>VXAZ01010076.1:0-308726 GCA_013399875.1 Gymnorhina tibicen
TATTTTAACCTAGGACACTTGGCTACACGAACTGTTTAATCAATCTCTGTTAAACACTAAGTTTCATATCATAAAAGCACCACACAAAAGTCAGACAGGAAAGCTCAGACTAAAGACCTAATTAGCCAGGCTATCTGTCTAACAGCAGTTGATTCAGGAGCAGTGACAGTGAAAGAACACTGCCTTCTGGCATCTTCCCTCCGCCAGGGTTTTAGGGACTTCCTCCCACAAACTGCATCTGGAACTCAGGCTTGAGCACTTCAAAATTCAATTTTTTTTCTTCCACTAATTTGTCTAATCACATTTCAATCTAATTTGCAGTCAAGATATCCCATGACAATGGAGCCTTGATATAATTATACACTGGGTAACAATGGAGTCTCACAATATAATTACACATTACAGGAAAGCATCCTTCAGCTACCACCTCAATAATTTCCTAATACACCACCCATAGTAGCTTCCCACCTCCAATGCCATACTGATGGCAGAGACTTCCCCACTACAGTTTCCCAAAGAATCCTCCCCGGCTCCTCCCTCTGACCTACTGTACTGCCTCTTTACTGTATGGAAAGCTGGGAGCATCTCCACACAGAGATACACAATGTGCTGCCTGGTTGTGTTAATTGAACAGGAACAGTTTCACTGCGGTTTAGTTGCTAAAAGAAAATTATTATTTGCATACACAAAGTATCTCAACTTTCTTACTGTTCATGGCAGGATCCCAGGGCTATGTTTCGCCATTCCCAAGTAGTCCAGGTTAATTTTGACATCTAGAACAAGGTTTGGGAAGAGAAAAAATTGTCACACAAGTTTGCACACTATTATCCACTGTAGATTTTATTTGAAAGAACTGCAGGGTAGAGCATCTCCAACAGAGTTAACTACTGGCTTCTGCAGCCCTTTGAGCTCTGTCTCTAGTGTGAGTGGAAAATTGTACAGCCCCACTCCTTGCCTGAACGGAAAGTTCACATAACTCACTAAAAATCTGTGGCATCCTCTCTTTTCCATGTATATGGAATATTTCATACAGAATTCCCCAAGATCACAGCTCCCCATAAAAATCAATTTCAACAAAGCGCAGAAGAAAAAAAAAGTCAGATCTAAGTTTTGCTTTGAAGCTACTCAGGCAGTCACTGTCTCAGAATCACGCCACCATTTCATGTAAATCACTAAATGAATACAAGTCACAGGAGGTACAGAAGTCCGTACAGAAGTAATACCCTGCACCATGATCCCAAGCCAAGCGCCCTTCTCACAAATTCCCCCCAGCAGCTGTTACCACAGCAGGAAGCTCTGGCTGGGCTTGCACAGAGAGCACCAGTCACAGCAAAGCTGAAATAGCACAAAGTTACAGTGAAAAGTCATCTTACAGCCATGAACAATGGGATAGAGGGATTTAGGAGGAGACACTGCATTTCTTTTTAATGCTGAAAAGATAGCACAACCAATTTGAAAGGAAAACAGCAGGCAGTTACCCCAAAACACAAGGAGCAATCAACAATGCTGTCACTTGCACTGGCAATAATATTTTTAAATTCATTTTAATGTAAAGTAGAGTGAAGAAATGCTGGCAATAATGCTGCTGGGTTTTGTTTCCTCTGCATTTCCTCTCAGAAAAGAAAAAAATGAAAACACTGCACTTGGCAACCCATATTCTCACACTGTTAGCACCACTAAGTGAGGGTCACTTCTATAATTCAATGAATGAACAGTATTTTTTCAATTAAAAGCCCTTGCCAATCAAATTATTCAGCCAGTTAAAACAATAAAACGATACTAACAACAAAATCACATAGTAAAGTGCAGGTTAACCAATAATAATGGATCAGAAGCACTATGGGACATTCAAACTTCTTAACCAAAACAAAGAGTTTACCTGAAGATGAGAAGCTATGGTAATCTTCTTTCATTAAGCTTTTGATGCTCCTCCTTAAAATGTGTCAAATTATTTTGCTTTTATATATGCACAGCTATGGATGGCAGCAATCAGAATGACTCACGTTCCAGAATTAAAATACCATTGTGTCAGGAATGACATCCACAATTCATCAGGAAGCCTCTTACACAGTTTGTTTTGGTGAAGAAGGCCAGAAAGACATGAAGTTACAAAGTAGTTTCTGGTGGCAAGAAGCCCTTTAAAACTGGGAGTAAGATCCAGCTCCTCCCCATCCCCTATGCGCACATTTTGCCCAGCCTGTGTGGCAGCGGAGCCTGCTTCAGTGACACACGAGTGTTACACTTGCAGGGCCTTGTGAAAGGCTCTTAGTAATGAAAATCTCAAACAATGTCAGACTTGTTAGACACATCTGGGATGGCACTGAAACAATAAAGTCAATACAAAGATAGCATTTTCTCCTTTGACCCACTCATTTTTTTCTCCTCCCATTTCTTTTTCTGCCGTTATTTATTCCTGACTCCTTGTTTGGGACTGTAAAGTGTTGCCATGCAACCTCTTATCTTGCACATTCACGTTTTCCAGCCCAACTCCCTCCTACCATTAATTTTACTAATGAATAAACAATCTGAACTAGTAGAGGGAGCTGGTGACAACCATAACGTGGACTCTTCTATATGCACATGGGGAAGACTGCTGCACAGCAGGCCCACACCACGTGCCCTGGCACCCGGCAGCACCACAGGAAGGGTGCCAGCACTGCCATCCCCTGCTTCCCCATTAAATATGTCTAAATTTAATCACTTCTTTTACAGCCTAAGCAGAAAATACAATCATTCCCCATGAGGATTCAATACACTCATCCCCATGGAATTTTCTTACTTCAGCTGTAATCGCAGGGTTATTTGCAGGGAGAAGTCACATTTATGCCTCCAAGCAGCCCTTTAGCTTGTGAACCTCTGCCCTAGGTTGAGCTTGGATCTCCTCCTCTAAGTACAGCTGTGCCATGGAAGAGCTCAGCACCCTTGGTTGCTTGTCCCTGCTCTCTGCCATAAGGCTCCAGCTGAGCTGCTCTTAAGTACTTTCTAACCTATTTACTCAGGATCAACCAATACAAAGAGTGATTATTTAGGCTGTTTAAACCACTCCAGCTTATTTTGGTTGACATTCTGCAGAAGAGCTCACATAAATGTCTAAGCTGCCAGAGGTAAGGTTCACAACCCCCTTACTGAAATATCTTCTCCTCCTACAAACTAGGAATGATAGCCAACAGCAAGAGAAAGCCAGCAGCAGACAAGAAATCCCTGCTGTCATCCCAAAAGAAGCCAGGGCTGTTGGCACACTCATCATCACCGAAGAAATCAATTTTAAGAGGATGGCAAGTGTACTGTACATCTGCTTAGCCCTTTCTCTCAGAAAAGATGTAACTTGGAGCTCCATGAGCCAGGACAGCCATGTGAGCACCTACAATAACACTTCACACAAACCCCTGTCCTTGGAGGAAGGCAAAGAGATGCTGGTAAAGTCCACCATATTGCCTTAAGGCTACAAGAAAGAAAAATGCTACCACGACAGGCTAGAGTTAGACTACTTGCTTACTACAATGTTACCAACAATGATAACTGTTCCTTTATACAATTGTACCCAACCCCACCCAACTGCCACCACGAACACCAGAAAAATAACCAGTGGAAGAAAGACTACAGCAGAATAGCAAGATTTGGGAACAGAAACTGCCTTTTTGTTCTGCACATGGGAGGCACTACCATAACAAGGTCTTGGTGCATCACTGTGGCTCTTAATTATCATCAGGTAGACACACCAGCTAGAATACTACAAAAAAAAAGATAAGGAATTGCAGTAGGAACACAGAATCTCAGAGTCTCTACCTTCCTGCTTAAGGGAAGTGCTAGGGGGGTTTGTACCATGGTTCATTTAGAGCCTCACAGCAAACTCCTCCACATATCAAAATTTATATTAAGACAAGGTACTAAACCATTCCTGAAAAAGATAAGCAAAGATACAGGCCAGGCTCTCTTGTAGCAAGTGATACCACCAACATCACTGAGATAAGTGATGAGTTAACAACACTTCCACCAACCCCAAGATGGGTGATAACATGATCATCTCATTACTTTTATCCTTTAAATAACAGAACTCTGTTGGGGCATTAAAGACAAAATTTTCAGACTTGGGGGTAAAATATGGTACCAAGCCTCACTTGGATCACAAAACTCCCCACAGGAGTCCTTTTATCATTAGGGATATCAGTGTTTCATACTGCCCAAGCCTAATAAGGAACAGAGACAGTGAATGCTGGCACATTTACTCCCCCATGACAAATGTGAGCAACCACAAGAGACTGGTCAGATTTGCAGAGCCACCAAGGGAGCAGCGTAAGGCAGCTCAAGCAACCTGGTAAATTCAATATTGCTGACTTATCTAGATTTATCCTGATTCCTTTATAGTTTAAGTGTTTAATTCCTAATTTCCAACTTCAATGTATAAGCTTGCAAAGTCTTTTGTTTGTATCTCTCACAGGATATACACCCTGATGGAAATACTTCAATTCCACTGTATAAAAACAAGCTTAGAACAGCAAACACAAGAGCCCAGATTAAATTTCGAACCATAAAATCATTGCTATATTATAAATTCAACATTAAAGAGAACAGAATTGGTAACACTGTTACTGTTAAAAGCTTCCAACATAAACAGACAATAAAATACGGTTGTTAGTAAGTGTCAGCAATACAACCTCACATGTATTTTATAACTTGTAGTAGCTACTACTTAAAAAGTTACTCAATAACAGTGAGCTGTAAGATGATCAGGGAGGGGGGGTGGTAAGCATAAACTACTAACACAAGTCTTCTACAACTCTGGCACCATGGTGGATAATCAGCTTCTGAAAAAAAAAAGAAATACATATACAGAACACATGCCCACGTCTGTAGGATTCTAGTGCCACTCACAGCTTTCTTTAAATAACGGACGTGCTACTCACTTCCTCAATTCAAAATCTGCGGGCAGCCATAAACTTGCCCAGAACCATGTGTTTTGCAACACTGAAACTGGTTTAGAGTCAGGCACTGAGAAGCCAAAAGTTGACATGGCAGAAGAGCAACCCATTTCTCCCTCTTGGCTCCCTTCAAGAGCCAGGTATCTGTCAGCAGGATGCAGGGCAGTGTTTGAATCCTCCAAAACTGAGAAAAAGTTTTCCCCCTTCCTTAATGTAGTATAAAATTTCTGGTTTAATATAAACATTTACCTGAAAACATGAATTTAAGTGTTACATGGATCATTTGGCTTCCTCACAGACGGAAAGCTAATTGGAGAACAGCCATCCTCTTTAAAGGCATCTGGAAACATGACTAGTTTGAAGTGGGAGCAATGCCCTGGTCCTGCTGAGCTGAGTTTGATGCTTCATCCCCAGCATTTGATGCTTCATCTGTTGGGAGAAGACATGCTGCTTTCCCTCCACTTACCTCCAGACACAATTTCTGCCTCTCCCTGTGAGAGCAATAGCAAGGTGTAGCTACAGGGTGAGTTAGCAAACAGATAAAAACATTACTGAGTGGGTAAGTTTCCCATGAGCTAAGCAGCATGAAAGAAATCACCCTGCAATCACTCACAAATTAGCTCTGCCAACAGAGCTGAAGCAGGAAATCAGGGCACAAGGCAGGACCACCCAGAGGCACACCTGATGAGGTACCTGCAGCACCAAACTGTCTCCAAAGGCTCCAGCATCAGATTTTGCTGTCTGAGTGTGAATCTTCTGCTTAATTTTCAATCCCTAACAAGTTTATGAAGAAGTTTGAAATTTAAAAGAAATATTTTGCATTGTTTTCTTACAGTTTTATTTTAAAATGTAAAAAACATAGTACAATCATGTATGACAGAACCAAAGCTTCAACTTCAGAAAGCCAATAAAGTACAAACATGCTGGGTATTTCAGATCATCATCTTACCATACTGCTGGATACGTCCCATTAGCATTATCAAGTAAGGTCAGTTATTCAAAGGAATCAAAGTTCTCACAATACTAAATGCATGTGGAACACACTTAACTTAAACTAGAACAGATCACTCACATGGAGATCCCAAAGAACAACCAGGAAGAAGGAATTGGGTTGAAATTCACGTTTATCCTTGCTTTTTTCAACTGATAAGATTCTAATATTTAATCATTATCACTCACACTCATTCTGCTGATTTTTTTCATTACATGGCACCTCACCTTCTTCATAACAATTTGCACTTGACCAGATGGTTATGGGTGTGAATTAAGCTCATTTACCATGCACCATGGTTTTCACTTGTCATGATGCCAAAACCTGGTCTGCGATTTCTGAATAACAGAGTGATAAAATGAGTTTATTTTTCTCACCAAGAAAAAAGGAACAAAGTTCTTCCCTCACTGCCCTGCAAAGATGGAAATTTACATTCATAACAGGACTCACATGATGAGTGGCTGAGTACTGCAACGTTTGTTAAAACACATACTTTGAAGTCCTCAGAGAAAGGACAGGCACTCAAACTACCCTATCCCTAGTTTTAACCGTGAGATCCATGCAACACATTCCCATATGCTTTGTGCCAACTGTTTTATTTCTTGCAAGGTGGAACAGCTTAGACAGGACCTCTGTCGTAAAGCAGCTTACACCTCCCACTTCAGGCAAATAAAGAGACTTCTGAGAGGCAGGACAAACAAGTACATATGCCAGGAGGCTGGAGCCAAAGCAAGTGTCTGACATCACAGGTAAATAATCCTGCTGCTTTGCCTACTGACAACCAGTTCTGCTCTGGTCCCATCCACACCTGCACAGAGAATAGCAGCAGTTTTGCTCTGTCAGTAGCCTTCCATGTGTATCACTGTCTGGGCACCCTCCAGAGAAGGGGCCCTTGAAAAGGGAGAGCAAAATGTGCAATCTGACAGTTCAAGCATGCATGGGGCACCTGGTAAGATCGATGCTCTTGAAAAAGGAAATGGAGAAAGGTCTGAAGTTTTCCCCAAAATTTAAGCAACTGCAAGTCAGGACAAAAGCTCTTAAGAACTTCTTTAAAAGCAAAACTTCTGTTCACAAGCTATTTTCATTCATACTTTCTCCTGTACATAAGCTTGCTCATATTTTAAATATTTCACATTAAAGAAACCAAGCAGAATAGCTGGCATTGCCAAACAAATCTCACATTTCACAACTACAGAGCACACCACCAAGCAGCTGCATCAGTCACAAAGAAGGTAAAACAAAAGCCGCAAGGAATCATATGACCATTAGTATTAACAAAGCACTGTTTCCACAAAAAGAAATCAAATTACGTATTTCCCACAGCAAGTTTAAATCAAAAATATCAATAATACAAACCAGTAACTGGGACATTCTTCAAAAAGTAGTACAGCCAACTCACTTGAAAACAGCTTCTCAGAACAGGCATCGAAGACATCAAATTCATTACATGACACTGAACATGGAAAATCACCCAAATTTTCTTAGTTAGTCTTCTGAAATACATAGGCCAATTAAAGGAGTCAGGTTTAAATTTTGTCACAGGTTGCAAGCTCCTTCTCGGTTCAAACACATCCCTTACTACCTCAAAATCCAAAAGATATCTTCAGGAAATCCACTTCTGAAACACTTCCTCACCAATACCAAGTTGCACATTCCAATTCCCTGTATCTCCCGCCCCAATGGACTTATAGCCTGGTTCCCTTGTCCAAACCTCCTGATACAGGATATAGGCTGTCTGCACTACATGGCATAGGCACACTTTCACCCCAAAACACCTCCTACTGTGTAAAGCCCTCAAAGCTCTATGAAAATAATTCAGATAAAACCGGAAAATTTTTCAATTCCCCTGAATGCCCACTGAAAGCATGCCTTTGCTCCCAGAGACTACAATCTAACATTGTTTAATTACTTCATAGTTTCTCAAAGACACTTTGCTTAGGGCTAGTGAATATACTGAGAATAAGTTTCTCTCACAGCAGTGTTTTTAATTTATCCACAAAGCTCTAATCTCACAATTTTAAGAAACCTGTTGCAACACAAATAGTTAAAAAGAAAACCATAAAAATGCTTCCAGTCAGTACTCTGACAATGCAATACAGCTGTGAGAATTTAAAAAATCTGAAAGTAGAGAACCTTGAAAGGAAAGCAGAACATACATTGCCCCATCTATTTCAGCTTTTACCTCCCACTCACACTGACACCCATAAACACTATGCCAGATCTGTGATAAAAGCATCCATCCCTGTGAACCCAGCCCCAGGCTGTCAAAATCAACTCTGATAAGAGTCATTAAAAAAGTTTTGCACTACTGATACAGTGAAACAGCCAAACACTGAATATGTTCTGAGGCTGCTGTTCTTAAAACACTTCATAATTGAACAATTTTTGCTGTAGTGCAGTTTCACAGAAAGTTTTGCCAGCACAGACATATAATCTAAAAGAGTTAAAAAAAAAAAAAAGCCATATACTAGGCATCACAGCTATTTCAGCAACCTAACAACCAGGAAAAACACAACCATTTCTGACAGCTTTGCTTGTGGTGTTTGTGGAGGTGATAGAGTAGTGCTAGCAAAAACATTTCCAGCAGAACACACTGCAGATTCCTTTGGAGTCTCTACCATTTCTTTGTAGTGTTGATTAATTATCCCTTTCTAACAGCTGGACCATGCCAAGAACATACAGCTCTGGAGGTAACTTCAAAGATTTCTTATTTCAGACAACAGAGGTTATACCTTTAGATCCAGACAACCTGGGCTTGATCACCATTGTCAAAGAAATACATACAAGTATCGTATTACGCTGAGATACATTCAACATGAGATAGCTTGTTGATTTTTTTTGTAAGATCTCCAGCATTTTTCTCAGCCTGTTGGAAAACAAAACAAAGAAACAACCACACTTGTGACTAGAATTCATAGAACCAGAGAACAATTTGGGCTGGTAGGGACCTCAAAGTTCATCCTATTCCAATCCCCCTGCCATGGGCAGGGACATCTCCCACTAGACCAGGCTGCTCAATGCTTCATCCATCCTGGCCTGGAATTCAGGGAGAAAAGGCAAGGCTTTACTTTGTATGCCCAATCCCACTGTGACTCTGGACCATTCATGTGCCAGCAGAAGAACCCTTCCTGCAGTAGCTACATCTCAGTTCCCCTCTGAGTCTCACATGCTGTCCCAGTAGCGATACCAGCTGCACATACTCCCTTCCCTGCATTGCCCCCACAGGCTGCCTGAGATGATCCCAGTGCTCGTTATCATTCCACGGACATGCTCTGCTGTCATTTGGGGGATTCCACTGTAAACTAGATCAGGGAATCTGGGCATAACCCTCTTCTTCTGGCTGGGTACATTTGCTGATCTGCTTCATACATCACCAGAAGTTGTACCAATGATACCATGAACTGCAGAAGGCTCCAAGCCACTATTACTGCTACAGATCAGGTACAGTTGAACTACGGCCTCAGATGACTTTCAGTTTAGTGAATCTTTTACAGAAGAGCAGAAGAAATTCTTTAAATAATAATAAAAAAAAAAGATGGCTGGGGCAAAGTCATTTTAATTCATTTTTGACACCTAGTGTCATTGGCTCACTAGAAGCAGTCTTGCTTCTCTGAAGCAGAGCAGCATGCTAATTTGTGCTGGCACCTCACTACAATTTTCTGAACTTTAAAAGTCAAGGTAAATGTTTAGAAGCACAATTTTGAAAATCATAGAATCAAAGAGATCATAAAAAGTGCATTCAGGATAGCATTTAATCCAAGTTACTACACAAACTTTTTTTACTATCAACACTCTGCAGCATATTCTAGTATTAAACAGGACTGCAGAACAAGCTCTACCATGAAATCAGAGAAGTGGGAAGAGTGCCCTGAAGGTTATTCATTAGCATTATCTCTATGTGTAGCTCACTAGGGAAAGAATAATAAAAACTCCTCTGTGGCATTCTATTCAAATGTATGAGGCATATTTAAATGGGTAAGGGAAGTATTTCTGATGCAGATTTCACAGCAGATCCATCAGTTTCATTAACACTCAGAACATCCAAGCTGAAGGACCCTTTGCCATACAAAACTGAAAAAGATGTGCAACCTGCGTCTCCTGAATTATACAAAGGTGCCAAGCCAAGACTTCGAGAGTTCTTAAGTTAACACTTTTCATATGGAGGCGAAAAGTCCTGAACAGTACCTACTAAAAACAGAGCTTGGCCTAAATTTTATGCGAACAGGGAGAAGAGGAAACTGGCAAGTTAATTACAATCTACAGCTTCGTCCCCCTTTCTAATGGCTGCTTTTCAGAACTAATCCCCAAAACTCCTTCCTGCACTCAGACCCCATCCAGCCTATTTAAAGACCAGGGAACAATAAACACTGACGAACAGAACAAGCCGGGAGAAGGAAGAAAACGATTACAATGGCTGCACAATGAAGCCTGGAAAAGGCGAGTTAAAGACACTTTTTGCGAGCGGCACAAGCGCCGCGGCCGGTCCGCACACGCCGCCAGCCGCGACCCCGGCCGGGACACTCCCGCTCTGTCCCCCGCCACTCCCAGCCAGGACCCCCGTCCTGCCAGACCCCCGTCCCTGCCCCGCCGGGCACGGAGCACTTTGGCTCTGCCCCTGCACAGAGCACTCCTCGCCGCGTACCCGCTGAAATGGGGGCACCCTCGTCTACCCTCCTTCACCAGCGGGGTCCCCCACTGCCCCACGCCGACCCCCCCCCGGCACAGGGGTTACCGCCCGCCGCCCTCCAAAGTGCAGCCGGGACATCCCGGTCCTGTCCCGCACGCAGGGAGCCCCCACCGCCAGGAGCGCTCCCCCGTGGCCTCAGGGCAGCCCCCGGTAAACGGGAGACCCTCGGGGCACCCCCTCCGGTGCAAGGCAGCCCNGTGAGGGAGGAAGGGAGGGAGTGAGGGAGGAAGGGAGGGAGTGAGGGAGGAAGGGAGGGAGTGAGGGAGGAAGGGAGGGAGTGAGGGAGGAAGGGAGGGAGTGAGGGAGGAAGGGAGGGAGTGAGGGAGGAAGGGAGGGAGTGAGGGAGGAAGGGAGGGAGTGAGGGAGGAAGGGAGGGAGTGAGGGAGGAAGGGAGGGAGTGAGGGAGGAAGGGAGGGAGTGAGGGAGGAAGGGAGGGAGTGAGGGAGGAAGGGAGGGAGTGAGGGAGGAAGGGAGGGAGTGAGGGAGGAAGGAAAAGAGGGGGCGGGGCGGAGTCACAGTGCACAGTGGCGGAGCTCTGCCAGCAGGGCTGGTCTCCAGCGGCTTGGTGCATCAGGAGAGCTGCTGGAACAGCAGGGAGGACAGAAAGAGGCAGCAGAAAATCACAGAATGGCTTGGGTTGGAAGGGACCTTAAAGACCATTTAGTTCTAACCCCCTTGCCATGGTCAGGGACACCTTCTACTAGACCAGGTTGCTCCAAGCCCCATGCAGCCTGGCCTTGGACATTTCCAGGAATGGAGTATCCACAGCTTCTCTTGCCAGTGCCTCACAACCCTCAAAGTAGATACTTTCTTCCCAATATCTAATCTAAACCTACTCTCTTTCAGTTTGAAGCCATTCCCTCTTGTCCTGTCACTACAATTCCAGTGAAGAGCCCCCCTCTAGCTTCCTTGTAGTCCCCTCTCAGACACTAGAAGGCTACTTGCCAAGTCCTTCGTGACCTAGGGCATGTGAGTGATAGATACACAAAAACATCTCCTTGTGTTCTCCAGGGAATTCATTTGGGATCAGCAATATTACCAAGTGAAAGGGCAGCCCCAAGCTGCTCTCCCGACCACAGTGTTTGCTCCTAGAAAGCTCAGAATTGCTTCACCTGCTCCCATAACACTGGAGGATGCTAGCCCTGAATTTTCTTCAGAGTCCTCTCCTCTTTTTCATGTGGCCACATCTTTGATTTGGGAACTGCTGTTCTTCTGCCATTCTGCCTGTATTGTTTCCTGTAAACACATCTTTAATTACTGAACCCCCAACATTCAGCAAATTTTTGACTGCAGGTAATCTTAGGTCAAATAAAGCCTTAGTTAAACCCAGTCAACCCTAATGAAGTTACAGGAATTTTAGCAATGCAATTGAGGGCAGAACTTGATGCAAAACTAATTATGAAGCCATAGGTAACCTTCCAGCCAAGACTGCAACCAGCTCCCCATTGTTTTAACCCTAAATGAAAGGTTAACAGCCTATGAGACCATTACACACCATTTGAGAGTTGTGTATGTCCAACAGCACTTGCTTTTAAAGCTCTTTTTTAACATGGTCAGGGACACCTTCCACTAGACCAGGTTGCTCCAAGCCCCATGCAGCCTGGCCTTGGACATTTCCAGGAATGGGGCATCCACAGCTTCTCTGTGCCAGTGCCTCACAACCCTCAAAGTAGATAATTTCTTCCCAATATCTAATCTAAACCTACTCTCTTATCTGGACATTTTTTGCATTGGCTTATCAAAGCCAGTGCAGCATCTATCTCAGAGCAAAACATATCCTGGTTGAGTAACTCTCTAACAGATTTTGCTGTGGACAGTTTTGGGTTCACTTCTGTTCTCCTCGTATCATTAAGAGGAACTGAAGCAAATTCAGGCACAGGTAACCAAATCACCTCTACTCTGAACCTGACAGAAAAATCAGTATCTCAGTTGCAGAAGAAAGCATTTTTTGTGTATATTTTTCCAACTCCTGTCCTTGAAAATGACCTCTTTCATGAGCCACTGCCAGTCTCAACTTATCTTTACAAAACTTTAGGAGGAATTCACCTCTGCTGGGAAGAGACATGGACAGAGTGACACACTGGATATTACACAAATGTTCCCAAATGGAATAACTCCAGTATAAGAATGTGCTCAGCCACAATATTTTACAAAAAGAAGGTTGCAACAGCGAGTTCCTCACCTTTTTGCTTCTTTCTTTCCATTAGAAAAGGAAGTGAAATTTGCCATTTAGATGGACAGTAGATATAAAACACATGCCACTCCAGATATTGCTCTTTTTTCCTACTGCTCTTTTTTATCCCAAGGCAAGGTAATTTCTTCAATGTACATTTAACATGGGTTCTTGCCCAAGTTCAAGCCCACACTTCCAATGGCACAGAAACTTTCTGATCCTCTTTCCTCATTTACCTGGCAAAAGTGTTTTCTTACAGCCCAGGTTCCATCTCGTTTCACAGTTGAAGATTCCTTTTTTTCTTTTACTAAGGACTTGGCAAATGAATCGAGTGCTCATAGTACTCCAGTGTTCTTCCAACAGTTCCACCTTGAAAACCAGGCAAGTTTTCCTGGTCTTTACCTGGGACCTCTCAGCACCAAATTCCAGCATGGATCTGGAAGCCCCCAGGAGCCCAGCTGTGTAGGGGAGGGCTGCAAAGCTCTGTTCAGCAGACCTAAGCTTTGTCACTAAGGAGTTCTTGAAAATACATGTACTAGGGTTGCTAAGATATTATACTGTCATTCAAAAACTTGTTCTAAGCATACTTTTATACAAAGCTTTGATGCCTGTTATGTATTTCTCTGCAAGAAATCCACCTGAAATTTACTGTAGATGCTCTGTCAGGCATCTCAAAGTATAAACACAGCACAAGACAAATACACAAAATTACTAATACAAAGCAATTCACAAAGTAAGTTTTATACATCATTATAATATATATTACATATTATATTACAGCAAGACAGTATTTGCAAACATTTCCAGTATAAATCTATTTACAGAATAGTTCCTTTCAAAACAGCATTCTATGTATTTATGCTGTATGTTTTCAGCATCTAAGAACAGTGTAAGATATGAACAGTTACCAGTTCAGGCAGAGCAGGTTTATATCCACCTCACAATCACTTTGCATTAATATTACAGATTAGATAGAGCAATATCCATTAAGCAACAGTATTTCCTGTTCAGAAATTATACAACTCGATTTTATCTCAAAAGAAAACACGTACCACCACCACCTGAGCTCGAAACAATTCACTCTGAGCATTTGCCATAAATTGTAACAGAGTCTATTACAAAGCAGAACACTCTCCTTGGGTAGAGGAGAAACTAAGCTCTATTAAGTTTCAATTGCTTGTGACAACGTTGATTCACTATTTGCAGTTCTGCAGCTTACTGTTGAACTTGATTTGAGAATGTGAGGAGCTGCAGCTCACATGTAGTGAGTAACCACATATGTGTTTAAGGCAGCATTTCTGCAGCTCTTTCAACCAGCATTACTGGCCAAAGTGGACTGTAGCATCCATGACCCCTTCTCCAAGTGCAGGGCTACAGGTGGAGAGGCATCTATGTGCTTCCAGATGTGAAGTGAGCTCCTCTGCTGCATGAATGCTTTTTATTTCCTCTTACTTTCTTCATTCTGCCATTTAGAAAAGTTATTTTCAGGATTTATACCTCTTCTATAATGAAAATGTTCTGTGTAGGATAGATCTGCATATTCATGCCACAATAACAGCCTCACAAAATTAAAATCATTCTAAAATGGAAAATGAGGTGCATATTTGTCAAGCAATAAACACTGAAAATGTTTTGTGGTAAAAAATCATTCATTTTAAGTGTTTTTAAAGCTGACTTTCCCCCTCAAGACAGCTTGATTCCAGCCACACACAGTGCATTTCCAAAGTTCACTGACAACTCTGTCTCCCACTAATGCACAACAAATCCTATGGAGCTGGAGTAGAAAGGAATATCTGCTGAGTACAGGCAGTTCGTGAGCTCACAGCTGTTCCTGAAGGCTGCCATCCCATTCCAAAGGCTGGGACATGCAGATGGAACAGCTTGGCAGCTGACCGTCTGGAGTGGCTCTGCGAGCACTGCTCCAGCCTCCAACAGAGAGAGAGGGATCTGAGCAGCAATACACCATGTTTGCTGAGGCTGATGAAGCCTCATAAAAAGTCTTCATACAGAGTGGAGTGTACCTACACCCTATTCTTGGTGTTTCCCCACGGTGTGAACTGGAAATTTCTCCAAGAAGGTTATCAAAATAAAAATCCCTACAGGGCAGAGCAGTGCTCTACAACTTTGTCCCACTCCATCTCCACTTCCAACAGCACCCAGGAGACACCAGCCACTCTCCGGGAACATCAGCAAGGAAAGCCTCCCAGTTTCTCAGATATTTCCTGTAAGAAAGACAGCCTGGCAGCCTCTCTCCCTGTCCTGAGATGCAAACATGAGATACTTTTGGTGCCTAGCATGAAAAATGGAAATTTCACCTTCCAGCCTCATGCTTTAGGGCAGAGAAATGGGTATTACCTTCCTCACCACCCAAGCACTGGTCAGATCCAAGCCAGCTGAGGTGCACAGAGACACAGCCATGCCTCCCCAGACAGCTGCAGGCAGCCCTCAAAAGCCAATGACATTAAAATATATATTAAAGCTTTGTCAAAAAGATATTGGAAAAGTCTCTCCTTGCACAGTCAGTGCCTTTGCATTACAAAAGTACCAGATATTAGAGTTGTTCACAGTACTTGGAAGAGGAAATCACTGCCTGGTATGTGCTGGTACACAAAAACATTTTAAATTAAATTATAATACTGATAAATCCTGCATATGCAAACCTTGATTTTTGACCTTTTTTCACCATCCACAGCCATTTTCACAAATGTAAAAATGACGGCTAAAAAACAACCTAAAGATAATTTTTCTTCATACCACTTTGAATGCCTCATCTCTCTTTGCCCTCTTAATGTTTCGTCTCTCTTTGCCCTCCACACAGTCACCCACCACTGAAATGGCAATTATTGGGGCAGCAGAGAATCACAGACAGCTTGGACAGCCTGCCCTTCTCTACCAGGCAAGCTCACAGCAGAACAGGGAAGAAATCAGCATAAATATCATTGCTACTCTCAGAGAAGCATTTCCAATGTAAATGGAGCATCTCACTGGAGAGACATAGTTAAAATATTAAAATATGTAGGAAGGGGGAGTTATTTTGGCCACTGAGCATGAAAATTCATCATGTGGAAGAAAAAAAAAGACAGAAAACATTTAGGTTACAATTGATCCAAATGTAGAAATGGAGTTAGGAGTTTGGGAAGACAAATGAAATGTGAAGGGAGTAGAAGGAAAGATGGGGAAATCAGAGAAAATGACTGCAGAGAGTGCAGTCTGTAACTAGCATTCAGGCAGAAAGAAGGCCATCCAGAGCAGGCAGAGATTTAAATGCCTCAAGGATTCAGAGTGGTTCTAAAATTTAACCCAACAGCTACAAAGAGAGAATCTGACATAAATACACCACTTACGTCCTTGCATTGTCCAGTGCAGCAATAACCTCTGTAGCTGGAGGCCATGAAGGACTGATATTAAAGCAACACTGACATTTTAATGCTATTTTTAAAACCCATACATGCTAAGATTGCTGATTGACTTAATTTTTTCAAGACATACCAGTGTATTTTACATTCTGTGTCACGCCAGCTGTGCATAAAAGGGTGAAGTGAGGATCAGACAGTGGTCCATTGCCCAGGGTATAGCTTCTTATGGTAGACACACAAAATGTTTTACCCACTTTGTCTTGCAGGGTATGATTGCAATATTTCCATTTGTAGCAAGGACTCCCTCATCTTCAGTTGGCTAAATTGTTTTGGAAGACTTCCTTGGGAACATAAGCACTGACAAATAACCTTTACCAGCTGCAGTCTGCCAGTCCCATCCCCAAGTCTTCCCTTGCCTCAAAGGATTTCACTCAAAAAATAAATAGCAGTGGAGCTCATAATTTCCTCCAAAGTAATTTTGGAGTTTATCATGTTTTTCCTCCAGCGAAAATCAGTGAAGCAGACTTTCAGATTCAGAGGAAGAGCTATTTTTAAAATAGATTTCTTCATGCTATAATATGTTATAATAAAATATCACTATCAAAAGATCAGAGAGTGCTTTTCCTTAGCTGAGGTAAAGATTTGGGAGCCAGGGCAGGCTGCAAGTTGTGCCTGAACTTTGTGCAGGACTCAGTTAAGACATTTCTTTGGTAATTCAAGTATTCTTCCACAACAGCTTTCATTTTTAATACAGGAATTTTCCTGTAAAGTCTTTCCTTGCTTGCTCTCTTTGAGATTCAAATTTATAAAGAAGAGTGAAGCAACTCAGTATTTTAGTTGTATTATTTCTCTACATTGTTTTTATCTTTATTTCCTATACACATTTTGAGGCAGTCCAGAGAGGGGTAGGAATTTGAAGTCTGAGTTATAGATTATCAGCAAGTCCAAAGTCTCAGTTATTTGGGTTTTTTTAATGCCAGATTTGTATCTTCATTGTAAACATAGTAATTTTTCTACAGTTTGGCTTTTTTTATAGCTTTTACAGTCCTGGGGAAAAAATAGCCAAATGTAATTCTTTCTCACTGTTAGGCAAAAAGTGAAGTAGTGCAAGTCAGGAAGTGCTTCCAACAAATGTCAGAGGAAAAAAGCAAAATACAATACTTTCTTTCAACCCTATACATTTCCAAAATGCACTACAATAAGGTGTTTGGTATCATTCCCATCAATCTCTCTTTTATTTTTTTAATGTCTGTACAGCAGAATGTACCAGCATTGAGCTTTGAAGTGCCAGCAGGGGGATATTTTATGATTCATGAAATAATTATGTTTGCATTCATCATATACAAGTTCCAATAGCCAACAGAAATGCTGGGTTAATCAATGTCTTCTGCAAGTTTTCACTGTTCTTCTAGCTTGGGCAACAACTGGAACAACACTTTTTGCACAGAATTACTAATCACCACAGATAACTACTTCCACCACTGTAGACTGTGTATTCTCCAGGCTAAACAATTTGTCATTGCACACGTATGCTTTTGTTCCCTGCTAGCAAATGTTTCTAACTCCTTTCATATGACTGCAGGGCAGCTTTCAGAACATGACAGGAATTTTAAAACACTAATAATAATTTTCAATTTGAGTAAAATCACCTTACTTTTAACTCATAAAACTGGTGTTACAGGTCTTTCTTATCACCAAGAGGAAATGGGAGTTCAACACTGCCAGGAATGCAGCAAGATAAATAACATCACTTTCATCTTCCTTTCTTTCCCACAGATGGGGATAAACAGGGAACGAGTGCCAGCAGAGGAAACTGCTTCAGCCAACACAGTTCAGCCAGGATGCAGAAGTGGCCTGTGCCAGGTGGAGGGATTATATATACAATTCCCCCTGGAGCAATAGGGAGAGCAGTGGCTCTTGATGAAGCAATGGAGCCTTGCAGTACAGCACTGCACTCCTTGTTTGCTCACTGTACATGGCATAATTCATATGCTGGTTTGATACCTGGGTATTTCTTCCCATAGTGAAGAAAGCAGTGCACCTTTGTTTCCATATAATTAGCAGTAAGGATAGAAAATGTGGAATTCTAGAAACCCCTGTATGTCTAAATAAGTTACCATTTATCACTACAATATCAAAACAAGATATGAACTTCTGTTGTGAATTATTTTTCCTATCACAAAAAGAAAGGTATTAAAGGCTGGATTTTGCTTGCCTTTTGCAAACACTCATGCTGATCTCTGGAGCACTGCTCATGTGAAAGTTGTAACATCCGACCAAAGTTGGGTGTGACACAACCTGGCCATGTCCTGGCAGAAGAGCTGCCTCTGACCTCCCCTAATATCACAAAAGCAGTGAAAGCAACTGTGTGTTCTCATTCTCCACAATGTGAGCTGCTAAATGGGCTTTCTGCAGCAGTCAATAGTTCTTGTATCAAAGCAAACTGTCTTTAGGGTTCACTCCCAATTAGAGATCCCAATGAACATAAAATAAATTATTGATCGCTGTCAGGAAATGCATTAACAAATCCATCTCCAAGCAAGAGCAGCTCAATGGTTTCAAGTGGAGCAAATGTAGTGACTGTCATGGGCGTGTAATGACTCCATTCATCAGCTGAGCTCGCAAAAAGCATTGTAAAGCATCTCAGTAAACCTTCTGAGCCACACCAAAATATGGACAGGAGAACAACACAGGACTACCCAGTGGCCATTTCCCAAAACAATGTTTCAGAAAAAAGTTTCACATTGCCACAGGATAAAATGTAGTGCCTTATCATGATATTCCTGAAGGCAAGGGAATCTACCTTGAGGCAGATTTAGGCACCTCTAGTACGGCCAACCAGCACTGCAGCAACAACAGTGAATGGTTTATTTCTACAGAGATAAACAAATTGTTGTGAAATGTGCTTACACTACTGAGATGCTGCAGTGTGCACAGCATCAGCAGAACCCAGTGATAACAGCTATCTCATTTCAGCTGTATTTTACTGCAGGAGCTGCACAGGTATAAATCACAAGTTTTGAGCCATGACTGCAGTGTAAGTCTGCACTTTAATTTTTCTGTGCAGCACAAGGATAATGACTGCAGAGAAAAAACAGATATGTTCAGTCCAATACTTTATCTGGAGGGGAACATTTCAGCTACTGCGTCCTGAATAGGTAACACCAAGATCTGTTACAGCAGGGAGGGCAGAGGCAACTGATCCTGAGTAAATGGCATAAGGAAGGTAAAATTCACAAACAAAAATACAACACAACACATATTAGAAAAGAAGCAGGCTGAGCTCCTTGAAAGGTTCACAGCCCAGCTCCTGAACAAACTGTGCAAGGTCTGCCCAGGAATATCCATGCTGACCACAGAGATTTACTCTCTTCAGGAGCTTTCCAAGGTGGGCTTCATTTAGAGAGGGATATTTGACCATAAACAACAACAATCAAGAGTGTAGTAAAATGGTTTCACTAGTTCTAGTCCATCTTCTTTACAGCATAATGCCATGTAGAAGTTTCATGAATCTGCATATACGTGTTCTGTATCCCTCAATAGGTCATCCTAAATTTTGTGTATGAGAAAGAGAGGGCACAGCAAAGAGTATCAATACTGACAGAAACCTGGATCACCATCATCTCTCCTGGCTATGCCCCAACGCTGATAAAACCCTGCTGGTTGTTGCAGAGGCAGTGGGAACATACTATTTTAACATTAAAACTTGATTCTCTACGTTTTGGCAGAAGTTCTCAGCAGTGTGTAATCCTCCCTTCAAGGAGACCAAATGAATTAGCATAAGGTGGGGGTTGTAAATAACAGGTCATCAGTATTGGCAGGGAAATTATAGCTGTTTGGCAGCAGGATAAATACTGGAGGTGAACCTGGCCAATTGCTTTCAAAATTCCTTATTTACTGCTGGCCCCAGCTGCAGGCTCTGATGGCTGTAAACATTACCCTTGAAGAATGGGTTGGAGATTCCATAGAGCATCTGTCCATAGGATATAGAGGCAAACCCTTACACCAAACAGGGAAATGCAGTATCGAAAGCAATACAATAATATGGGGTGTCTGTGTCAGTGAAACTGCGCTTCATTTGGCTCAACACATCATTGAAAATTATTTCCATGAAACTATACAGAAAGGGTTTTCAAAATATCCTTGAAAGGCTTCTGGAAATAGTTGTGAATATCTGACAAACAAGCACAGTGAGTACTCCTCTTTGTGCCAGTAAAACTAGAGGCACAGGAGCGACCCCTGAGTGTCTTTTCTCCAGGGTTTTGTTGTCTGGGCTCTGTGACAGTGTTTTTTATGTGATGACTGGAGCCTGCACAGCTAGGAATTCGTGGACCTTTACAAGGCAGATACTCCATTTTCTTCCAAATGCCCCAGATATCTGCTCTCTAGCAATCCCTTCAGTACCAGGGAGAGATCCTTAGGGAAGCTCTAATCCTGGTGGTCAGACAGAGAGGGGAAAAGAAAACTGGTTCTTCATTTCCCTTCAGAAGCAGAGGTCGCAACGCGCACAATCCATGGGCTATGCTTTGCAGGCTGTCCTGTCTAGTCCATGATCAAAGATGCAGTTAATGGTCCTTTGCCATTCCACAGCTGAGCAGAATCACTTGATGTCCTGGGTGCCTTCCTGAGGACGCTGAACACTCTGTCATGTCTGGGTGTATTGTATCACACCCATTTAACACTCTGCCTCCCTTGGCACACTTGCCACTATCTGGCAGAGGGGCTTTTGCTGTTTCTGTCCACTCACATGTCCTGGGCCCACCAGCAACGGTTGATTTTCCTTGCATGGGTGTAGTAGCCCGCCAAATTGGTTGGGGATCTGATGATCAGTGATGGAGCTGCTAAGTCCATCATTCTACACCCCTCCTACCCTTTCGGTTTGTACCCTCCCAAGTTTATTCCAATCCCCTCCTGCATATGTATCCCCCTCATTTAATATTCATATCTTTCTAAAGTTTTGCTATCTTGACCTTCTATGGGCTTGTACCCCTGCTTACCTCCCCCAAGTTGTACTGATTGGAAGTTGTACCCCTTAACCCTCCTCCTCACCCCTACCCCATTGGCAGCCTACCCTGGACCCCCCTCTTTTCCAAGTTTTTAAAAGTCCATGCCTCGACCGAGAATTCGGCTTTGGTCCCTGTTCCCTCTGACGGCGTTCCTGCATTAAAGCTGTCAGATTGCATACCAAAGTCCTCCCTCTCCTCCTTTTACTCTCTCGCGCCTTCGCTTAAACCAGTGCTCGGACGGAGCCCTTTGAGGGCAAGCTCCTCGGCCGTCAGGCTAAGGAGATCTTTCTGCTGACGCTGCGGGCGAACCCAGGCTGACCGCCCGAGATCGGCGTCACATGGGCAGATGTGAACCCAGGGAGAAACAGCCATTGCAGTGCAGTTTCCATCCTGCTGGGATGCTCAGAGCCACTCTGGGCCATGCAGGGATGCCCAATAACTTTGGCGGTTGGATTTGGTTTTCCTTTTTTTTTAATTCAGGGAGGAATTTGGAGCACATTTTAAAATTATTTTTAGTATACATGTAGTATTTTTTATATTCAACTTCACTTCCTGGTCAGCCCATGTGTCCCAGTGGTGGGGTTGTGCCTTCTCTGTGACTCCTCCTGGCAGAGACTCAGTTTATTAAAAAATGAAATGAGGACTCTCATTAAATGAGAAAAATCATGTCCATCCTCAGAACTTCTCTGTCTCAAGGCACCATATCAGAGCTGCTTAACCCTTTTTTTAGTCTCCCTGCATGAACCCTTTGTGTGTGGTACCCCAGAGGCAGTTCCCAAATACCATGGGCTTTTCAGGAGGAAAAAAGACATTGAGGTACTTCCTGTGACTATATTTTTCATCAGCAGGCTTAGCATTAAAAATGCACATTTCTGACAGCAGCAATTTTTACTGTACCTACCACATTATCGCCCAGGATCTCTGAAAAAAAATTACTGCTTCTGCCTCACCATATCTTTCCTAGTTGCCCGTGGTGCTGCTGGTGCCCAGGAATGCAGCAGATATGCTGGATGCTGCCTGCTTTTTACTATGCAGCTCCTGAGGAGAAGTGAGGAATTGTATTTCCATACAGTGCATCTGAATTTTAATTGAATTGTAGCCTGCAGCTAAGTGGAAAGACATTAAAATGAAATTTCAGTATTTCATTCTAGAGCTGATGTTCCACCACACCTCTGAAATAACTGATCAACTCTCTCCGCTGTCTCTGTCTTCACCCATGGCTCTGGGAGACCCTGCCAGCCGCCTGGTACAACTTCCCAGGCAAATCACAGAGAAGTGGACCTTGACCCAGTGACAAGTGTTCAATCCACTGCCTGATGCTGGCAGTGCTGGACCACATGCATTTCCTATATATTAATGAGGATTACCATAAAGATAAGGTTTTCCAGGTAAGCTGTGAGTCTAGCAAGAGACTGTGGCAGTGTAACCTGAATCTACAAGAAAGCCTGGGTTTTGCAATGTCACTCCATCCTGGTGCTACAAAATAGGTGTCAGAAACAAAAAGGTAATTGATTCACCCATCCCTTTTCCTTTGGGGTTTTTGGGCACGCAGCACCCAAGAGCCAAGAGCAGCCAGGATGCCTTGTGGTGCCTCCTTGACATCTTGCTGATACGTGAGAGGTTCTGGTGACTGTGGCAATCAGTGGAGGACCTGGTCCCTCCCAAGCAGCAAACCAATCTGCTACAGCAACTGCATCCACAGCTCTAGAAGTGATTTAGTTCTCACCATGAGTGCTTTTGTTCTCAGTTACTCTGTGTAACACAAACATGGAAAATGTGCAGAAGAGGGTTGTAAAAGTTGCTGGTTTAGCTGGAACAATATAAGAACAAGAAAAAACACAGTCAGAAAGATGAAGCAGCTAAAAATGAACAGACACACCCCTGCAAGATTGGAGATTCAATAAATATTTGAATATACTGACCTCTGAAATCAAAATGTTAAAAACAGTCTCTAGCTTTTGGTTTTCAGAAAGGAGAGTATCCCGTTGCCAGAAGATTCCTGTAGTATTTGAGAGGTCACCGTCACACCTACCAGCTGATGTGAAGCTGCTGCTCACCAGGAGCAACAGGGGATATTTGGGCTTTGCAGAAGCTGCTTCCCACAAGGTGTATTTGCGGTCTCCACATCTGTCCCTGCTCCATCCCTATCCCCTCAAGCTGCAGTAGGAGAGGGCCCTTCTCCTGCACCCCCAGGTGCGTGCGACAGAGGTGAGGAGGAGGAGGAAGGGCTCTGGCAGTTCTGCTAATGGCATGGGAGGAACAGTCATATTTCCCTACAGAAAAGGTTGAGGTTTTTCCCCAAAACTTTGAAACCATCTGCAGAGCTGGGATGTGGCCCTTGACCAGCCTTTGTTTGTATTACTTGTCCATGTGAAATTGCGAGTGTGGGTGCAACACCGCAGTGCAGCACAGCTGCCCTGTCGCATCCCCTGCCATGCAGGGCTGCTGGTCTGTGGGGACTGACCTCTCCTTTTCCAGACAGTTCCACTGCCCATCACCATCAGTTAGCCCAGCACACTTCTTCTCCATTTGCATTTGAAGACTGTATCTGATATTTTAGACTTGAAGTGTGGGTTGTCTGTGCAAAGTGTGTTGGTTCTTCCAGCTCTATCAATGTGTCCTAGGTTACAATGTCAGATGTAACCAAAAGCATGTATTCTATTATCATCTTCACAAGCTGTTAAAGCAGGTGCGACAGTGTTTGTTATCTCCTACCGTGACTCATCCTTGATAACTCCCTCTGGTAGCTATCTCTGTTTAATGGGCTATCAAGGACCCACTACATGATTCATAGAATTACATCAGCCCATTGTGAGATGCTCCGCCTAGCGGGGAGGAGACAAGTATTCCCACCTGCATATAATCTGGGGTTTGGAACAGCAGAAGGAGCCCTTACCTACTGGGTTCCCAGAGGACAAGAGCTACTGTTGGACCCTCAGGTGAAAAATCAGACTTTTCTACAGGATCATGGCTTCAACAGGACCACTTCATCTGGACTGCTACCACCACCCTGACTAACAGGGCGTCAGGTTGTATCCTGACTCTGTCAGCGTTCTTGTACTACTGCATTTATTTTTAATTTTCCTATTAAGTTATGATTCTGACTTGTGATGTCCCACTGGTTTGTTTTCAAACTAGTACACAATGTCACAGAAGAAGTTGTGTCTTCCTGAAGCTTGTCCCACTTCTATTCTCAAAATACCGTGGGTCCAGCAGTGCCACTGGTAAACATTTTCTAGCCATTTTTCTGGTTTTCCTGTTTTTTCAGAGAGTTTCCTGGTTCAAAGAAGGTCATAACAGTAGAAAAAGAAACTTTAATATTAAAGAGGAAAAACTTGCTCAGTATGTCTTGCTTCACTGTTGGAACAGGAATCATTTTTGCTGGCATATCACCAAGAAACTTCACAGACTATGCTGAGGCCTCCACCAGGGACATTGCTAATTCTTGCTGCTGCTGCTTCTACAGTCTTGGCTTGTAAAAGGACATTTAAAAATTATTTCTACAAAAGCTTTTCACTTCTATGCCACAGCTTCAGCTTTTGGGCCTATGCTCTCAAATAGGAATTCTTTGCAATTTTTAAAAGAAAATGGAGTTAAAAGTGAGCAGTCCAACAAGTAGGACAGATGTGGCCAACTGAAGCAGGGAGAAGGCTATGGACGAAAATGCAGTCAGAAACAGAAGGTAGTGTGTCAGCCTTGAGATTCTGACCTGGAATATGCTTTGATCTCTGCTCCCTCTGTCCTGTTCATCTTCAGGCATGGCTAAGCCAATGGCCAAGGCACTAACATGCTCCTGCCCTGCAGCCATCCAGCAGTGCTGAGCTCCATCCGTACTGGGGGGTTGTATTAATTTGAAGTGCTTCGAGTTGCTATCGTATTTTCACATCTCTGTTCAAAGCATTTGCCCCACTTTAAGGAAAATGGAGCATTGCAGGGGTTGCTCTCTGCTGCTTTGGGCATCTGCACAGGGCGCACAGGAACTTCAGGGAAGCGTGGTCCCTTCTCATCCTCATCAGCTTTAGACTGAGATTCATTTTAAAGTACAGATACCGTCACAGAATGTAATTGTGGTTACAAGCATGAGTGAAACTCATCAGTTTTGCTTATTTCAAGTGGTTTGGTTTTTGCTTGCTTAATGCTCCATAACCATTGTCTCTGCTGCAGAACAGACAAAGCTATTACTCAGTTCTCAGACACAGCTATTTATATCTTGTAATAACACTCCTCAGGATACTAGGAAGGGTATGAAATCAACAGTGTAAAATTAGGACAAAGACACAACCTTCGGGGGCTTTCTAATCAAAAGCTGTCACTAACGTTACCTCCTCACTTTTGTTTTCTCTGCTGGATTGCTGCCCTGCAATCCCTCAGCCAGATGGTCTTTGTTTATTTAAGCTTAATTCAAAACAAAAGGAGTCCACGTGTTTGGGGACATCCGTCCCACTTTCAGCACTAGACATGCTGACACCTCTGAGAGCCCAGTGATAACAAACCGTTTAAGAGCCTCTAAATGTTGGGGAAATCAGAGCCAGCACCGGTCAGGTCACACCCAGCTCTGCCTTTGTTGCAGGTCTCCCTCTGTGTGGCCACTATGGGTTGGACATATCCCAGCCTCCTGCTCGGTGTGAACCCCCTTGCTGCGGAGAGATCCCCAAGGAAGCAAAGGGAGAAGAGGCTGGTGGAAATCCAGACACATCTGAGCACTTAGCAGGTACTTCCTGTGCCTTTTGAAATGTTTCCGCTAACTTTGAAATCACAGCTTGTCTTTTCAGGAGTTTGTTGAGATACTGCTTTGTTGCCCCTTGGATGTTTTTCCCTTAACCATTCTCTAAGGAGAACGGGCTGACAAAAGTAAATACTTAGTAATTCTTTGGAAATCAGATGTGGATGCTATTCCCTTAAATCTCCAATGCCAAAATGCATGTATTTGTAGCATATATAGAGTTCCTTGTGCCCACTTGTATTCAGATGATTTTCTAATTTTTTTCCTTGCTATTAGCCTCTCTGGAAAGGATTCACAAACAACATTAGAGGTCCCACTCCTTCAAAAAAAAAAAAAAAAGTCTTTCCTAAAAGTGAGTTATAATCAGATGTGCCACAGTGTGTTACACACACACACTGTGCTCTTTTTATCCCTCCCCATTTTCGACAGTGACTAAAGCTTTTATGATGTAACCCAGCACTTTGAAAGGGCTTCTGCTGTTCCACACTGCAGCTCAGTGCTCCATCCCGCGTTAATCTCTCCCTGATTGCAGGGAGATGCTGCCCCAGATGCTCTGGGAGACAGAGCTGTGCTTTTAGTGCAGCCACCACCCCCTTCAATGGGTTTTGTTTTGAGAGATGTCTCCTCTGGATAGGGATGAGCTGTCTGAGGTGGTCTTCCACCCTCTGGGTCCCTCTGGCCCTGAAGGAGACAGTTCAGGCCAGGAGGGAAGACAGTTCAGGCCAGGAGATATAGGGGGATATTCCCAGCCCGCCCTTGCTTTGTGCCTGCTTGCCAGTTGTGCCCCCAACATCACTTACTGGCCAAACAGCTCTGCAGCTGCTGGGAGAGTGAACCTCAAATCTTCCCCTTCCTCTTTTTTCTACATTTCTCCCTTCGGAATATATGCAAAGGTTGATTGAAATTGTACATGGTTTTAAAAAAAAATTACATTACCTGATAAATTTATCAGAAAAACGTGAATTAAAACTCCCACAGTATTGTGTAGGATTTTTAGAAAAACACATTTAAAAAAAAAAACAAACAGCTGTCCATATTTCAAACCCCAATGCTTGTGACCAAGATCAGGGAGCACAGGTCTGCCTGTGTGTTTCCCAGTGCATTCCCGGTGCTCGGAAGCAGCATGCCTGGGGCTGGCGAGTCGCTCCTGGACCCACCTGCACTTCCCTGGCTTCTCCCAGCGCTCAGAGCTGCTGCCTCAGCACCCGCAGCAGCAGGGGGTGCATTGGATCTAGATAACAAATATGCCTTGTTCAACAAACATTTGGCTAGTGAAATAGATGAGAAAGACTTTTTGTTCATTAAAACAGCAAAAAGCAAAGAATAAAAGGGAGAAGAATTGCTTAAAGGAATTTCAGTAGTTTAGATTAGGGGGGTTGCTGAAAGGGGTTTCGGTAGTTTAGATTAGAGGAGTTTCGGTAGTTTAGATTAGAGGAATTTCAGTAGTTTAGATTAAGGGGGGGAATTGATTAAAGGAATTCCCGTAACTTAGAGGGCAAAGAACAAGGGGGGCTGTTTGACAAGATACCGGCCTTCATTCCACACCTACCAAGAGGCAGAGAAGACCCCTTACCAACAGATTGTGCAAGCGCAGAGTACACCGGAATCGCTTCGTGAAGAGGAAGATAAAGAGTATAAAAGCAGTGACTTTGGGAAGGGGAATTGCGTGCCGTTAGCGGAGCGAGTCTCCCCGGTCGCCCAGCGCTGTTTTGTTTGCTGTTGCTTGCTTAAATAAATTAATTTGATCTAATTGGACTGGGTCCTTGTCAATTTACTGGGCCACATCTATAACAGCTAGAAATGCAGACATCGTAATCAAGATATTCATCTGCTTCAGAAAAGGCTTCTGAGGAGTTAAGCTACACCCTTGCTACGTCATATATCCAATTATAATTCAGCTACCCTCCCCCTGGGAATTAGCATAGAAGCTAATCACTATGTAAACTGCAGAATGTGTGGGAAATTGTCTTTTATCAGTGTTACCCCCGGGAATGGGAGAGTTCAGGCACCAGTATGCTCCCTACAGCAATTCCCTCTGCTGCTCCTGGATGCTGAGTGTTTGGGGTTATTCGTGCCCCAAGCCCTGTGGGGTGGACACCACAGTCCCCTGACATGGCTGTGGTCTAAGGCCAGGTCTGCTTCTCACTGTGGGTGGGGAAAAAAGGATGCCAGGACTGGTGGTACCTGTGAACCTTGCAGGGAGTGGCACAGGGATGTACAAGGAGCCAAACTGGGAGGAAAGCTCCAGCCACCAGGGCTGACCCACTCCTGGTGCACTTTGGGACACATGCACACACACACACATACACCCCACCTCCCACCCAGAAGGGCAGATTAATTCACCCTGAACATCACCGGAGCTTCTGTAATCCCCACAGCCAGGACCAGGGCAAGATGTTGCTCTGTAGATAAAGATAAGTCATTCCCCTCCAGAGCAGCAGCTTCCAAGCTACCAGACAGGATTAGGTTAGTTGTTTTTTTTTTCAATCATATTGAGTTTTTCACTTGCTCTTAAAAGGTGCAATTGCAAGAGTACAAAACAAATCTACACATATGTGAGAAGATGATGCAACTTCGTTTTGAGCAAGCCCTGGGAAGTCACCATTTCTGTCCCAGAGCAGTGCTGAGTTTTGCTATTTCCCAGTTTACTCTTTCTCTCTCTTTAATTTTACATTTAACAAAGGCACAACCTGTCCCCATGACCTGTCCCCATCACTGCTGAGCTTTGCTGAGCAAAGAGCTGCCCAAGCTTCATGCCATGAGTCAGCTCTCAGCTCCTGTGAGGCTGTTCAGGCTGAACCTACAAACTGGGGCTTGAGCTTTGCTGATGGACAGTGAAGCCCAGAGTACGGTGGCATTGGGGATGGATGGGTGTTAGCTCACCAGGATATTTGGAAGGACATTTAGAGGAGAGTATGGGTGCCTTTGTCTGCTGTTACATTACAGAAAATCTGAGGGTCATGTTCCGTGATTCCTGAAGTCACCCTGCAGAGCTGCCTCTGTTTTCGCAGCCAGGTATAATTTGTGGTTTCTTGTTGCTAGTATTGGCCCATAGCAAATAAGCAGCCGAAGTCCCATTAGCATTTTCCCACAATAGCCTTCTCGGAGCCAGGACTGTGGTGTTATCTACATCGGAACAGCACCCAATCCCTGAGCCCTGATGTTCCCCTTGATTAGGGCCATGGTGCTGTACCAGGGGTGCCTGTGCCCAGCACAGCACTGCTGCACCGGAGAGCCCTGGGCTGAGCAGCCAGGCACAGTTCCATGCCAGAGCACTTCACATTAGTGGGCTAAAAGCAAATATTGCCATAGTTTCACATCCCTGACTGACTCTGTGTTAGACTACATCAGCAAAAAAATTGGATGAGCCCTCAGGTTGAAGCAAGATGGTTGTTATTTAGATCTAATGAACTGTAATAGGCAGAAATACATAAATCATTTCTGGCCAAGGAGTAAATCAAATGCAAGTGGCTGAGATGACACTGGAGCTTGAATTTCAATCTGCTGAGGGCCAGATGCATCCAACGAGAGTACGAACACTCTGTATGTTTCATGACAGGCTGCTTTTCCCAGCACCCGAGTTAAACGTTTTAAAACACCAACTGACCTATGCTTTCTGCTGAGACCATGGCTCTGGGACAGCCACCCCCTGTGAAAGTCCCTGACTTGGCCATCACCTGTATGGAGGTAAACAATCACTTCTACCTGTTATGTGGACAGTTCCCGGTGCTGTGCAGGGTTTTGCATGGGCTTTCAGCCTCACTGAGCTTCCTTTATTCAGTTTTTAACAAATGGGAAGTAATTTGAACTCTGGTATAAACCCCTTGGTTCAGCAGAACTGCTGACACACACAGGACTGGATCTGGCCTGACCCTCATTAGCAGGAAAAAGGACAGATTGTCACAACTGCCATCAGAAGTCCCCACCTGGCCCTGCCACTGCACCCCAAAGTTTCCATCTTTGTCAGTTCGGGGGGTGTTCTGGTGGGGTGCCACGACCTCCTGAAACGACTCCAGCAGAAAGCTGCTCGGCACTGCCACTGCACACCCACACACATACACACACTGGATAGCTTCTTCGACAAATCGACAAATCAACGGCAAAAAGGCAGGAAGGGTCCCCTGCGCAGAGTTCCACGACAGAGATTTATTCAGCCCCGTGTGTAAATACCTTCGTTGACAAAAAGACACAGAAAACTGGGGGGGAGGGGGGGGAAGGGGTGGGGCTCCATGATTATATACCGGGGCAGGGAAAGCCTCAGGGCCCAATGGTCTGAGGGCACAGGGGCGGTACACAGGCGGGACTGGGGTACGAGAGCCAATGGGAAAACTCTGAGGGAGTGGCAAATGAACAAGAGCCAATGGGAGAGCAGGGAAGGGAGAATTTTCTAGGGCAGTTGACATGTAAGGTAGAAGGGAGGAGGGAGACCAACTGGGGAAGCAGAACTGGGGTATATTAACATAATGGAACAAAGCATCCTGGGAGAAGCCTTTTCTGTCACCATAACCTGGGGATCTTTTAGGGTTCTCCCCTCCAGGGGACCCTCATGGTTCTTTAGATCAAGAGCACCCCTGGTGTCTGTGATTTTGGATAAATAATAAATACAGGGGCCAACTTCACATCTTCCCTTTCTCTCAAATACTAGACAAAGCTGTGTTTATGTAAATTAAGTCTGCTTGGTGTCTTTTGGTGATGAAAGTGAGCTATTTTTAGTGCTAGCTAGAAGCACAAGTGAGTGGCTGACAAAGCATGGAGTGCACTTCCCTGCCGTGCGAGTGCATCCAGCCAGGACTGCACCACCCAGGCACAAAGGATGCCAAGAGCCTTGATGCCATGCTCCACCTTGCCCCCTTTTATTTAGAGTATGGGCTGCAATGCCTGTTTCACAAGGAGAGGTTTCTTCCAGATCAGAGCCCCCTTGGGTAGGTGAGTGCTTGCCTTTCTTAGCCAGTGCTGGGGGATACATTGCTGTGTTCAGCATTGGGGTGCTGGCATGTGAGCTGCACAGTTCTGCTCCTGAGGGAACACTGCTTTTCTGCCTTGGAGCAGCTCAATGGGAAGTGCTCCAGGTGCAGCTGCCTCACAGTACTGTGAGGCAACACTCTTGACAGCACCGCCACAGACTGGAGAAGGAGGAGGAATCTTCTACCTTTGGTTCAGGGCTGCCAGTAGTAGCACGAGCATCTAAATTGGCTTCTGCTGCACGCCTTGCGCCTCGCACCACGGCGGGGGGAGATGTCGGTACTGGATGAGCTGCTATTTCCTCCAAGTGCTCTGAGGGCTGCTGCTGATTTCAGATTTACTTATTGTAATGTGTCCTTTACTGTGGTCATTTGTCTTGTTCTTCAAAGGCTATGGTCTGACATTTGGTCTTTACTGGATTCCACATTGCTTGTGAGCATAAAGGTCCTGTATTTACAAGTTTCTCCAAAATGTCAATATTTGCTATTCCTGCAAATTGGCAGGGTGCATCACACTTACTGCTGGATAGCACTGCAAACTACAAGTGCTCAGTGTCCAGATGGTGTTTCTGAGTCCTAAGAGAGTCTTTCTGGATGCTGATGTCGCGGGGAGCTTCCCCCTGCACATCCAGCTGTGGCTCCTCCAGTAAGGATCTGGCTCCTTTATTTCAAAGTTTATACTAGCAGTTACTCATTGGGCTTTTTATACACAGATATTATCTCTTAAACTGTTTTCTTCTGTTCCTTGACATATTTCTTTGTGCTGCATGCATGGAGCTTTTCGGTTTGGGATATATATTTGAAACAGAATGGGTAAGTCTTTCTTTATGGCCTTGGTAGAGTCAGCTGCTCATTTGGCTGTTGTAGAAACAAATGAGTAGTTTAAATCTGCAAGACAGGAAGATCCTGTCTTGTGTTTGCAAGCACTGAGTGAGCAGGACCCTACTGGAAGTGACAGCCCCAATAGCCAGGGGGAGTTGTAAGTGTGAAACAGGGTCCCTGCCTGCAGCAGCTGCAGATCCAGGCCAGCACAGGCAGGCTTATCTGCCAAATGGCACAGTTGGAACATTGCTCCATGGGTTGCAGCTGTGCCCAATCTCCTGGTGCCAGCATCGCCCTACAAGCACTGTGCCAGGGAGGGACAGGTCTCCATGGCTTTGCAAACTGCCTTCCAAATCAGGTATTCAGACAAAACTCCAGCAGCCTGTGTGCCAAATTCTGGGGGGCCTTATACTACTTTGGCTCTGGAGGCAGCAGGACTGCAGAGGTCTAGCAGCAGACATCCCCCCTGCCTGCAGAGTGACCCTTGCATTCACACATGCTCAGTCCCCTGCAGCACTGCCATGTGCTGTGGCACTGTGGAAACCCCCAAACTCTGGTGGCAGGAGGGGGAGATGAGCTGTGGGTGCCATCCTCAGCACAGCACCCTGTACCAAACACCCTCCTGCCCCTGCTATCCAGGGGCTGCTCTGCCACAGTGCCAAGGAAGGGGGGATCTGTTTCCATTACACCAAACTGCACCTATTTCCCCACAGCATTATGTTTGTCCAAGTCATTCCCCCAGAAGGAATAGTTCTTTTCTGTTATACCAGAATGCCCTTTCACTGCTGCCTGAGGAAGGGGATAGTGAACTGTTGTTTGCTCTGTTTTAAGACATGGTGAGGGGAGATAAGCACCAGACAGCAACCTAAGCAAGACAGCAAGCTCTTTCCAATAGACACTGGCCTGCACTAGACCTCTGCTTTGTGCGATGAATGTGTCCTTCCCATAGATATTGTAAAACATGATTTCCTTAATTCCATGGTATTCAGGATACAGAGCTAAACTCTCAGGATTTAATCTATTTAAATTTGCTGGTGATATATATTCAAGAAAACAAAGGTACACTCATAAGAGTTAATCCATTTTAAATTGATTTTGCCTCTCAGCCTTTGTGAAATATCTGTGCAGGAGAGCCTGGGGGCTTTCTGCATTTTTCAGTTAGGAAAGAGACCAGCCAAGTCAACCAGGCACAGAGCAGATCTCAGCTTGCTTTATTGCAGGCATGCTGTATCCAGTATTTCAACCAGTACCCAAGAACCAAACTGTTGGAAAGGAGCTGGGAAAAGCCACTAGAGTCTTATTTCTTGCAGAGAAGACCAAAACAACCCCTGAGAACTGCTGCAAAGACAAGCCAGTGGAAAGGTCCCAAGGGAGTGAGCTTGCTTAAGCTCAGCTCTCATGCAGAGGCAAATAAATGGCTTTAAATTGATTCCTTTGCCAATCCCTGAATGAAGACATAGAATCACAGAATGCTTTGAGTTGGAAGGGACCTTAAGGACCACTGAGTTCCAATCTGCCTGCCATGGGCACCTCACACAGGACCAGGTTGCTCAAAGGCCCATCCAAACTGGCCTTAAACACTTCCAGGGAAGGGGCATGATTCGTTTTCCCCTAGGGATGGATTTAGTTGTTGGATACAGTGGCAAGATGTGGTGCCTTTCACCTTGGAGTATCAAACCCGTGTCGACTCAGGGGAAGTAGTGGCCCCAAAACCTCCAGCGGGATTTGATACCGGGCCTTCACTGTGAGACTCAGTCGAGGGGAGCCAGGCTCTGTGGAGTCCCCCGCAGCCGCTGCGTATCACTTCAGGGCTCTAAGGACACCACGGGGCAGCGCACATCCCGCGGAGCCCCTCGCTGCCCGGTGTCACCGGCCCGGAGCCGAGGTGCTGCCGGTGACACCGGCCCGTCCGTCACCCATCGCTGCGGGCTGCAGACGGCGGGGCCCCAGCGCCACCCTCTGGGGACGCGGCCGCAGCCCCGCGGTTCCGGCTGCTCTCCCGGCCCCGCTTTCCCCCGCCAGCAGGGCCTTTGCTTCCCTCTTCAGCGTCCTTCAGCGCTGTTTCGGAGTTCAGCCCGTGCGGAGCATCAGGGGCCCGGGATGGGGCTCCGACTTCCCGGCAGCTCTGGGGATTGAGCCACTGCGCCTTTGTGCTGCCTTTTCAGCTGTGGAAAGAGAATATTTATTGGTCATTTCAGAGCCAGCTGTTATAAAAAGCTATATTTTAAAGATTCTTAAATCTCCCTCTCTCGGTTAAGAATCTCCACCTTTGGTTTGATCTTTTCGCATAGAATGAGTTTGTTTGGTGTTTTTGTTCTATTCATTTCCTGATCAGCTCCAGCTCAAGAGAATCATCTCCAGGAGGAAGAATGGAAGGACACTGCTGCAGAGGAAACCTTGAAGAAGTGAGACATTCTGTAGCACAGTCCTGTCCAAGTGCTGCTCATACCAATAGATATCCTGACAACAAATTACCTTGTAAGTTTAGTAACATGTTACAGATGTGAGTCCTTCATATCCGCTTATAAAGGACTCATCTTGTTATTTATTGTCCCTTTCAGGATTAGCTGAGGAAGGAAATGGAAAATTGTACTCACTGGCATGTCATGAAGCTGGTTGAGAGGCTGAGGGGGAAATGAAGCAGAAGGCAGCTGAGAACAGCACCTTGCCGTCAAACCCTGCAGGCTGGTTTTGGCCCACATGAGGAGCGAGGCAGCTTTGACTAAGCATTCCTATGGGTGAAAGTTTAAAATCAAATCAGCACAGCAGCGAGTGTTTTTGCTGCTTCCTCCCATAACCACAAACTCCTGCCCAGTCACAAGCTTGGATGGAGGATCCCACTGCAGAGCTGAAGATGGTGAAAGGCTGCCGGTTGCCCCAGACCGACAGTCACAAATGTGCCATGTTCTCCTCAAAATTCAGCGGTGTTCCTCCCTACTCTCATGAAGGTCACTGGCATTCTTCATGCTGGGACACACAGAAAGGAAGGTCAAGCATGCTTCCTTCATGCTGAAGAGGGCATTTCCCTCCTGTACTAAACAACTCTTGTTTTCCTGAGGTCATCTGAGGCACAGAAAATTCTGGAGGAGGCTGTTCCTTAGCCTCCACTCCTAACTGCTTCCCTCCCACTGCTGGCAGAGTCAGAGCCAGCGCAATTGGGAAGGCTGGCCTTGAACACCCCACTGCTGCTGCAGAACACTCACCTGAGCGGGTGCCCGGCCTCTGGGCAGCCTCCGGGCGGGGGACTTGATGCACAGTCACAAACAGGTATTTGTGTGGGGTTTCTTTCCCTATACCAAATGAACATTTGCTGGAACTCTGACCCTGCAGTGCAGTATAATCATTGGCAGGGCAGTGATTGTTGTGGGTATGAGCTCCTAAATCACTTAGAGCAAGAAAGAGAGAGGTGATTGCACAGCTTTTGCTGCTTTGCTGCAAGCCTTGGCCAGTCCCACCAAATCAAGCACCACAGGATATCTGGAATGAAAACATCAGATCTACACAGGGTATAGGCATCATCCCTGAGACGTACCCCCAGCCCTAAGCCATCACAGCCCAGGGTTTTAGCAGGAGCTGCGTCCTTCCAGGAGAACACTGGATCTAAAATAAGTTACATTTACTTCATTGTTTCTTGGCTTGAGCTTCTATAAGTTCAAACTGTTTCTGTTTTCCTGGCGTTAGTCATGCACACGGATTGGGAGCCTAACCTGTAATTCTGGCTTTGCTGCTGCTATAAAACATTCACACTGGGTTCTTCTAAACCAGGAGCAGAAACCTTTAATTTTATTCCACTAGAGGAGTTTAATCTAGGACTGTGACATTTCAATTACTTAGTAATACATACTTAACACTCCCAAAATTAAACCAAGAGAAGGAAAAATGTAGTATATAAGCAACTACAAGGATTTTATTTACAGCCAGTAAAAACTCTTAATTTAGAACAAAGATCTAAACAAAGACCTTACAGTAACTCCTTCTGCCTGTTAGGCTGCATAATTTAGGGACTTCTGTTAAAAACATAATGTGTGAGATTTTCATTTCTCCGTAGTTTGAATTTTTGGCTGATAAGGGACAGAAAGTGTAAAATATTTAAAATTTCCCTAAGGTGGGAAAACCATTTCTGCAGGATGCTGTTCCTACTCTGGAGCACACAGATGTTCCTCATCTGCAGGGGTTCAGGGCAGCGATAGAGGAAACCACTCAGGTTGGTTCCCATCGCTGCCAAGGAACACATGTGCTGGTTTTCAGCCTAACCTTCCATAAAATAACGGGATAAAAAACACACTGGTAGTTTTGTCTGTCACACAAAGAACACAGGCTCGCTGCTCCCTCTTTATCTCCTGGTAGCTATAGGTCCTCTTTTGGTCTTCAGTGGGACTGTGAATTCCCTCAGGCAGGGTGTTTCTCATTGCCCCATGCTGGTGCAGATGCTGGTGCAGGTGCTGGTGCAGGTGCTGGTGCAGGTGCTGGTCGAGCAAGGTGCTGGTCTAGAGCTTGGCAGTGCAGTACTGAAGTATGTGAAGTGCTCCATGGCTTGGCTCTCTTGAATAACTGTGTCACTAAGAAATATATTCAATTTTATGTTCTTTAACATCTCTGCTTTCTGTGCCTCCATAGAGGGTTGTTTATTACCCACAGACAGAGATGGTTTTGTTCCTCAGCACAATAAATGAGGTTCTTTTCAGCACAGCCTCAAGAATTCCTGGAGTGGTTTCAGCTCCCCTAGAACCACTATGTTGAGTGTGGCTCAACATAGTGAACAGAAAACCAGACTTTCCCAGTAAGCTTGTGTTTCTATACAGAAGTTATTGCTGGAGATGGGTTGGTTTCTTTTTCATGGTGGTTGGTACTGGGGATCTTCAGCCTCTGGATTAACCTTGGAGCAGGGCATTGCAGGGGAAGCAGGAGGCAGTCCTGGCCCTGGAGAGCCCACAGAATGGGTGCCCAGTGGGCTGAAGCGGTCAGTGTGCAGGGGAGAGGTGATGAACAGCTGAGAGATAAAGGAAGAAATCCTGACAGGTTGCAGGGATTTGGAAGCAGCCTTGTGGAGGCAGCTGTTCAGCAGGGTGAGGAGCTTCCTGGCTTGGGCTTACACATGCACAGTGGTCCACCATGTGCAGGATGCAGCTGTGTTTCTGCACTTCCTAAATATTTCTGGGATTATTATTATTAGTATTACTTTTTAATCAATGCAGGAAATTAACAGAGGTGAGAATGGAAGTGCAGGTGTCAGCAAAATAGCTGCTTTGTTATTTCCGACACAGAGCACAGCAGGGACTTGGAGCTGTTGGATAAATCACAACAGTATCAACAATAGTCTTGGAACTTCTTTTTTTATAAATGACTACTGATGTCTCTGATAGCTTCCACAGCAGAAATCAACACCTGTAGCAGGAAAGAGATTTATACCCACTAATAATGAATTCTGTGTTAGCAATGGGGACTAACTCAAATACCATTAGCTTTGCCTAACAATGAAGAGGCAAATTGAGATCAGAGCCCTTTGAAATCTCTGATGTGACTGTTGTGCTAAACTCACCACACTGCTCTCCTGCCTGCCAGAGCATACAACAATGTTAATGTAGTCCTCAGCAGTCTTTAGAAGAAAAATAAATACTGAACTTCATTAAATATAATAGCACATAATAAGCTGATATTTGTTTACTTAATCCTCATGCTATGAATGGCAGATATTGACCCAAATGTGAGAATAGCCTTATCCAGTGTTCTATCACCTAACATTAATCCTTATCAGCTTTGTGGTCATGTTCAGAGATCTCCCTTGGTTATGTTTCCTGGCCACTATTAAACAAATAAATTGCTTCTGCTGCCTATAATTAAAGACATATATTCAGTAGCAAAGAGGCACAAATGGAAATGTACAGCAGGAAGCTTCTGCACCCTTAGTTATCCTTCACATAGACCACAATGGCAGAATAAGACACACTCCCTGCTGGCAAGGAAAATGCAGAAAAGAGAATGAGATTAAACACTGACAAGCTGCAGTGCAGCCTCTGGGGTGCCCTAGGGTTACCACAGCAAATACTTTGATATATCAGCAAGTACTCCTGATCTAGGAGAGCTCAGGCTCATTTGACCCCAACACTACTGTTTTTCACTGCTGTTATTCCAGCTTTTACTGCCACCCTGCACTGACATCTCTCTGCTACCACCACCACCACACCACCACCTCTCTGCCCATCTCTGTGCCCTGTCGACACCTCTTCTTGCACCAGAGAGTAAAGTTCATCCCCAGGAATGGGGCAGGTGGTTCAATGAGTGGGTTTTTTTGGTAGATTCTTTTCATAAAAACTCAAGAAGGCTCATTTCAGACTTTTCTCCCACATCTGTCCACTCAGGTTCACAGATATTCACCATGTGCTCTTTCTGGGCACTGGAAAGAGCAGCAATGAACAATTTAATTTCCTCTGGGATCCAGAGTCTATCAAGAGAAAAAGCAGCAGAATGAGTCACTAGAAGTAAATAGTAATTGTCATCAAAAGCACAGATCTATCTGTCTATATCTATATCTGTATCAACTTAGGTTAAACTAATCCTAAGGTTTAGGCAGAAAACCATGTGTCCCGGTTTAGACAAAAGTCAGTGGAATGTCCAAATTTGAACGCCCTCTCTTAGATGGCAGGTTACAGCCACCCCTCCCCCACCAGGTTTGGGAAAGAAATATTCCTCGGAGGAAAGTAAAAGAGAAAAAGACCTATTTATTTAACAAACACACAGGAAAAGAATAACGCTAAATAATAAAACCTCTCGCTGTGGAGAGAACCTGGTAAAATTCAAAGTCCTTCTGTGGGTGTGGTCTCTCTCTTCCTCTTTGGAGCTGGGTCAGCATGGACCCCTCCAGTCCTCCCAGATGATGCTTTGGTGTTGTTGCGCAGTTCCAGAAGAAAAGAAGAAGAAGCTAAAGTCTCAGGGAAAAGAAAGTTCAACTCTCCATCTCTCTCTGGAGAAAACAGAGCTGAAAACTGGCTGAAAAGCAGGAAGGGCGCTTCCTCCGCTCCTCTCGCTGCTGCAGGAGAACACAGAGGAGTAGTGACCTTGGAGCACCAAACTGCTTTGAAAAGTTGGTCTGGCTTTTTTTTTCCTTTCTCTCGCACCCAGTTTTAAAGGCACAGAAAGGCACAAGATTCATATCTGGGCATAGAGTGGCAATAGGGGATACAACATTATAAAATCACCCCAAGACACCATGAAAGCAGGAGAATTCAAAGCTGAGGCTGCCATGGCAACCCTGACTCATGCCATGGTGGTTGGGCATTGCAGCATCTCCCTGGGACCTCCCAGCAAGTGCTGATGTGTGCTCTTCATTTTATGGGTGTTCTGTGGACAGGTAATGGAGCTCGAGAAAGCAGCTGGTGCATTTATGGAAGAGGATGCAAGTTTTGAGGGAAGAACTGGAAACCCAGTTCTGGAGAGTACCAATATAGGCACAGGCCTGGTAAGTCTGGGCTCACAAGTGAGGTTGCACATGAACTCCTGAGCCCACAGCCCCAGCAAGCCATGGGATGACAGGAAGACAAAAGTTTTAGTAGTGAAACTTGGAATACTGAAATCTGATCTGTGAACCCTAAATCAGTGCCACCTCTAGTGTGGGTCCTGCCCACAGGGCTAAAACTTCCAGGTCCTGCTCTGCCCAGCAGGTACCTCTGTGCAACAGAACAGCTTCATTTTCCTCCAAGGAAAATTTCTTACAGTCATGGAAGTCCCTTCATGCAACTGCGTTCCATTTGCAGTTACTCTGTGGAGGAATTGAGTCTAGACCAGAGACCAAGGACTGATAAAATCTCAGTTAAAAACAGTTTGTCCTGCTGGTTGTAGCCCAAGAGAGTCTGGGTTCTCCCTGAACCACATCAGAGAGGCAGTGCCCAGGAGAGCAGCTACAGGTTATTAAATAGAGGTGTGATGACCAGGAGCTGGAGAAGATGTTTTCTTAGCACTGACTGGCTTCATGTTAATTGTATATATAAAGTTATAAGTTCCAGACTCCACAGTGTCTTTAGAAATCAGACTGATTTTTGTGAGCATTTTTAGAATGCAGCCGTTTCAGTGTGTATTTTGTCCAATATAGAAAATGTATGCAACATAATTCCTCCACGGTTATTATCTTTTCTATTTCTCTTTCCCTTCCAATATAAGTGTTCTGCAAAATCATGTTAATAAAATATATGTATCTATTTCTCTTTCAACACTTATATTAATTTTGGATTTTTTTAATCTTCACAAGTAACAAATTACCTTTTAATATCTGACAAAACTCACTTCAGAGCAAGCCACTCACAATTGTTCCATACAAAAACAGCCAATGCACTCTCTTTCAGTGTGCACGCCAGCATTCATTGCTTTGATCATGATTTTTGGTGAGCTGCAATGAAGAACAAAGGTAGCTGTTCAGAGAAAAGCACAACTCCCAGCTCTGCTATACATTGATACACCAAGTCTGATTTATAAAATAGCAGTGCTCTTTTAGGCATCTAAAAGAGACAGAGTACAGAGAAAAAAAATGTAACAATCTTATATGCATCCACTGAGCATCTTCAGACAAAAATAAAACATGGAAATTTGGAGGACAGAACATTTGCATTGGCAAAGCTGAGACACAACTCATCTGCACATGCAGGAACTGTCAGCATGCCAGGAAGAGTGATTAAACATCATGTCTGTGTAGTTAAATTGGTTTGTTTGTGAGAGCAGATGTTATAGTGCAAGTCAGAGCAGCAGGAAAATTCTTTGAATAGAAAGCCATGCCCAGTCTGAGTTTTGGGAGGCCACCTCAAAAGACAGATGGGGCTTTCTCAACTGTTTCTTAACCCATTCAGCAGGCACTGAGTCTGCACCTCACCTTTGATTTAGTAGCTGCTCTTCTTCTTGCTTCACACTTTGGGTAACTGACCATAAAAATAACAAGGTTATTTCACTTCCAACAGAAAAGTTTGATGCTCTGCTTCTGGAAGCAGGTAAACCCCCCAGGCATTGCCAGTTTTGCTCAGCCCATCCTGGCTCCTCCTTGCCAGGGACCAGTCATTGCTGTTCAGTTCCAGGTACCATGACCCTATACCTGTAGGATGGAGGCCGGGATGGAGGCAGGATCCAGATTGGGCATACCCTGTGTTTGGACCGAAAGGGCACCAACCTCCCAGTGGATGTTAAACCTCTTCTTCCCACCTTTTGAGCCATGGGAAGGAGTCTCACTGCTGGATTTTCCGAGGGTGGATCTGGCCTTTGCAGAGAAAAAGCAAGCTAACCACTTCAGTCTCATAAAGCACACTCTGCTGGGCACCGCCAGGCATGGGAAGTGCATCTCCATAAGGAAGGAGTGCAGGGGCACTTTTCACTAGTTTGCTCAATGCCTCATCCAACCTGGCCTTGACACTGCCAGGGATTGGACATCCATGACTTCTCTGGGCAACCTGCCTCACCACACTCATAGTAAGAAATTTCTTCTGTGTATCTAAACTAAACCTCTCCTCTTTCAGTTTGAACCCATTATTCCTTGTCCTATCACTACAGCTCTTGATGAAGAACCTTCAGAAAAAAATAAGTCAGAAGACCTTTTCCTCTTAATCACAACAGGAAAAGACTGCCCAGTCCATTCAGGCAAAATATTTTCCAGATCTGCTTTTCAGTTATGGGGGATATTTTCTTTCCTGCAGCATGCCTTGTGCTGAGACTTCCCATGCTCCCAGAAATGAAAGGCATGTGTTATAGCACCATGTGCCCCCTATCAGTCTCATAACCTGCATGAAAACAAACCTGTTTCATAGCTGCTGGTGTAAATAGCCCAGGCACAGGGCTTGCAGTGTGACTTAGTAATCAGCAGCTGGCAAATGCCACTGTCTGTTTCCATACCTGACACATACAGCCACAGACAACATTGCCATATCTCTCTTCCCTGCCACACCTTCTGCAGGAAACATTTTGCTTGATATATTTTTGTCATTGTGTTTTCCGTGATCTGATTTGCTATTTATGGGGTTTTTATTACTGTTACCTGGGTGCCCAGGGAAGGCTGTGTGGGAGCTGGGTACAGACCATTTCCCAGTGCAGGTTTCCACTCCCCTGTGCCTGGAGGTGGGTGTTAGACCACATTTTACCAGTTATCTCTATGTTTGCATTTCTCAGTACATTTGTTCACCCCGCTGCAGGATGATTTGAGTTCCCTCGTAGCATTTTGCTAGCTGGGATCCTCCCTCCTCCAGTTTCCCCTGGTTCCTCTCTTTGCCAATACTCACCAAAGCTTCTTGCCCCTCCTCATCCTCCTGTGACCCTCCTGGCACTTCTGCACCATTTTGGGTGCACATTGCACCCTGTGTGACCACGCTTCACACAAAGCTGCCTGTGCAAGACAGTTGTGAACACACCAAACCTCCCAGCAAGCTCTCCCTGGGACAGCACAGGGGCCAAGGGGACACTGTGTGATGGCTGTGGTGGCAGGTGCCAAGGCAAGGTACCCGAGTGGCAGCAGTGAGTCAACAATGGTTTGCAGCACTGGGCAGAAGCAGTTCTCACAAAAAGAACCAGAAACCATGATTTGCATCAATGGCTTGCCAAACAAGTTGGCAAGGATAGATGTTCCTACCTATGGTGCTCAAGGTATGCAGCTTTTCTTGTTTCCCTGCCTCTCTCAGACCAGCACAGGCTTGGTGCTCAGGATTTTGAATCAAAGGGACTTACCCTGTTTTATCTGACCATTGATGTCATTCACAGTTCCACATAGTTGTCACATTTGGTCGTCTTGATCTCTTCTACTCTCACCCTGATACAGAGGGAAACTTTGTATCCCCAGGGAGTACCGTCTTCCAGAGAAGCATCTCCAAGCCCCAGGATGCTGTTCAGGAAACCTCAGTGTAACTCTTGGTTCAGCCGCATGTTTTGGGTTTCACTTTGACTGTCTTCATCCCATGGTAGACCTGGGATCAGCAGTTCTTCCAGCACTTGTGCACCTTGCTTCTCCCTGTGCCCAGAGGGCACACAGGAGATTGCCAACTGTCTATGCTGCAGGATGGAATCAGCTCCAAGTTATCCCTAAAAATACTTTTTGCCCTTATTTTTTTAATGCAATGATAAAAACCAATTTTGCTTCAAAACCTTATGACCCTAGGTGACCAGATGAATCAGGAGACTGGTGATATTTTGCAGAGGCTGCAAATCTACCTTATATCTGCAGTGAGTATATTAAGATTTAGTGGGACCAAGACATATCTGCCAATATCAGCAATGCTAGCAAATGAGCTAGGAAGCAACAGAGAGGGACTCCTATGCTTTCTGAGCCTCCGAACCACAAAAGCAGCAGCAAACTCACTCAAAAAGACACAAGCCATTATGCTTGAAGTCAGCCTTGCCATGGCAAAAGACCAGGGAACTTCCACACGTCAGTGGTGATTTTGGTAAGATGGTCCTGCTGACACCACAGAGTGCTTGGGACAAGATGATATATGAGTTCTGATTCATGGGAGGCCCTGGGGGAAGTCCATGCCCAAGCCAAAGAACATAAAAAGTCTCATTACCTGGTCAGGATCAGAGAGGGTGTGAAGGACCTTCAGCTGCTGGGCACAGGGCTCAGCTGTGGTGTACTGGGACCAGTCTGTGCTCACTTGGGTGTGGAATGCATAGGCTAACAGTTGAGCAGGACATGGAAGTCAGAAAACAACTCAAGTAATTCAATTGTGTATGATTTTATGTTACCAAATCCTAGCAAATGGACAATCTGCTATGCCAAGGAGTCTGCCATTCATAAGGATTTTAACCTATGATCTCATCTTCTTCGTCATGTGGGTTTGGCTTTTGGAAAACTGGACCCAGGACAATATTGGATGTAAGTCTGAGGATTTAACAGCTCCTTACAGAGCTGGCCATTGCAGTCCCTCCAAGCCAACACATGCCACTTCCATGGCAAGGTGAGATGAGCCCTCACTGCCATCCTGGTGCTCAACCCTGCCTGCAGCCTGGGAAAGAGCTGTGCCAGTTCTGGGGAGAAAGCAGCCAGGTCACCTGCAAACACTAGTTATGACCTTTATCTTCTATCTCAGGAAACTTTGTCCCTGTTACACCCGATTGTCCTCTTGCTGATCTTTACAAGCAACAGAGATAACAGCAGTCAATCAGCCTGAAAACACTGCACAGCCCCAGCAATACCCTGCAGAGGCAGCAGCCAGCATAACCCCACCAGGAACAACTCCTTGTTCTGGCTCTGTCTTGGCCAGTGGGTTTCCTGATGCTTAGATCACACCTTAGTAGCCACTATTATGTTTGTCTCCATGGGCAAATCAGGCTGGGCTGTGTCACTGTGGAGCTGTGGTTATAATCCTCCTGATCTAGGGGCTCTATCAGCCTCTGAGAAGCCACTGTGATGCAAAAAACAAGGAGGTTTGGAGTGGAAAGATCAAGACCACTGCAGTATCGCGGTTGCCGGGGTACGGCAGACCCCGTCTGGGTCTGAGGAGGCTCCGAGGCTGCAGCCGCAGGTGGTTAAAGACAGGGAAGGCGAAGGAGAGGCCGCTGAAGACAAAGAGGCAGGAGAGGTTCTTAGGGTGGAGTTCCGAAGCCTTTATTAGACCTCGAAGGGGTCCAGAGCCGAAGAACGCACATGGCAGAAAGCCACTTATATTTATAGGGTTTGGGGGAATCACATAACCACCAATAGGGAAACAGACCGCGAGAATTGGGGTACGGGATTGGGCAAAAACAACCAATGAGGAACAGGATCAAGGAGGACCAATCCAGAGGCGAACAGGGGAGAACTCTCTGGAAGGTCTGGTGAGTGACAAGGGGGTGGGTACAAGGGGCGGGGGTCGGCAGCTCAGGGGTGGATACAGGGGTGGGTACAACATAGTAACTGACAGCCTAGGGGGAGGAGAAGGGAACCAAGTCCCGGGTGGTGCCCCCAGGGGATTCATCGTACCAGGCTATGGCCTGGAGAGGTTCTGGTACCACGGGGCACACCGCAACACTGCAGTAAAGCTGAATTTTAATCATAGCATAAAACCTGACTAAATACCAAACCTGGGCTTTTATTTGAATCGTCCTTAATTCTGCAAGGATGTAATCTCCTCTGCCTAATAAAACATGAAGCTGCCATGAGTGACAAACTGATAAACAATTCAAGATGCTTTTCAATAGCATTTTTCTCCAGTTTTCAGAGCCATCTGCCTTCCCCAGCTAAGGTTACATCATTACTGACTTTAATAATTCAGAGGCCATCCTACTTACTCTAATGCAATTGTCATGTTTGTCTGGCAGTTAGAGCAGGAACAGTATGCAATGAATAAGAAGTCAGCAATTTTCTGTTCTAATTATTTACTCAAATTCTTCAACATTGAGAGCTTAAGGTGTATGCTAGGCTCATTCTTCCTTATTTTTAAAAATAATCGGAAAAATTGCTCATGCATTTCCAGTGTGTCTCCTTGTTGTCATCCCAGCACTTCTGCTGGTTTGGCTGAGAAGCACCATGATTTTTTAAGGGAATGAGAAGATGTGGCCTCATGTCATCTGCATGTGCAAGGACAGGTGTGCATGTACATGCCTGCATGTGCACAACCACCTCTGTGTTGACCATTTGACAACAGTATCTGTCTCAAATACATCGAGCCTTTACTCATTTTACAAATATAAGAGAATAGACAGAGAAATCCAGTTTGTATCAGTGCTTTGGGAAACTCTGTGCTTGTTAGAAGTCAGAAAAAGAGCTGTAACTGAGCTAAGGGAGCCAAAGAGCAAGGGGGACAGGAGGTCAGTGCAGAGAATGTGGAGGGAAGCCTAAATTTATGCTCAGCCTGCCACTGTCCCACATATTGATGAAGGATTAAGTCTTTTGTCTCAAAAACAGGCACATATTGCTAAGCAAACATTAAAAGCAACGCAGGTTTCAAGGGGAAGCCTCTTTCCTCTGGGAGTTACTGTTGATCACTTATAATTAGATGGGAGGTCAAAACTGACCAGAAGATCAGATGAAAATTTACGGATGGAAAATATGAGGAAAAACAAAAAAGGAACCATAGAATTTAATTCCTGCTGCTTGTTTCAAGCATTCCTTACAGAAGTTAATGAGAAAAAATTGTTTAAAAAGTTCTCATCATTTTGTCTTGTAGACTAGAGAATTAATCTATCACCTGATTCTATCACAGAATCCTTTGGTTGGAAAAGACCCAGGTGGGGGTCAGGCTCTTCTCCCAGGGAACCAGCGACAGGACAAGGGGACAAAGTCTTAAGTTGCACCAGGGGAAGTTTAGGTTGGACGTTAGGAAGAATTCCTTACAGAAAGGGTGATTAGACATTGGAACGGGCTGCCCAGGGAGGTGGTGGAGTCACCGTCACTGGAGGTGTTTAAGGAAAGGCTGAACGTGGCACTCAGTGCCATGGTCTAGTTGACTTGGTGGTGTTGGGCCATGGGTTGGACTCGACGATCTCAGAGGGCTTTTCCAACCTATTTGATTCCGTGATTTTGCGATCCTGTGGTTCGGTGAAGGGCCGAGAAGCGGTCGCTCCCCCTTACCCACCTCACCGCGGCCGCCAGGGGGCGCTGCAGCGTGCGCGGGGAGCCCCGCCCGCGCGCCCCTCTCGTAGTTCCGCGCGGGCGGGGGCGGGGCTGGGCGCTCTCGCGATACCCGCGTGGCGCCGCCCGGCCCACGGTGCCCGGAGGTGGCGGCTCGGCCCCGCCATGGCGTCCGACAGCGACACGGAGGAGTTCTACGATGCACCCGAGGACGTGCATCCCGCGGGCTCCCCCGCGCCGTGAGTTCTCTCGGCCCTGCCCTTCCTTTCTTCCTCCCTCCCTTCCTTCTTCTCTCAGCGCGGCCCCGCGGTCCCTGGGCAGCTCCCGATGGGGGGGNGGAATCGGGACCGACAGAAGTAATCCCTGAAATACGATAAAAGTAACAGATTCTCTGAGGAGGGAGAAGCGAGCGAGCTTCGTCAGCAACAGGCAGCTGTTTCTGAGTGTAGAATAACTTCTGGTGTGCTCTGTGCTTTGTTTTTAGTGGTGTCTTTAATACTTTTACTGTTTTTCATGGGGATTGGACTAGATTATCTCCAGAGGTCCCTTCCAGCCCTAACAAATCTGTGTCGCTTTGATGTTTCTTGCCTTTAGCCAGTTGGTTCCAGTAGTGAAGATTTACCAGCGTTTTATGAAGTAGATCCCAGTGCTGCTGCCTCAGAACTAACCGTGACACCGTGTTGCTGGTGTCAGCCAAATGTACTCCCTCTTGTAAATCTCTTTTTCTGGTTATATGCTGGACAGCTTATGGCTTGTATCAGTTCTGTTTTTCGTGTAGCCTGGACCAAACCTCTGCATTGTTTTACTTGGTAGGATGAGGTTTCACATGGCTTGTTTATAGAGCAATAGATATGGGTTGTGGGATCCATGCATTTGAAGCTTTAATAATGGACTAAGGAGCTTGTTTTAAGCTGTGACTCTGGTCAGTGGATGCCTAAAAGAAGGGAGAGACTAGATCTTTTCTCCTCACCTTCACATCCTGTATCAAAGTTTTTCTGAACTTAGCTGCTTAGCTGTAGCCTGGTGAAAAGCACATCCTAGCATACAGTTCTGCAAGATGTGATAAGCCAAATTCACAGTGCTTGTACTGAAATGAGGTTTTTCTCCAACTGCTTACCTTCTTCTCGGAATAGTGATCATCAAACTCTTCTCTGAGTTGCTTTAACTCAAAGTAAATTGTAAGCAGCTGAAAACCAGAAACAGCAAAAACTGTTCAATAAGTTAAAGCAGCTGGAACCTGCCAGGCTTGGGACAGGAGAGGGTGAAGGTGAGTGATTTGTGTGACTAGAGACCACAGACAGGAAAGGGGAAGCAGACCTTTTGGTAGAAGTGATCTATTAAATCTGCCCAACTGCACATCCACCTTTTGTCTGATATAGATAATGCCATGTGTCCTGGCTTTGTAGGTTTCCACCACCTGTATTTAAGCAGAACTTGATAATATGAAGTCACTCACTAGAAATTAAAGTGAAAGATGCTTTTAGTTTCTCTAATGCTCTTCCATAACCTGTAACGATGAATCATTGACTCGAATCAATAGAATTCTGTGAGCCTGAGTCAAGTAAGGAGGTGACGTCTGTGAGCTTCGTTTACAATGCAGCTACTGGTCTGCAATTCAATCTGTTACTGAATCTAACAATATGAACAGTATTTTCTCAAAATAAACTTTGAGATTTCATAAGAAACTAATTTCACATGTGCATTGGACACTTCTAGGAAGCAGGCTGGTACAGTGTATTTTTTCACATGTGTAATGATGTTGAATTGGGGCCACAAAAAAAAAAATAGAAACCTTCTTGTTGCAGGCAAGGCAACTGAAAACAGGTGCATGTTGCCCTCTGCAGTTTCAGGTATTTCCTCCTGCATTCAGTGTTTTGATGATCAGCAAAACCAGTTGGGAATCCTTTTTGGCAGCACATGCTATAACCAGTTTTTAGCAAAGCAGTGTAGATATATTTGCCCTCATTAAAAATGTGGGGTTTGTAGCTTCCTCCCTGGCGTTCGTTCGATGTGGGGAAGTTTAGTAACTGCTGATAGAGAAACTCTGAAAGTGGTGTCAAGTGTTCATGTCAACTTGCTGACTTCTTTACTGTTTATTTGTTTTATTAATTGTCTGTCTCCACACCTGTAAGAGTGGAGTTTTCAAGCTGGATGTAGGCTCCCAATTCCCACTGTTAAGTCATTGAATTACTGATGCTTTAGTCTCTCTCAAGGAAAACACCATATCCTCATCCTCAAGTACATCTGTAATTGGTGCTTTTTAAGAACTAATTAGCAGAAATTACAGAACTTGATGCAAAGTGTTTCTTTCACGTTAGAATGGTCTGAGGTAGTGTTTCTGGGGTAGCACTTCTGGGGTGATGACTTCTCTAAGGTAAAGTGTGTTTGGAGATATTTTGAGACTACTGTATCCTCTCTGGCAAGGCCTGGGTGCTTCCCTTCTGCTCTAGATCTTGCCTTTTACTTCTGATTCTGCTTTTGACAGGATGTGTGGAGAGTGTCTATTTGTTGGATAACAAAGCCCAGAGTAAAAAGGGAGAGGTAGTATGACAGAAGATGCCCCTATTTAACCTCTGTCACTCGCTTTAAAAGCACTATAACAATGGAAAAGATTAGAAAAGATGCTAAAATGTAGAGGCCTGAACAGTCCAATGCAGGAGGATATCAGTTTTGAGAGAAGGAAAGTATGAAGTAAGGTACACTTAGTTAGATGCAGGCACGTGGCAGACCTTCTATATTTTATTTATAGGGAAAGTGATCCACCCAACTCTGAAACCAAGAACTGCCAAACCTAATGGTTTGGACTTTATATGCCTAACAGTGGGGGGGCAAGTTTGTTCCTAGTATACTTGTATCCTAAAAATCTTTATGAGAAACCAAACTAAAGAGATGGTGTAGGTAACGAGAAATGTCCCCTGCTACTTTTGTTTAAATTCTTGACTTGTGACTTCATAGTCCTGTCTTTTAGAAGTTGCCTTGATGCTTTTCCTGAAGAATCTAGTGTTCCTCGGTGTAGGAAGACAGGTAAGGTTAAGTTGTGCCCCATTAACATGTGGGAGATGCTTAGTACATCTTGTGTGTGTGAGTATTTTAGCCACCATGCAAAGCTGATCCTGGCAGCAAATAGATGGAGTGTGAAGTGTTGGTTGTGTTCAGTGCTACAGATGCGTTTCTGCACTCAGAGTTTGCTGAAGCTTCTGCACAGGAGCTTCCCCAGGGCAGCCCAAACAGTGCATTACAGCAGTGAATCTCTGTAGCTTTGAAGGTGTGACTGCCATAGAGAGCTGCAGCAGGAGTAATTACAGCTTCCAGGGCAGCCACAGGTTAGAGGGAACATCGTGTGCAGGACAGCGGTGATCGGCTGGCTGTTGAACCTGTATGTTCTGTACATAAAGAAGAGTATGTTACATAAAGAGGGTACAGCTGCTATGTGTGCACTGCAAACCTCTTCCCATCTGCCTGCTAGCACACCTGTTGTATAACAATGTACATCCTCCCAGGAAGTCAGGCACTGTCGGTTTGGGATTTGCCCAAGGCCAGTATTCACATTGTTTTTTGTTTGAAGGGCTGAATGTTTTCTTTTCTGTCACAAAACTTAACAACATGTTGAAAATGTGAAGCCCACTTCAAATGGGTGCTAGGCTGGAGCTACCTGAATAGTGAGAATGGGAGCTTCCTGTGGTTTGGTCACTATCAGGATGAATTTGATAGTGGGATAAACAATTTTTAAAAAAGTTTCTTTGTGAGTTTATTTGACTTTCAGACTAATCAGACATCTGTTTGTGCAGGTGAAATGGGATATTTCTTTGAATTGTGTTTAATCTTTGTAGATAACCTTGAAGCCTTCCTTTGTTAAAATGGCGTAAAAGTGGTATCATGTGAAACGCAGTCTAGAAGATGTGTTGCTATCAGTTTATAAATCCCACTTTTTAATAAACGGTCATACCAGATTAGTTTTTGTCTTATGTTTTCTGTGGCATATGTCAGTTTTCATGTGCTGCATGACCTTTCAAAGCCAAATCAATATTTGATCTTTGGGTTGATCTTATGTAAATATTTTCAGACACTTTTGCCACTGTATATACTTTCTTAAAAAATGCAAGGATATCATATACTGCATCCATAAAACTAATGGGCTTAAAGTAAAACTGCAACATGGAGAAGGCTGGTAAGTTCTGGTGGTTGGGAAGACAAGACCATTCCAGAGTCATGATGAACTACAAAAGATTTCAGTTACCAAGCTGGCTGACTTTGTGTAAATGTAGTAGCACGTAAGCAGTAACTGCTCATGACTAAGGGAGTGATGATACTGACAGACACACAACTCAAGTCATCTCAGGCAAGCCACTGAATTTACCTGGCTGTATTACAAACTGATCTGAAAGTGAGGTTTTTGCCAAACAGTTGTGGAAGCTTTGCAGTATTTTAAAAGCATGTAAATTCCATGGTAAAGCTTCTCCTTAATTGTGTGTGTGTGTTACATCAAGCTATCAGCACGATGTTATGTTCTACACCTGCTAGTTCTGTAACCCTTATTACTCAAGCAGCTTTTTCCCAAGGTAGCTGAGTAGCCTGAGAGTGGAAAGTAACATCTGGTTTTGTTTGAGTGCAGATTTCCTGTAAAACTAATTAGCTAAAGAAGTCTGAAATGGCAGCAGTGTAGTTTGAACCTCCTATTTTGTGTATCCAGTATAGGAATGAGTTGCCTGTACCAGAAGTGAGGGGCTAATTAGTGGGAAGTATCACAGTAGAAAACTGAAATATCTATTTGCAGTTGAGGGATTTGTCTTAGTTAGGTTGTTAAATTTAAGCAGTGTCTTGTAAAATAGGACCCTGGCTGAAGCCTAGGCATTAATGTTGTAATTATAAATGTATTTCATTGTTAAAGTCATCTCATGGATTTAATAAACTGTGACATATTTCTGCCACTCCTAAGGAAATCCAAGAGTTAATAGTTGAACTGAAAATGTTTCAATAACCAGAAATCCCACTCAGGCTGCAGCCTTTCCCAGCAATGTATTTTGCGAGACAAAAAGTGTTCTTGTTTTTCTGGTCAAAATATTAATTTTTCTCTTTTTTTGCACATTGGGGTTAGAGCCTTCTAGGAGGATTATACCTCAAAACAGTGTCACAGGTATTGTGCACCTGAAGTGTTAATGTTTGGACAGAAGTATCTCAGTGTAACATGTTAAACTAGTTGCAATGATAGAGTGTTTATGTACCAATCCACTGTACTTTCTCGTTTACTTAGCTCTGCTGTATAAATGGGATCTTTGATTTTTGTGATTAAATGCTTCCAGACAGTAAAGAGAAGAGCTGAAATTCTTAAAAACTAAATGGAAATAGTTGTAGGTTTTTTCAGGAAGTAATGTTCCTTAAAATGATTTTGGAGGCAGGAGGGGCAAATGAGCCTGAGATCTTGGTATTTGTCTGTATTGCTTGGTGCCAGGTGATACTTGGGGCAGAGTGTCACTGATCTTGGTAGTCAGCTGGGATATGTGTGCAATCCAGGTAGTTCATTTGGTAGTAAGCTTTTAGGGAATTAATCTGTAACTTTGTCTCTGCTTGTGACTGACAAACTGATGAAATCATAGAACAAACAGCCCAGGGTGGAAGAAGCCTGGAAAAATCATCTGGTCCAACCTTTCCTTTATGTATCAGTAAGATTCTGTAGTCAGAGTAAGCAGTGTGACTCAGTATTTAAATATCTTCTAGAATTCTGAACGTCTTGTAAAAGATGTAAGTTCAGGATATAATAAGAACTGACGGTCCACTAATTGAATTGACTTGACAAGAAGTAATTATTTGATACCATTCCCCTTGTTCTTTCATGTAATTAGTGTAATGAGAGGTGGTATGTGAGTGGTTGCTAATGCAAAGTCACTGTTTTACAGTGTGTATTTTGGAAAGTACTGCACACTAGTTCCTTCCTGTTACAATGTATTTTGTCTCTGTTTATACCAAATGTCCTGATTAGAAACAAGATCTTAGGTTTGCTAGAGTCTGAAGGGCAGAGTGGCTGTGATAGTGCCAACTCTATGGATCAGGATTCGGGCACTTGATTTGCAGGGTACTGGAGTATTTGTGCTTCTGCTTTCTGAGAATTTTTGTTTCTTTAATGTCCACCCATTGCTTGGCATACACATGCTAACTTTAAATTCTCTGTAACGCAAAAGATTTTTAGTTTTGTACTTGGAGTAACATCTTTTTATTAGAAAAGGGTGATAGAAAGGTGATTTCTAGAAGATTCTGCTGACAAACTCTCAGAGTTTGTAGAAGCTGTGGATCTGTGTGTGGTATAGAGTAGGGAACACTATAAAAGTGGTATGAAGAACATTCACTTTGTTGCACTTCTAAATTATCAAGTATACAGTTCCTGCAAAGGAAGGCTGTGATATAGACTGTTTAAATCAAAGCTTACTGTCTTTGAACTCTACCTAAGTCTATCTTCTCTTTCTAACAGGTCACCAACAAAAGTTGGAACCCATGTAGTAAAGGTGAGTTTCTTCTTAAAATCAGTTAAGTGCTTGTTCATGAACACAGGGTTGAGTATTTCCACATAATGTAGATGTGCTAGAGTAGCCCTGACATCTGCATATGAAGGAAATTATAGACTTTCCTTGTCGTAGGTAGCAATTGTGCTTGTCTTGAAATTCCAGCTTTCCTTTTGTATAGAGTATGTTACAGTGTCTAGAAGCTCATTTTATTCTGAAATGTGTATGTGCAATTTAATTAAGCTGTATGTGATTACTAAACTGCCCTCTTTCAACTGATTTGTGAATAGTAAGCAAGCCTCTGCAGCACCTGGGTTTTGGTCCTGATTTATATGAAATAGTTGATTGTGCTCTCTTCTGTCTCCAAAATAAGAAAAATCTTAATGTTTGTACTTCAGAAGCCTCTCCTCTAGGTTATGTGAAGATAAAACACTATATTTAGTTTAATAAGACAGCATTGCCACTTCCCACACAAGTAGTTGGTATTCTGTGCATAGTGACAGTGTGGCTGAATCAAGCACACAGTGAATAGGTGAGGAGCTGGAACCTTGTGCAAATAACACTCATTTCCTGGTCTCAGAAGGGCCAAAGGTGGTGCTATACAACACTTTTGCCTAACGAAGGCTTGTAGTTTTGTCTGCAAAGTGTTGGGAAATCCTAGTGAAGCTAGTGTTTCTGAGCTGTCAGCAGCACTCTGCTCTGAATCAAGAGTATTTTAACAGTGATACCGTATGTTGTTATACCTCTTAGGGAACAGAGGTATAACCCCCCATTTTCTGTTTAATGTCCGTTTAAAAATGAAGTATTACGTGTGTAAGCCTTTCAAGAAATGTTGTTTTATCATTTTCACTAAACTTTGAAGCTAACTTTAATGTCTTCATGAATTATTAGGTATGAAGTTCTCTATGTTGCTATTAGATTTCTAAATTTTTTAATGTATCTTCCTAAATCACTTGTTCAAAGCTGAGTTTCTGAAGGTGGAAAAAGTAGTAGCTTCTCTGCTTGGTATCATATCAGTTCAGTGAATGTGTGACTAATGGTATAGTTCGTCTTGGAATGGGTAAGAAATATTTCCTAAGTCCAAAGTTTAATAGGTGTGTGAGTTAAATGTCAACAGAATTGGAAATTAATATAATGGGCTTCTGTAGGCACTGATTACATGTAAGTATTTAAGTCATCATACGTTTGAAGATAGATTTTAATGCTCAAGCAAAGTAGAGCTTGCGTTTAGATTGGAAACACTTTGTGCCAGGAGTGGGAGGGAGTGGAGAGGGAGGAAGAATTTTTCTATAATTGCAGCTATCTTTGCACAATATGCCATTTCTTTAGGTCAGAACTCTTCAAGATGGATGTCAGCAAGAGTTTGGGGCAGGGAGGGGTTTCAAACGTAATATGTTAGGATGCTCTAGAGGCTGGTTGATTGTCTGAGAGTCTAGGCAAAGTCTAAGGAGAAATTTCTTAAATATCTGTACTAGACAGTCACTCTTAATAAAAAAACAGGGACAAATGATTGAAAATACCCTGTTCTAGTTGGCTCTGCTTTGAGGGCTACTGGATCTCTGCAGATCCCTTCCAATGTCAAGGATTCCATCAGATTCCACTTCAGGTATTGCTGATACATATGCTTACAAGCAATGTGATGTGGCCTTTCATTGGACTAGATGGTCTTTAAAGGGTATTTTTTTCTAACCCAAACTCTTTAGGTTTCTAATAATTAATGTAGAAGAGAAGATGTATGATGAAGTTCTTAATAGTCCGTATAACCTGAGGTTAAAGCAGTATCCTATGGTATAAAATACTTGCGGTTCTGAACCTAAAATTTTTCAGGAATTGATTAAAATGTTTGCTCACAGATAGACTATTTTCAGTTCATCTTATTTGGATTTTGGAAGGATCTGCATGAAGATGACTGATGGCTAAAATAGACAATGTGCACTGGGAATAATTGTAGAATACAAGACTCTATGTTAGAACCTCAGAAGTGTATTTGTGACCACTTGATAGAGCTGCCTGCCTTAATTTGGAAATTTCTAAATAGTTTCTACTATAGGTGGCTATTATACAGTTCTTGCATCCTTTCGTAAAAGCAGAGAAAGAAAATAGAAAATATTTTAATACAGAATTTCCTTGCTGCAGATTATTACATGCGTTTGTTTCTCTAAACTTCATGCGGCCTTCAGTTTGATTTTAGTTGAGGTTGCAGCCTCTTATATATATAACTGCCTATTTTGTTGCACAGTGTGCAGCCTTTCTGTGCGTGACTGTGAAATACTCCTCCTGTGTACTGAGCATTACCGTTTAGAATCTGACAGCAGTAATGTGTGAAAATGTGGCAGATTTCTTGTCCTTAATGCTATTCAATTTATTTGAGCTATATTTTTGTTAGATCGCCTTACTGTAGAAGTTAGTACCATCATGTTACGACTTTTTCTTTTGTAGGATATGGACAATAAACTACACAAAGCTGGAAATGAAACATTTCTACGAGAAATGAAACAAGATGATTCAAAAGAGGTTAGTTAAATATTGCTTCGAGCTTCCAGCATCGCACTAAAAATATTAAATAATTTAATGATAAATATTCATCCTGAAACTACCATACATTAGAATTAGTCGTTAATGTTTGTAAGAATGTTCATCTAAAGGGTAAAAATCAAACTAAGTGTTCTAAAAACATATTTAGGATTCACAAGTGTTGAATTATTTGTGTAATTTACAGGATCATACTTAGCAGTACATGAGGACTCTGAAGAGTGAACAGCTTTTATTTCCTAACTTTCTCTCCAAGTATAGTAAAGAAGACTGGAAATTAGTCACTTTCTTTTATCTTTTGAATATGCCTATTTCTGCACCAAGGTTCTGGTCTCCTTTTTAAACAAAATGCATTTTGTACATAAAACAACTCTTGAGTGGAAGAGTTCTTGTGGGTATTGTGCAGGCTGATCGGTTTGTGTACCCAGGAAGTGCCTGCTGGTGACTGGTAAAATGGTTTTTGTTTGTTTCTCTAGATCATTGACAGTATTATAGAAGAAAGCCAGAAGGCCCAGCAACTAGAGGATGATGCTTTAGTTTCTAGAGGAAATGAATTGACTGTTCCAACTTCAGGTGCAAATGCTTGGATTTCTGGAGCAGGTATCATTAGTGATATCCCAGAAGTACTAGCTGCTAAAATACCATTACCAGAAGACACTAGAGAACCGGAAGATCAGTGTGTGTGTAAGGACACTGAATTGGAGTCTGGGAAGCTTTTCTTTAGTTCTGAGCAACAGGAATCTCATACACTAACAAAGGTAACAAATGCAACTGACAATAAAATGGATGAACCTGAAGCACAAGGAGAAACATCAAAAAATGAGGACATAACAGACAAGAAAGAGGCAAATACTTCAGAAAAAGTGGCTTCAGATTTATCTACCAAAGACCTTTCTACAACAGAAGAAATGCCCCCAGCAAAGCCACCAAGGCAGCTGACTGTAGAGCCTGACATAGTTGCGAGCACAAAGAAGCCTGTACCAGCCCGGCCCCCGCCTCCCACAAATGTTCCTCCGCCGAGACCACCCCCCCCTGCACGGCCAGCTCCACCTCCCCGGAAGAAAAAGAGTGAACTGGATTTTGAAGTGCAAAAACCTGTTTTAGAAGGCAAGTATTCTATTTTAGATAGGTTTACTTATCTATAGGGTTACTGTTTTTGTGTTTTGAGTGAAGGATCATTCAGTCTTGTGATTTTAGTTCAGTTGATGCGTAAAAAATCCGTCGACAATCTTAGTTTATTACAATGAAGTAATACCCTTCTGCTTTAGAAGTGTTCCTCATTCATAGACTTTCTTGTAAAGTAACACTTCCTACTAAATAGCTGTAGCTATAGCAAGGAGAAGTTGACTCATCAATACATAAGCTAAAAAACATTACTTCAAATAAAATGTGTGCAGTCTGTATTTGCATAGTCAAGGTGTGGCCTGAGGTTTTATGAAAATGAGTAGTCCAGGGTTACTAGGGAAATGACTATTAAAAAAAAAGTTAATAAAGCTTAAGAGGCCTAGGTGTGAAATCATGCCTGAACCTCCAATTGTATGTGAAATACGTAAGTTAGATTTGGTGGCAGTTGATCTTTAAAAAATACCCAACTGGTCAGAAAGGGTGTTCGGGACTGTAACTCTGATGTTAGGATTTGATGCCTATGTCAAGTGTTACGCTCTTCTTTCTAATAAATCTCTTTTCAGTTTCTCGAGACAGCTTCACAGCTGGTGGTCTTTTAACTTCAAGTTCGGTTACAGAGGGCATGCCCAAAGATTCTCAGCCTTCTTTGGATTTGGCCAGTGCAACTAGTGGAGATAAAATCGTCACTGCACAGGTATTGGGAAATGGTTACAAGTTTGATAACTGTAACATTTTCTATTGCTTCAGTGTTACAGTATAGATAATGTTATCTATGTCTGCACAATTTCAGGAAAATGGGAAAGCAGCTGATGGCCAAACAACAAATGAAGTACTTGGACCACAAAGACCCAGGTCTAACTCTGGCAGAGAGCTCACAGATGAGGTATCAGTGGCTGTGGTCTGTACATGGTACACCTTTGTGCTTGCTTTGCCTGTCTTTTAAATGAATTGTGTAGTCACAGATCACTCCTTGTTCTCTGAACCACTCCATGCTGTCTCCAGGAATGCAAATAGGAGTGACGGCACAGCTGGCTTTGTCCACCTAAGCACTTTGTGGCCCCTGAGTCATGTGCGGCGTTAGCCTTTAGAAGCGTGAGCTGTAATAGACCTGAAATGCCATCTAGTTTCTGTTGGTAGTTATGCAAACACCTCAAAGGATTTGCATGGGAGGGAACACCAGCAAACCTGGCATTTTGTCGTGTGTCTAAAAGGGGAAGGAGTCAGTAACAGAAAAATTATCTTCCTCATACTAAAAGATAGTTCTTCAGTTAATAATTCTGCTAATCGTGATGATATTTGGCTTTAGTAAGTTTTCATTTGTGTCTATCAGTATATAACTTTTTTTAACTGTTGCTGGACCTGTGTTAAGTGTTCATGAAATGCTCCAAATAAACCTTTGCCTTTGTATGGTGCTAGTTAGTTCTAAATTCCTTTCTCTCTGTATGTTAAGTTTGCCTTTGGCTAAACCTAAGATACAGCAGTTGGAGTAGGAAAGGGGAAGACTGCAATGTCTTTTATGGTATGTCTGATATTAGCATGAAAGGTGTCAGGCAGTGGTTGATGTCTCTATAGCTGCATTTTTGATTTATGAAATTGAAGCTTGTGATATGTAACTGCTCATCTTTGTCTAGTGGTTGATAATGTTTGCACTAACAAGCTAATTTAAACTTAGTCTTTGTAAAATAAATACACAGCGAGTTACAGAACTTCCCATTAAGATAAATAATTTGTAAGTTTTGATGATTTCTGTTTTGCTCTAGGTTTTGAAGTCTAATCAAGTTCTCTTCATTTCCTATTTTTTTTTTTTCCATAGGAAATTCTAGCTAGTGTAATGATAAAAAACCTTGATACAGGTGAAGAAATACCTCTAAGTTTGGCAGAAGAAAAGTTGCCAACAGGCATTAATCCCCTGACTTTGCATATCATGAGGAGAACTAAAGAATATGTCAGGTATGAATCATGAGAGCCTTCAGCTCATAAGATGCTGTTGCTCTCATAGTTTTTTGCATAAACAGAGGCTGCTCTTATGCAGATAAAAAGAGCCCAAATCCATCTGTCTGACTAATCTGAGCTAATTCCCAGTTCTCAATGAACCAGGCTCCGTATTGATTTTTCTCAGGTTAACTAAAAGTTGCTGATACTGCTGGAACTTGACAAGCAAATACATCTGAAAATCCACTGATCTGCAGTTAGTCTTTGATGTACTAAATGTTATTTCTATGCCAAATTAAACACAGTTTACGTTCAAGTACTGGATATTGTTCATGTCACCACCTCCTGTAGCTTTTTCAGTGTTTCATAGGAGACTTCCTCTTAAGATCTGTTGTCATTAGTACAGCTGACTACCTTGAGGTTTACCTGTTCTTAATAGAGCTTTAGATCCTTCTAATGTGTAAAACTGAGTCTTTTTGCAGTCTTTGTTAGAAAAAGACACATGCTTAATGATCAGAAAATCGTGTCAGTCTAGATATTCTTTTCAGAGGCCTATATGAATTTATAAAACAGACAATTTCTAGGTTTTTTGCATTGGTGTGTTACTGAAAAGCTCACTTCTCTAGAACTCTTCTGTAAACAAACTATTTCAGAATTAACCACTATTAATTTATTTGATACGTGGAAAGCAAGATATGAGAACAAAGTGGCATGTTACCAGTTCCTAGTAATTTAATGGATTTTGTCTGCTCTTAGCTTTCAAAGTGTCACAATAAGCTTAAGTTGGAAATTTGTGGAATGCAATAATACATCTTCGGCACCTGCAGAGTGTATGCAGCTTTAGTATCAAGATGCCTGAGAACTGAAAGACCTGTTTATTATGCGATTAACATAATGTCCATGTTTTTCCAATGTGTTACATAGAGGAATAAAGATGGATCCTAAAATGCAGAGCCTACTTTACTAACATTTCATTCAATTTAGATTCATTATGATTTCCTATTAAACAATCACTTCTGTATTTCCTAGTAATGATGCAGCACAATCTGATGACGAAGACAAAATGCAGACACAGCAAACTGACACTGATGGAGGGAGGTTAAAACAGAAAACGTACGTGCTGTTTTATGTTTTTTCCTTTCCCTAGAAAGAAAAAACATGTTATTTTTCTAAACTGAAGCTTCCCTTCTGACTACTGAACAAGTTACCTTTTAAGCAATCACTTTACAAGTGATACTTGATTTTACATAAGCCGGTAGCTCTGTGGTTGAACTGAAGATTGCATGACTGCTGTCAAATTTACTGCTTATTTTAAGAAGCAGTAGTGAAAAAAGATAAGATTGCATTTCAGATCAAAATTATTGATTCATAATAGCAAAAAATGAGAATTTTCCATTATTATGTGTTGAAAAAGTACCCTTGCTTTTAAGGACGCAACTGAAAAAGTTCCTTGGCAAATCTGTAAAGAAAGCAAAGCACCTTGCTGAAGAATATGGTGAACGTGCTGTAAATAAGGTTAAGAGTGTTCGAGATGAAGGTAAGTGACAATCTTTTTTTTTTTAATAGGATAGTTTGTTTATGCTTGTGCTTTTAGGAATCAAAGCTGGCAGAGGAATATACACTGCTGCATTCTACCACTGTTCTACAGTTGATGATAAGATTTTTTTTTTACTTGTAGCTTAGTAGGCATTTTGAGACAGACAGGTGACAAGGATAAATTCTTATGAAGTAATAGTTGAGAGACCTTTTCGACTAAACCAGCTGAATACTCGGATTTTTTTCTTGTGCTGTTAGAAAGAGGTTTTGATATCAAAATGTAAACATTTTTGGAAAGTTATCTCAGCAAAGCTAGAATTGGGGGTTATCTTCATTACTTTAGTAAATCAGATTGTGGCAACCAGTGCCACAATTAGAATTCTCATGTAGCTTGAGCTCCTGTTAGATTTCCCAACTACAACTGAATTCTCCCCTTCTTGTTTCATCAGTGTTTCACACATCTTTTAGACAGACTTCTGGTGCTGCAGCAAGCTGGTGTAACCACAGCCTGAGATAAGTGCCACGGAACTGCTGCACTTCAGTGTCTTGTGTTGCCACTGGCTGTTGGCCACAGCTCTTTTGCAATTCTTACACTTTGTGGGCAAATCACCAGGCCATTGCAGTCTACTCAGAGAGAAGAAACCAGTAGACTCATTTTCAGCACACATTAAACTGACAGAAATCACTTTGTGTTGAATCTGCTGAATGCAAGACAGGCGCCAAGAAAGGGGCAGAACAAAAATTGATAGCAGTTCTTACTTTCAGTGTTCAGTGTTTGGATTCACTGTAGCCTAAAATTTGTGCACATGTATTTTTAGACCTTGATGCAATACTATTCTTATTTTGCTTTAAGATCTTAAAATTGCCTATAGAAATTGTCTAATTCAGGACTCATCTGCTACCAAAATCTTCCTAACAGATTAAATGGGTGCTGCAATATGTGCTGAATTTGTGTTCCTCTTAGTCTTTCACACAGATCAAGATGATCCCTCTTCCAGTGATGATGAAGGGATGCCTTATACAAGACCAGTTAAGTTCAAAGCAGCACATGGCTTCAAGGGACCTTATGATTTTGAACAAATTAAAGTTGTTCAGGATCTCAGTGGAGAGCATATGGTAGGTCTCAAATTCCATCTGCTGAATCTGTTCAGCCTGAGATTCAACTTTTCATTTTCATTTACTTGGTGACCTCCAAAAATGACTGTCAGGTTTATTCTCCGTGAAAAACTTCATTCTGGAAAATAATAGTCTGGCAAAAAATAAAAATTTGGCTGGTTTGACCAGATTTTCAGGGGGTAAAAAGCATGTAGATTCCCAGGCATCAGGGATTCTCCAGAGCTCTCCTTTGAATAGTTATGGCATCAAACAGTATTTGGTTTTTTTGGTTCCTGCAGTTACGAATTTAGGCTGAAATAGGCTATTTTCCACTACCAGAACTGAGCACAAAGCAGCAAGCTTGACTTGCTCAGCAGTAAATAAATTAGTCTATTAGACAGATGAATACAAGTATTGAACGGACATACTTGATAGGTTCTGGAGGCAAAAGTAGGGAGAGGTTAATGGAGTATGTGGATCAGAATGATAAGGAGTGGAGAAACCAGGGTAGGATATTTGCAGAGATGCCTGTGGAGAATGAGGTGGAAAAGCTACCTATTCATCGCTGTTTGAAGTGTGCATGCTTCCCTATGGAGTCTGGAATACATTCTAGTATTCCTGGTTTCCCAAATTTCTGCTGTCAGCAGCTGTCTGACCTTTGAAGCAATCCCTCATCTCTAAGTGTTGGGCTGAGGGCAATGACCTACAGCAGTTAGTGACTGGAGATTTCAAGCTTGTCATCCACAACTGAACTTTCCATTCCTGCTGGTAATCTGTGTTAGTTTCCATCATGCCAATATTTGACTTCTTAAACCTAGGAAATTCCTTCAAATTGGTGCTACTTGGTGGAGTCAAATGCCTAGTAACTCTTTATTCAGTAGCAGGAGGAAATGACATACTGCTTGTGTGGATATGTTTTATTGACTAGTAACTCTTTGGACTTTGCAATGGAGAAAGAATTGTTATCTTCAGAGGCTTTGCAAAACCCTCATGCCAATTATGAATATAACAAATATATGTAGTACCCATTGTGGTTGCCGGTTGGTGTAACCAATCACTTTCACTTTCTAATTTAAAAAAAAAAGTGTGCGAACCTCAAGTGCAGCTACAAGTACTTGTTGGTTCTACAAAACAAAACATTTCTGGCTCTGCCAGTCAGATATGGCCGAGGAAATGCCGAACCAAGATGGATGAAGGTAGCACACAATGACATCAAGGATTTGATAAGAACAATTCGAGAAAACGGGATAGGCTCACCATATTTTAAAGAGTTGCTAAAAGCAATATTTGACAATTCAGACCTGATACCTTTTGATTGCAGATACGTTGCCTCATCAATTCTAACAGAATCACAATACATTCTATGGGACATGAAATAGAGGAAATTCTTGAATCAAAAAATTGCAACATATGCTGGGGGTCCCCACGCAGCACTTACATTAGCCCAGCTAGCAGGCGACCCCCCCCAATGATAAGCCTGAAGAACAAGTAGTCTAGAAATGTCTGAGTCCCTCAGACAACTGTGCCAGTCTTATGTGGAATTCTATGGTAGTGCTAACCTCCTGTAACTCCTCTCCTACAGTCATCTGCCCTGTGGGCTTTTTCTTTCAAACTTGTTTTTGCACATGTGTTGCACAGTCCACCAGTCTTACCAATCAATGTTTTGATTACCTTATCAGTGTTTTGATCTACAGTTTATTTTACTTGTGGTATCTTGTGTATGTCTAAAATCTTGTGAATTGACACTGTAGAAAGTCTTTTTGGTACCCAGAGAAGCACTTCTTGTGATTTAAACAATCATCTCTTTATTTTGACAGGGTGCTGTTTGGACAATGAAATTTTCTCACTGTGGTCGATTACTGGCATCTGCAGGGCAGGACAACGTAGTAAGGATATGGGTTTTAAAGAATGCCTTTGACTATTTCAATAACATGCGCATGAAGTACAACACAGAAGGTATCTCTCTGTGTATGGTTAGAGTTCTGAAACACTGGAAATGCTGGGTATTTGGGAACTTGATGTTGACCATGGTGTTTCTGTCTGTGTTCCAGGTCGTGTCTCCCCTTCTCCATCTCAAGAGAGCCTGAATTCTTCTAAGTCTGATACCGATGCAGGGGTAGGTACACAAGGTACTGGGAGGGGAAGAGCTGAGGGATCTGCACTGGTTTGTAATGCCAGATCTTCATTGTTGCTTTATCCAAAGACACATTAAGGAGTTCTTGGCTTGTGTCTTTGAGACACAAACTGTCATATCAATAGATGTCTTCAACCAAATATGTTAATCCCATGTGTAAGGGGTGCAAGCAAGGAAGTCCATCACTTAATTTAAAGCATTACAAAATCTGCATAGCTGTGCTGTGGCCTCCTGCCAGAGGAGATTGCTGAGTGAATTTCTAAGGGGAAAAACCCTACATCATTGAATTTCTTGTCTTAATGTTTTATCTTTGACCATTACTTGTGGTTAACATCTGACTTGATGATGTTTTTTCCTAGGAAGGCCAAAGTGAACAGTGGGATTCTCAGAAGCATAATGATACCTGACATATTTAAATTTTTCACATCTGTGTAGAAAAAAATGGAACATGACATTCAGACACTCTTACTTGTAGAGTTTCCAGATACTGTAGTAAACCTTGCCATTAAAATTATTGTATTTAAGGTGGTTTTTTTCTATTTTTGGCTTCCAGTAGTGTAAGAAACAGATGACAAAATCAGAGTTTAATTGAAGGTCTTAGCAGTAGCGTTATTTAGTTTGTGTTGTTTTGGCAGAGGGGGAAGCAGGGAGGCCAGCAATCGTTCTTTAACTTACGTAAATGAGTGGGCTTGCTAAGGCACACATACCAAGGATGTTGTTTTGAGTAGTTGGGGTTTTTTTGTTTGTGGGGTTTTTTTGGGGTTTTTGGTTTTGGTTTTTTTTTCTGGAGAGGTTTTGTACAGGAACTTCTAGGGTTTTTTTAAATTGTTATCTTACACTTGTTAGTTCTGAACTGGTCTCTTACTAGGAAGTTGTCATTCATGATATGCACTAGAAACTTGGAAACTTGAACTTACAGTTTATATTCTGAAGTGGAATGCAGTTTTCAAGGTTGATATACTTTGTTCCAAAAGCTTATCTTCAGGTGTTTGCTTAAATTGCTGTCAAACTGATCCCACTGAAAAAGACCTGAAAAATGGAAAATTTAGAACTTCTTAATTTTGCAATTTGAGGATGATGTTTCACAGCCCATTGTACTTGACATTTACTTCAGTTGTTTATTAGTGCAATATTGTTTATTTTAAAGTGGTAAGAGTTGTTCAAATTGTTATTGTCCTTATACTTTTTTTAAGCAGTAAGTGCCTCATTGTCAATTTTTCCAGCTAATATTTGGTAATATTTCTATGCATTTCTCTGATAGATTTGCAGTGGAGTTGATGAAGACCCGGATGATAAAAATGCCCCATTTCGTCAACGACCATTTTGCAAATACAAAGGCCATACAGCAGATCTTCTTGATCTTTCCTGGTCTAAAGTAAGGCACCTTAATACAGGCTACACAGTTCTTCTGTGCGTTTTCCAGTACCATACATTTAAACAATATGAAATGATCCTTGAAGTTAAGAGAAGTTTTGTAAAAGCAACATTTATTCTAGTTGAAATAGTTGGAATAAAAGGAGCTACCTTCTTGGGCTTGTGTAATGAAAAGTAAATTTAAAAAGTAATTAAAAAATAAAAAACAAACAAGCCAGGAACAATTACAGTTGTGTATTCAGTAGTGAAAGTAAATTATTTGGAGTGGGAGGATTTTCCATTGAGCTGCGTGGTTTCTGTTTTATGGTGTTACTGCTTTTCTTGTCTTCAGTATGCTTTGCTTTTTGTGCAAAGTGTACACATTCTGAAGTTGCTGAATATGTACATATATCTTAAAGAATTGCCTTGTATCACATCAGACTTATTCAGATAATTTTCCACATGGGAATGCAGTTGTACTTCTAGGAACACAGTCTGATTGAAGCATTTCAGGCATCTCTGAAGTCTTGTCGTGCCATTTCTTCTCTGAATACTTTAACTACATTCCAAGTATTCATTTTCACTGAGATTCTTCCAGAAAATTTTCTGTGACCGAGGGTCAGTGTACAGCTCTTAAGGAAAGCACCGATCAGTAATAGTAATTTGGATAAACCTTTTTATCTGAAAAGATAAAATGTTGAATTTCATGGCAGCATAGAAGTTGGTAAGGCTCTACCAATCAAATTGCTTCTGTATTTCCAGTTACTTTTGTGTCTTAATAAATGTGGAATTCTGTTGTTTCACAGAATTACTTCTTACTTTCTTCTTCTATGGATAAAACTGTCAGATTGTGGCACATATCAAGAAGAGAATGTCTTTGCTGTTTCCAGCATATAGACTTTGTCACTGCTATAGCTTTCCATCCAAGGGTAAGTGTAACTCTAGAGTTCTAGAGTCTAACTCTCTTACTTCTAGAGAGGTAGAATTTAAAATTTTAACATTCCACTCTTTTTTTTTTGAGTTTTTAAAAAATATGATTGAATAATAGAGTTTGTGCACTTTAAAAATATGCCTACTGGATAATATTCCAGATCTTTGTGTTCATCTTCACTGAAAATCACCAGGACTGTCCATGGGGTTTAACCATGTGTACATGTGAAGTGGAAAGTGAATTGTCTGTTGGCTATACCATCACAGCTGGTATAGTGTAGAGTAACTTTGTGAAAAATTAGAATTTCCAATGAGGGATATTGTGATTAAATATTTGTGGAAAAAAAATGATAATGAAATTAACAATGAGTTTGTCCAGAGACCACGGAATCCCTGGGAATTTTTAAAACTTGACAGGATATAACCCACTACAGCCTGATCAAACTTCTGGAACTGTCCTTGCTACAAGCAAGGTGGATCAGAGGCCTCCAGAGATTCCTTTCAACTTACTTTTCATAATTTTTAAAAAATACTATAATCAAGCTTCCTAATATTAATAGAACTCAAGTGGAAGAACAGTGTTTGTCAGTGTTCCCTAAACATACAGAACTAGTAGATGTATGGGAAACTTGTGAAAGGAGCTTTCAGCTCCTGGAAAGGTGAGTGATGAGAGGGTAGAAACTACGTGTGCTAACAGTGAGAAATTTTCTAACCTGAGGTATAACTGCATGTGTGTAATCTTGTCAAAAACCTGTAAGAATTTGAATTCCATTTGCCACAAATTTCTTAAACATTAGAATCAGCTCATCTGAGGGCTCTTATTTGGGAAATTCTGTAGAGAAGCTGTTTGGAAATGGGGTGGGAAGGTTTTAAGGAAGGCAGAGACATACTCATAGCACAAGCGGAGTTTAAACCTTGTATATGTTCTCAGGATGACAGGTACTTCTTAAGTGGTTCACTGGATGGAAAACTCCGACTCTGGAACATTCCTGACAAAAAAGTGGCATTATGGAATGAAGTAGATGGGCAGACAAAATTGATTACAGCTGCCAACTTCTGTCAGAATGGCAAATACGCAGTCATAGGCACCTATGATGGAAGATGCATCTTTTATGACACAGAGGTAAAAACTTTGAGACTGGATTTTTTTTATATTAAATAACGAACAGATTTAGAAGTCATGGTTATTTAAATATCAAGAAACAAACCTGTTAGAGCTTGAAGCAAGCTAAAATTTTTACACAATTTTTTCAAATTGGGACACATTTTATTATCTTTTCAGCACTTGAAGTACCACACACAAATACATGTGCGTTCTACCAGAGGTCGAAATAGAGTTGGAAGAAAAATTACTGGCATCGAACCTTTGCCAGGAGAAAATAAGGTACTGTCTTTCAGTGCAGCTTTGGCCCAGTACTGAAATACTGATATTTATATCTAATGCCTCGTAAGTTTGTGCCAAATCTTTTACAAGATTTACACCACTAAAATGAGCCCTATTCTTTGCTGATTTAGGCTTATGCAATACTAAATAGTGGTAAAATAGAATATATATTCTTCCAATGACATTATGCTCTGATTAATGTGCAGGTGAAAAAATGGTTACAGATGGCTAATTGTTTCCACTCCTAAATTTATTTATTTCTTTTCTAGATACTAGTGACATCAAATGATTCCAGAATCAGGTTGTATGACCTAAGAGATCTGTCTCTATCTATGAAGTACAAAGGTTATGTCAACAGCAGCAGCCAAATCAAAGCCAGCTTTAGGTAAGACAGTATTGTAACAATGGAGTTGTTGGATTTGGGAAATGCTGTGGCTGAAATGCAGAGGGTTTTGTTTAAATAGTCTACACTGGCTTGAAACTGAGCCTCTGAAATGTCACTTGGCTCAGAATGCAACGGTAGAAAAAGACTCTGGTCAAGAGTGATGAGCTTGGGAGTTCCTGTGGATGAGCTGTTGCATCCTGTGGATGGCATGATGTGTGTCCATTACTATTGCTGTGAGTCCAGGAACTGTGCTAGAACTGAGGTTGGAAATGACCTTGGGGGAGACCATCTTGCTCAGCTCCACTGCTCCAGATAAATCTCCCAGATTAAATCATCTCTACTTACTGGGCTGTAGCCCAGCTAGTGTCAAGAGTTTAGAGATGCAGAGCTACTGTAATGCGTGCTTGAGCAGCTAAGAAAATGAATCTTTGGCCTCCTTTGAATCTTTAGCCATGACTTTACCTATATTGTAAGTGGTTCAGAAGATAAATATGTCTACATCTGGAGTACATATCATGACCTGAGCAAGTTTACATCTGTAAGAAGAGACCGAAATGACTTCTGGGAAGGCATTAAAGGTAAAAACCAGTTTTTGATCTTTGTTTTATCAAAGCTCATATGATTTGAAAATTGAAATATTTTATTTGCTATGCGTTTAGTTTGAACAAATTCTTAGCAGATTTCATGGTAATTGGTGGCCTGTCAGGAATCCTTGTTCACAGGAGACTCTCTTTGGGATGGCAGGAGACAGAGTAGCTTAGCGTTTGTCCAGCTTCAGTAAGAGATTCAGAATTAATGTAATGTTTTGCTGGCTGATTGTAGAAATCAAAATAATTATCAACCCATAATCCTTTATGGAAAAGTGACTTTGAAAACAAATGCAAGCTTTTCTCTTTCATAGCAGGCTAAAAACCAGAATGGATGGGGGAAAAAGCAGCTCTTTTATCTCCTCCACATACACACAGTTTTTGGGAAATGTGGGGCCATGTTTATATCAAATGTGTTTTGGACCTCTTGCCAGTTAGTTTTGGGCACTTAGAGCATCTTCTGAAATCCCTAAGATTATAGAACAATGACAATTGTTCCTTGAATTCTGAGCTTACCTGATGCCACTAGCACTGAGATTCTTGGATATGTACTAGAATTTATGCTTGCTATTCTTGTAAAATAAAAAAATTCTTGCAACAAAGTAATCAAAATTGGATTGTCTTTCTGAAGCGCACAATGCAGTAGTCACCTCTGCGATCTTTGCTCCAAATCCTGGTTTGATGGTGTCACTGGAAACTTCTGAAAAGCAAGAAGCTGAAAGTAAGGGAGAAGATTGTCAAATATCAGACACCATACCCTCTGGTAGGTGTTTAAGATGAGCTCTGCTTGGTACCATGGCATGAGCAGGAAAATATTTTGAGTACTTTTGATCTGAGTGGGGGGTTTCTTGAGAAGAAAAGCCCTTGGAGTGGCATGGGTATATATTCCAACTTAGCATTCCACCTTGAACATTTTGGCAGCTGTTTCGTTCTTAAACGCTGAGGATGTGAGATGAGGGGTACAGTTGCCATCTTAAGTACTTCAGGATTATTCCTTTTACATTGGAGGTAGAGCTGCACCAACCATTAATGAAAAGGTTTCTTTCCTAGAAATGCAGATATTTCTTGAAGTATTGGCTAGAAATCAGGAATATGATAAAGGAAGAAGGGTATCACAGTGCTATCATATAGTTTAATGAGAGCTTGATTTTTATATATATTTTTTAATGAACTAACAGTTTATTCTCTTTCCTGTTAAGGAGCTCTGAAGACAGATCACACAGAAGTGCTTTTATCAGCTGACTTTACTGGAGCAATTAAAGTCTTCATTAACAAAAAGAAATATGTATCTTAGTTGGTTTGCAACTGATAGCATAAAGCTATGGTACTGTGGGATTAAAATTCCATAAATAATTCAGGCAAAAGCAAAGTATCTAATATAATAATGTTACAGGCTGATTTATTTTTAAATCTTTATTTTAAGGCTACTCAAATATTGGATCCATGGAAAGCAGTGTGCCTATTAACACCTGGGCTTGTAGGATAGAAAGGAATGTGTAAGAATAATCCGGCCAAGCATTAGACTCTAAATTTTCTACAAGCAGTTGTTTTGCAATGTCATTGTGAACCTGCACAGGTTTCTGCACAAAAATGTGTTCACACGTATGTGTGCCTTTTGGTTATGTGCATGAATTGGAACCTGTATCAAAAGCATTTTAGTGGTGCTTGTGGCCACTAGATGTCAGGAAGGGGGATGGGAAGGGAAGGCTGGAAAAATGCTGAATAATGTAGTCTGATCTTTGCACAAAATTCCATTTGAGAAAGATCTTGAATTTGTAGTAGCTAATATTCAGAGTTTTAAGTTATGCAAGTTTTGATGGGTCAGCAACCATGTGTAAATGTTTTTATAAATTTCTCAACTTCAGGACGTGAAAATTTTTTTGTTGTCTTTTAATTGTTGTGGACTTTAGATTCCTTTCTTATATATAATTTTTTTGCACACTGGAGCACAATACTTGTGTAAAGAATTCTCTCATTCCTTGTTCACAGGCACCAGGATATAGTCACCTTCCAGATAAAATGAAGCTGCATTAGAAAGTTCTTATATTTTAAAACTATGTAAAATAAACCGTTTACATTTTTTAAGCATTGTAGCTTAAAGTTTTAAGTTCTTCTTGTTTGTTTAGTGCCACTGAATTTTCAAAGTCTTTGTAAATATTCATATAAAACACCTATGAAGTAACATTCTGGGTATCATAACCCTTGAAATGTTATTGATGGTCTGATGTTTCAGAGAACAATGTATCATTAAACTTGGTCACACACTTGGAAATTGTTGCTTCTTTTCCATTTTGATTTGTTAACTTGCTTTTTGTCTAAGTAGTTTTGACCTGTTTCTGAGATCATTGATCCTGCAAGCACTTAACTTCTGAGTTCTACTTTTCCTGATCTTTTCACACCTTTGTTTCTGAAAGAATGGGGAATGGAGTACTGGAACTGGATATTAAGCAGAATTAAGAGTAATTATATGATGGGTTTAGCATGAGGAAGACACTTCAAAAGTGTGTACAGAATCCTTCCCATTAGTGGAAGAATGAAGATATGGAAAGGCAGGAAGTGAGTCTCATTCATCTTTTAATTCTTTTCTACTCAGGTGAATTTGGCTATGACTTTGTATAGAATTGTCTTGGACAAGAAAGTTGCAAAGGGTTTATCATCAGTCAAAATAAATACAAGAATGGTACACACATATATAATTATCTTCAGTTAACACAGTTTGGGTGAGTTTGACTCAGAGTTGAAAATACCTGTGTGGATGAAAAAAGTGAAACTCTTTCAAGCTTCTTGTGTTACTTTGAGCTCCACTGAATTGACACAAGTGAGGAGGTGGCACAAGAAGACATTTGGTTTGTGACTCCAAAAATCAGTTTCTGTAATGTATGCTGTATCTGTGTAGAGGACTGTAACTGACTGACATTTCTGTGAGCTGTTCCCAAACACTTCTAGGGTTTGTTATAGATGTTCTACATATTCATTGACTAATACAAGTTAAGAAGCTGTTTTGTGCAGTACAAATGCCATCACTTTGCTTACAGGTATCTTAAATCCAGAGTCTTGGCCCATTGTGGCCTTCCTGTCTCTGAAACTAAAAGTCCAGGCTGGAGGAAGAGGCATATGGGCTTAGCATTGGGGGGTTTGGGTATGGTTTTTTTTTGTGTGTGTGTGCTGCTGTTCCATTCCTACTTTTCCCATATTATAGTTAAAATAGTATATGCAAAAATTAGGGATGAGTAATAGGAGAAGGGAGCTTGTTGTAGTCCCTGAGCCACCAGCTGGGATGGCTGCGGGACCAGGGGGCCCAGGAGCTCGGGGGTGGGTGAATTCAGAGATCTAACACCCCCCACAAAGTCAGTTGGTAGGATTCCTCTCACCTGGTCTTGTGACCTGTGTGAAAGAGACCCCTCTGGTTGGTCAGCAGCCAGACGGTCACTCTAACCCTGGGTCACACCTCACTGGTCCTCAGCTGTTATCCCTCCCCCTGTCTGTATCCCTTGATAAGAACCTGTCGGGCTGAGGCCTGTTCTCTTGCTACCTGGCCAGCTTAGGTGCTCGTCAGAATAAACATCAGATTCCTCGGCAAGGGCCGCCTCTGACTCTTTGCTTCTGGTACCACCTGAGCTAGCAAGCTCTGTGTGAGCATGGCTGTGTGCCTCCATCGCACGGGTGAGAGAAGCTGTACATGAGGTGCCCAGGCACCACCAGGAGTTCCTGAGACAGGATCTCTTAGGGACAAGCTGCAGTCTCCTCCGCCAGCCGAGCCACACAGCGGCAGGAGCTCTTACTAGCTGGTAAGAAATACACAGAAGCGGATGGGTCAAACCCAGCTTTGAGTGACTGAAGACCTGGCTGCTGTCAACATGCAGTGTTGGAGGTACATGTGGGGCTAAGTGGGCTTTGGGAGGGATTCCTGCAATTTTGGCAGTTGTTTTACGTGTTCTATGCAAAATCTCCTCTTAAAGATCTGAATGGTTTTGGTTTTTTTTCAATGTGAGTACTTTGGAGATATAAGTTGAACTGTTAGTTTTGCATATTAGCTGCCAGAAACTCTATTAAGATGTTATGTTGGACCTGTTAAGTATTCAGGTGATCGTATAAAAAGAGTTATTGCTTTCATTATCCAGGCAGTAAACAAAGCTGATCTTGAGGAAGACTGACTTCCATTTATCTTGATATTTAGCTTTTCAGCACTCAAGTTCTGGTGTTCCCCTGCATTGATCTAGTATTCTCAATGCTTTTTCCCCAGTTGAGCTGTTCTGCTCATTTTTAATGGTTCAGAAATCAGTGCCTCTTTCCCTCTCCTTCCAAAAGTTGTGTCAGTTAAGTGCTACTCCAGTCTGAGTGGTTCTGTGTCCTGTCTGATCTCGGCCACTGCTGGGTCTGGAGGCTTCTCTGGTACCTTATGCACTGCATTCTGCTTTTGTCCAGAGCCTCCAAGTTCTCCTTGCAGGTAAATGTTTAATTGCAGATAAATGCCAGTTTCTCTGCTGAGCCTGTTGGGTTCAGTTAAGTGCCTTCACTGTCTGTACGTCAGGGAGTGCCCTTGCACTGCAGTGATGTTCCTGTAGCACAAGCACAGCATGGATGGAGATCTGTTGAAATAAAACACTTCCCTTTGTGCAGGAGGGTTCCTCTCTCTGGACTGTTTTTTTCCAGGGGCCTACTTAACAACTTCTGTTAAAGAACCAAAAGGTTGACATCCATGCCATCAAAATTCTGCTTCCAGAAAGTGATTGAGAATTCCCAGGAGGCAAAGTGAGGAATTGCCATTGCAGAGGAACCTTGGTGCAGGAAATCTCAACCCAGTCACTTCCCAAGAATCAATAAAATGAGCTGATTGGAGTGTCACAGATCTTCAGCACCTCATTTCTGCTGTAGCTGGCTCCTGGCAGCTAGTTCTGGCAGTGAGTGGCTGTGGGTGGAAACAAAGCTGTGTTGCTGCTACCTTTGTCTCTTTCAGAGCTGGGCACCAAGCCCAGTGCACATGCAGAGGGACAAAAACAATAGATTGAGTAGATGAATCATGCTAAAATTTGATTTCTAGATGCTGCACAAGCCATGTTTTCTCAAGTTAAAAAGGGGAGGGCTGTCTTTGTTTCTTTTGGTTGGTGAGATTCTTCTGGGTTTTGTTTTTAACTGAAAGCAATGCTGAACTCTGCAGCTGGCGTGATGCTAACACTGTTAAGCCATAGGCATGGCAGAGTCGATGCATCAGTCACAGAAGGCCACTATGCTTTTTTTGCCTGTCATTAGCAATTTGCTGAACACATGTTGGAAAATGGCCACTCTTCAAATGATCCGAAGTGAACCTGTGAGTATAAGGAATGCTAAGCTGTTACCTTTTGAGGCAAACTTGCTTGCTGCTTCTGGCTGGAATCTCAGCAATGCAAATTTTTTTGTGTTTTATCAGTGTCTGTTTTCTAAGTGTTTTCTCTAGTTCCATATATGATACCTTGCTTGTTTGAGAACTTGCTTATAAGCACATTGCTTCATTTTGTGGAAGTTTGGGAACAAACTGGAAAGCTGTAGGGAATGGTTGACTGTTTCTGAGGACGTGCTGCTGGAGTCATGAATCTATGTTCTTTATGCTGATGTCTACAGCTGCTACTTTTGCTTTCCTAATTTTTAGTATTTTGCTAATAGCATTGGTCTCCTGCCACAATGCAGTGGAGGCTTTTCAGTTCACATGGTTAGAAACTGGTTTTTTTTTTCCTGTATGTGCTTTTGAGACAGTGCTTCAGGCTTTTGTGTGGAATTCTGCTGAGACTATAATGCTCAGTAAATGGAGCACAAAAAATGAGTGAAGCCAAGTGCTATGTACAGAACAACACACAAAAGGCCATTCAGAAAGGAACACGAGTACTTGTTTAAGCCTGTGGGTAAATTTGTCTTTAGCTCCAGTAAGTGATGGGTACATGTTTAGAGCCGTGCCAGAAAGTTTTTTCTCCCACTAACTGTAACTCCTTTGATTTTTGTAGGGTTCATGCATGAATTTAAACCTATCCTTTAGTACTCTCCTGAATAAAGGCTGGTATTATATTATGGTGATTAACAGAACAGCTTATTACAGAATCACACGTTGCTCAGGGTCTGGGGAGTCCTCTGGAGCTCTGGTCCAATCTGCTCTGCTCACCCCGGTTAGAGCAACTTGCACAGGCCTTTTAGTATCTCCAGGGATGGACAGTACAGTTTCCCTAGGTAACCTGTCCCAGTATGTGACCAGCCTCACAGAAAGTGTTTCCTTGTTGTCTTCCATTCTTCTTCCACTTACTTCCTCTGTTTGCATATCTAAATGTCCCAATATAATTTTTTATAATTATTGGGAAATATATTTCCCATATATTGGGAAATATAATATAAAATTTCTAAAAAGACCTACTGGGCTTTGCTTAGTTCAATTTGTGCCTAAGGTTTTCAACAGACTCTGTTTTTGTGGAAGTAACTGCTACTTCCTTTTGCTGTCTGAAAATAAATAATTAAGAGCAGTAACAAAGTAAGAAAATTTGAAAGGGTGAGAGATTATTTTATTGGCCTGTGCAGTACTTGACTCTGCAGAGCATATTGTGAAATAGATTTATTTGAGCGATAGTAACCCCCTTATACTGTTTTCCAGTTGGCCTCACATATCTATACAAAGAAACAAACATCAGGGAGTTTTTTCTTCTGCCTTTTCACAGAGTTGTCATGAAAAATACTGGGCTGAGACCAGGTAGCAATGGCATTTTGACCTAAGGAGGGATGTCCAGTGGCTGTGTGTATCCATCTCTTAATTGCTGTATTCTTTGTCCAAGCTAGAGAGTTGTTCATGGGAGTTGTGTGAGATGTTAATAATCCTCTTATGTGTGACAGTTACTGTAAATGATCTTTAAAGCCTTCAAGCAGAGGAAGATAAATAGGGGAGTGCTCATAAGCTGGATGTTGCTGTGTTACACTAGAGCTCTGTAGCTTAAACTGAACCCTGTGCTTTCCTTCCATCACTCCCATCTGATTAGTTGTACTCCAGGATACAGAAGAGAGGGGCAACAGCTCAGGGGCATCATCACTGTGCAGTGCTGGACTCCCCAGTACATAGAGAGACATGGATATGCTGGAGAGAGTCCAGCAAAGGGCTAGTCAGGTTATGGAGAGCTTGAGATAGCTGGATCTGTTCACCCCGGGAAGAGCCATCTCAGGGGGATCTTGCCCATGTGTAAAAATTCCTGACCGGGTAAATGTTGGAGACTTCCTGGTGGTATCCAGTGAAAGGATAAGTGGCCATGGGCACAAATGAGATATAGGAAATTCCTATGTTTAAATAAACATTTTTAAAGTGTTGGGTTGGGCTTTTTTTCCTGTCACAGCAGTAAAACGCTAGAACAGATTCAAACATCTGCCTCTTGAACTGTTCCAAATTTACTAGAAATGGTTCTTTCCCTTTCTCTCTGGGGTTAGGGGTGGAGCCTGCAGGGACAGTGAGGCAGCCAAGGCAGTGCTGTCACTGCATGACCATGTTCATGATGTGCTGGTGCAGGCAGCAGCTCTGCAGTTGCTGTCAGTGCTCTCCACTTGCACAGTGAGACCAGTGCTGGCCCTCACCAACAACCATATTTTGACCTCTCTCCCTGCCACTGTCTGGGTGTGCAGAATACACGGGGTGAGGAGGTTTTATCTCTGCTCAGTTCTCTGTGGCAGAAGAAAAAAAGCCACATATGAAAAATGAAGAAGAGGGGATTTAGAGACATGGAATTGCTATTAATCTAATTAGTAGTTCTGTGTCTGAAAATAGTTAATGCTTGGTGTTTCAGAAGCAGCATCTTGGTCTAATTTTCTTAAATCAGATATGATGAAGTTGCCTTATTTTTCAGGAGGTAAACTTGGTGGGAACTTCTAAATACAAAATACAAAAATCTGGTGACTGAGGGTCAATATTGTCTCTTTAAGACTATGATAAGGATAGCCTGGCACGTCACATGGATTCACCATTACTGGCGATGCCTCTTAGTGCTACTTCACTGACTCTTCATGCAGGGAGGAGTTTACCCAATGTCCCTGCAAACCCTTGTATGCTCTTCTATGAAGGTGGATGGTGATGGGAACTGCCAGGATGCACCTGCACCTGCCATGACTTCCACGCCCAGGAGCTGAAGGAGGTGAACAAGGAGTACAGCAGCCCTGGCACGAAAGGCAGCAGTGTGTGATCCTGCAGAGCTGAATGCTCACCCAGAGGGTGCCCTTCTGGGAAAGGCAGCGCTTGGATTTGGCACTCCTCCCATCCCCAGGAGCTGTACCCATGCCATCCAGGGTAAGTCAGCAGAGGGCAGCCCTTCAACGCCAGGACTTTGCAGCCTAAGGACCAGTTTCTTGCTGCACTGCTGGAGCATATTCCCGTCACAGGCCTGGAGAAGCCAACAAGTGGCTGCTTAATGACAGTGCCATTGACAGCTCTAGCGATGGGTGACAGGGCATGTGGCTCCAGGGAGGAACAGGAGGAACAGCCATAGCTGTGGTGTCTGATCAGCTGCTCTTGCCATACCTAGCCTTGCATAGTGTTTGTATCTTCTGAGATTTCCCAGATTTCCCCATAGCACACCAGCAGTGCTGGCTGGCTGCATGTGCAGCTGAGGAGTGATGTCTGATCAAGATACCCAAGTTCTTCATTTGTCCCTTGCTTTGGCAGGAGGCATGAGCTGCACAAAAATTGTTGCTTAAGGAGTTCTTCATGTGTGGACCTGGGGCAGTCTGTGTCATGGCTTTGCTATCAAGAGAGGTGAGTGTGCAGGTGTCATTCTAAGGCCACTTTCTGGTTTGTTTGGGTTTTTCTTTTAAATTTTGAAGTACTTGAAATACATTCAAACATCACAGCTGTATCTCACAGGAATTTTGAAGCTCGGAAATGGAAGATGTAATGGCATTCATAATCCTCCTCCTGCCCAGCAAAAAAAGCATGTCTGGATATGGGTAACTGAATTTGGCAGATTCCCTGCAGGAATGCAGGACCCTCTCTAATGCAGTGAAGCACTTGTTAATCACATGCTTAAATTTACCACATAGGTAAGTGTTTTTCTGGGACAGGCTCATGTGCAGGTGATAGAAAGGCCCACAGATAACCAGTGAAAGCAGTGAAAAGTGGGATTATTGGCTGATAATATTAAGTGCCTTTTATCTTGGATGGCTTGAGAAATTAAATCCTAAATCTGCCACTAACCCTTCAGCACCTTCAGGAGGTTTGCAGAGCCGGTCCAGGGGTCCCCTATATATGGTTCCAGACCTTATGTCAGCATCAGCTGCACTGACAGGTATTTGTCAAAAAAAGAGGAGATGCACTAAGGAAGCATCTTCTGTGCTATAGTGCTACTGGTAAGTGGGAAGGATACCACTATCAATCTAATATGATGTCCTCTGCAAATTTTCTGTTCCTGTAGTCTGTGCTGTCCAGCAGAGCTGGGGAGGAGGTGTGGCAGGAGAGCTGTTTTGCTCAGGTTGGCTACACCTTCCAGTGTGTATCCTCACTGGGAACTACAAGCTGCTGCTGCTCACCCTCTGATCAGTCAGGCAGATGTGGGATCAAAATGACATTGGGGACTTCAAGGCTGTAGTCTCGACAAAGAGACAAGAGGTGAAAATGGTAGCACATTTGTGTCTGTGAGTTCCCTGTGGCAGACTGAGTTGGAGAAAGTTTGGTTATCTGAGGCAGTGCAACTCCTCAGCACTTCCAGAATGCCCCTGTGTGTCCTTGGGTGCCTTTCTTATGCTGATAAACCTTTACTGGCCTTTCTTCCCTGTGAAAAAGGAGATTAAAACTACAGTCGTTGCAGCCCTGGGTTTGTCTGTCACAGCAGTGCTGTGGCTGCTTTTGTCTTGCCTTAACACTTCTTGTGCTTGAGACTCTTACTCTGACGTTTAGTCTGCCCAAGAGTGAGTCACAGCTTTCTGCAGGTTGTTTTCATGTGATGTGTCCTTCCCTTTGCTTTTATTTTCCTTTTCATGCTTTGCTTCAAAAAACAGCCTCACTGTTTATTGATCTTCCCTGGCTGCTGAGCTCAGGTCAGTGAGATGCTGTCTTGGTTTGGAAGACAGGTGTCTGCTGAGGAAGGCAGGAGCCCCCCTTGGAATGGAAAATACAACCCCCTTCCCTCCAAATTATTGTAAATTTGAAATTAAGGGGCTTTCAGGGAAAGAAAGGAGGAATAGGAATAACAGGTTTTTTACTAACATATATATATTTTTATTTTATATATATATAAAACAAAAAAATAATACAGAGAAACTGGGTACAGTTTCAGTAATACAGAGTCAGGGGTACAACCTGGCACCCTGCCGGGCAGGGTGGTGGTAGCAGTCCGATCAGGTGGTAGCTGCAACTCTCTTTGAAGTGGTTCTGTTGAAGCGGTGATCTTGTAGAAAAGGTCTGGTCCTCCTTGGAAAGTCCAGTGGCAGTTATGTAGCTCTTGTCCTCTGGGACCCCAGCAGGTAAGGCTGCTTGGGCTGTTCCAAACCCCAGATTTTATCCAGGTGGGAATGCTTGGCTCCTTCCCCCTGGGCGGAGCATCTCACAATGGGATGGTGAGTCATGGGGCAAGGCACTGATGGGTCCATTAACACAAAATAGTCCAGAGGGAGGAGGCAAGGAACATTGCTACACCTGGTTTCAACAGCTCATGGTAATAGAATACACTGTAACCCAGGACAGATGCTGATGGACAGCTCTTTGGATGCTGGCACTGAACCAGGCTCATAATCTTAGTAGGAACCTTTTGCTTCTGTCTGGTTAAAAAATGGAGTGTGTGCTTTAGGGAAGGTTTTATTTCTTGTCAAGTGACTGTCACTGCACTCTCGTCCCCAGACAAACACTCTGGTTCTCAGAGCTGTTCCTAGTGTAGCAAATGGAAGGCAGAAATGGCTCTGCCACAGGTGTTGACCCCAGTCACTGGTGTGGGCTCTCCTGCAGTGCCCAACCCCCTCTGAGGAACCACAGGGCCAGGGGCTGTCCCCAGCACCCAGGATGAACAGGGCTACCCTTACTCTGTGACAAGCATTGTTATGATACCTGTCCTTTCGTGGCCAGGTGAAGGAGACCTAATAATTTCATTTGCCAGTTCAGTGCAGGGGCATCACTGGAGCTGTGCTGTGAGGATTTGAAGTGGTTGATTAAATCTCTGTAAGAAGGTTCATGGGTGTGGGGATAAGGAAGTGAACCTCACTGGGCTGCTACTGGAATTGTGCATTACAATGCTTTTCATTTAACTTAGGTTTGAAAAAGCTTCATGTTTGTGAGTTCTTTAACTCATCAACTTTTTCTGTCCCACATGTAATAGATATTTGATAGTTAACAACAAAATTTCGGATCTGTTTTGCCTCTAGTGTAAAAAATCAGAACAATGTTTCATATTAAATGGTGACTGCTGCCCCTTCAATGAACTACTAAAAAGCAGAACAATAACTGGCTTGCATGCCTTAGGAGTCACAAATAACATTTTGAGTGGTTTGGATCATAATGGCTGTATTCATTACCCCCTACAGATTGGCTCTCATAATCAAGACTATTTCTTTATATGTTGTGTGACTTATGGCATGCCTATAGTTCCAGTGAGATCCTTGTAGGTAGTATTTAACCAGTCATATGGCACAATGTGTGTAAATTCCTCAAGCGTATGACTATATGGTGACTCTATTCAATTCAGTGTCTTGCTGTGAAGACACAACACACAAAATAAGTAAAAAAAAATTTAAAAGGCTTTAATGAACAAAACAAAGGCTCTGTATTGTAATTTCAAAATCACCATCCCTAAAAGAAGTGCACAATGACAAAGTAATGAGGAGTAAGAATTGAGTCCTAAGGAACCTTCTTTTCATATTCCTACTTCTTGGTTTTGCAGCTGGGCAAGCAAATCTGATCATGGCCTCTATAATCAAAGCACTTTCCTATAGACAACTCTATAGGTTGGATATTTTCTCATTTACCCCCAGCTGGCAGCTCAGCTGCACACAGCTGTTCCATCACTTCCCCCCAGTGGGATGTGGGGGGAGAATCAGAAGGATGTAAGTGAGGAAACTAAAGACAGTTTAATAGGTAAAGCAAAAGTCACTCATACAGGCAAAGCAAAACAAGGAATTAATTCACAACTTCCCAGGGTAGACAGGTGTTCAGGCATCCCCAGGACAGCAGAGCTCCGTCATGAGTAATGGTGACTTGGGAAGACAGTCCGAATGTCCCTACTTCCTTCTTCTGATCCAGCTTTATACCGGTCGTCTGATGCCATATGGTGTGGGATGTCCCTTGAGTCAGTTGGGGTGAGCTAATCGGGTTGGGTCCCCTCCCAACTCCTTGTTGCACCCACCAGCACTTTTTGGGTGGGGTGAGGAACAGAAAAGCTCTTGCCTTGATTCTGTGTCAACGCTGCTCAGCGGTAAGGAAAACATCCCTAATTATCAACACGGTTTCCAGCACAAATCCAAAACACAGCCTGCTACTGTGGAGAAAAATAACTTGAACGCAGCACAGAGATGGTCAGTAGAAAGGTCTTGTCCTGGATCCAGCTTAGCCTTACAGGAACATCTGGTACAGCAGGGAGATCACCAGCCCAAGCGGACCCGTGCCCCATTCGGCACCGAGTAATGTTGTTCTCTGCCGGGTAATGTTCTAAATGTCCAGCCCCTTCAGCCAGAGGCTGCTGCTCTCGGGTGAGCCCTGGCAGGCCGTGCCCTTGCTGGGCACACCGCTGCTGCATCTCCGGAGCCCCACCGCGAGCATCCGCTGCAGTGGCGGCGGGTCACGGTCTGTCCCGGCCGAGGCACCGGGGCTGTCCGTGTGCTGGGGCGGTGTTCGCGGCACCTGAGGCAGGGACAAAGCGGGGCCGGGAGGGGCGGGGCAAGCAGGGACCCTCCCAGCCCCGCCCCGCGGTTCCGCCGGCCCCGCCCCGGCCACGCCCTACCGGCGGCAGCGAGGGAGAGCAAAAGGGAGGCTCAGGCTCGGCGCGGATCATGTCGCCATGTCGGAAGTGAGGAAGTTCACGAAGCGGCTCAGCAAGCCGGGCACGGCGGCCGAGCTGCGGCAGAGCGTCTCGGAGGCGGTGCGCAGCTCCTTCGTCCTGGTGAGCGCGGGCAGCGCCCGGGAGGGGCCGCGCCCGGGTCCCGCTCGTCTATGGGCGGCAGCGGGAGGAGCCCGGCAGCGCTGGGAAGGGGCAGAGCTGGGCAGGGGATGCGCCGAGAGCGGGGAGAGGAAGAGGAAGGGGCTAGAGAAGGCCTGGAGAAAGGGCAGAGCTGGGTCGGGGCTGGGCAGAACGGGGGATGCGCAGGGCGCGGCGGGGCAGGATTTGGGAAGCGCTGGGCAAGGGATGGGGAGGGCGCGGCTGGGAAAGGCAGGGGATGGGGATCCCTCTTTAGAATCCTCACCGTGTGTGTTGTGCCGTGCCATCCCGCCGGCCTGCCCACCTGCCGTCGCCGCGTCCCTCTGAGCGCTCAGAGCCGAGAAGATCGCAGGGACAGGGCGCTTCATCCTAGCGTGCGTTGGTGCTGGGGTGGTGGCAGCAGGAATGAACAGGAGCCTGTGAGTGCAGGGCACTGAGCAAACAGGTAACGGAGTAACAGGGTGCAGACAATGCAAAACCGGAATATGGATAGGGCAGGACTGAAGGGCACGACCTGGCAAGGTGAGAGGCACTGGCGTAAGCCGGGAGCCTGATATATCCCGGGAGTCGCGCTCAAATGTCACGTGCGTTATCAGATGCGTTTCATCCCGGCATGTGGGATGCTGCAGCAGGTTGTCTTTGTTGTGCTCACAGCTGTGCAAACGGTAGTGCTGTACCTTGGGAGGATGCCGGGGTCAGCACACAGCTTCCCGGGGCTTTGTTGGATGTGTTTCACTGGTGCTCATTGAATTACTGTAGCATGTAATCAACTTTGACCTTGACTTTGATGGAAGAAAGGTTAGTCAATGGGATATGTAGAAAGTGAGGTACAAGTTCAGCAAATAATTCCTATTATTTCTCTACTATTAAACTGAATGGCATGTGCTGTTAAATAAATTAAGAAGTTTGAACATTTCTTTTAAAAACAGAGTTTTCTTGTAAATTTACAGATTTCTAAGCCTGAAAAAAAAAGCCATGATGATAATCCAGCCTGATTTCCTAGTGCTAGTTTTTGCTTCCTATGTGCGGTTGTTCAGGGATCCTTATGGGTTTCCATGTGATTTGCTTTCCCTCTTTCATCAACAATACACAGGGACAAAGGCTTTGTACAAGCTGATGGAACTTTTCATTAAAAATAAAATTGCATATATAGGACCAGAAGAGCTTGGGTATCCTACAGGCAAATGGTTATGTGGCACCTTCTGTCAGGTTCCTCCTCTCATAAGGGGAAGGGGTGGGTGGGACTGCAGATGAAGATAAATAAAACCTTGACAGGAACCCCAAGGAGCCATCAGAGTCCAGCATCTGTCAGGCAGTCGCTCTTTTTCTGATCCTCTCCAGGGTTTCATTGCCCACACTGTCCCTGCCAACTTCTCTCTCTTTCTGGCAGGCAAATCTCCAGAGCTGCTGTGCTGCCTCGTGTGTTTGCAGTCAAGCACCAGAGGAGGGTGAGGGCAGGTGTTTCTGATCCCGAGGTCCTGGCAGAGTTTCCTGCTTTTGACAGTTCAGCAACGGATAAATCCCAGCACTTCTGCATCACTAGGAAGAGCCATAAGACACTGCAGTGATCAAGGAGTGGGGAAGGAGGTGGCAAGAGCTTATAGGACTGTCTCAGGTGGCATTTTGACCTCCCTCAGTGATTAAGGATAAGGTTTGCTCCAGCAAAAAGCTGGCTCCTCTCTATCTACTAGTTTATCGTCCTTGTGAGGAAGGGATGTCTGTGCACTGGTGTGCTGGCTGTTGGAAGGGTACAGAGAGGATCCTGGGAAATGATGGTGGGGAGTGGTGGAGCAAGGGCAAGACTGAAAAGTCATAGTTTCTGATCCTGTTCCCAAGATGAGTCTCAGTTTTGGTGCTGATGGTGCTGGGCAGCTGCAGAGCATTGTGTGAGTATCCCCCCATCCCATGTATCCTCTCCTTGCCACAGGCACTGTGGGGAAGGTGGAAGGGCCCAGCATCAGGACTGTGCCAGCAGGCTGTGATCCCAGCTGTGCCTCACCCTGGGGCAGTGCTGAGCTCACTGGTGCCTCCAGGAAGCAGAGGGTGGCCAGTGGGTACACGGGGAATAGGAGTTGGTGTTTGATAACTGGATGGAGCAGGCTGGCAGCAAGTGATGCACTGTATCCCAGGATGTCAGGAGCTGGGACTTTCTGAAGCAGACTGGATTTGCACTGGAGCCTTTGCCTGGCAGGATCCCATCGTCTTCCTGCATCCTGAACACAGAGGGTGTTGAGTCAATAAAAAGCATGTGAGTAGTTTAATACTCCCTCAGTCATCCTGTCAGGTGCCTTGGCTGTCTGCTTGCCTTGGGGCAATTGTAGCTGAAAGCTACAGGTATCTCTGGTGGTGAGCATGAAGGAGATGAAGGGGTGGTGACCAGAGCTAGTGCTGCAGGTACCAGAGCACACACCTTCATCCTCAGGAGGAGTGGGCACTATGGGGCTCTTTCAGTTTGTTGGTTGAGCTCAGCACTTTGGGCATTCAGGGCGCTCCTCGAAACAAGGAACTGTCTGGAGTAAGAAGCTGTTTGTAGTCAGTGAATGAAATGCTCATAAATGAAAACATGTCAGTGAGGAAAGCTTTTAACGTCATGGAAGTGGTCAGCTTGTACAGAGCCACAATTTGTGCATTAAGGGAGCTGTGTCTCCAGCCAGGAGCACCGTGTCCAGCCCGAGGGAGCACGATGTCTGGTACAGTGTGGTTACAAAACTGCTGTCCTGCAGGTGCAGCGAAGCCCATGCCATCTTACTTCTGTTCCTGTTTTTCTATTTATGCCTGTCCAGTGCAAGGAGAATATTTATGTTGTTGACTTTGGCAGGGCTTTGCTCCTTTGTGCTTGTGAAAGGGAAGCGTTGGATATTGTGGCGGTTGGCAGTGAGGGGAGGTTGTCCCTTTCCAAGGTGTCCTGGAGTACCTGTGTCCACCCACTGCCCTTTGGACCAGCTGCTAGGATGCAGTCAGTGCTGTTCCTGTTGGGATAAGCAGAGCTGTAACCTGGAGCTGCAGCAGGGGAAGTAAGCACAGGCTGTGGTGGGGAGCTCGGGGGCACTTTGGGCCCTGTGGGAAGCATGGGGAAGGATGGAGTGCAGTTTACTTGAGGCTCTTGTTCCCTCTTACTCTGCTGCTATTCCCAACATCCTGGCTGTCATTCTGGCCTTGCATCTCATTCACAGACAGGCTGTGTAGGGGAGATCTTGGCAGGAAGGAAGAGTTCAGGAGGAATCCCTTGAAAGCAGGCACAGCCCCGCAGAGCAGTGTTGGAAGTGCCGGGGTGCCGCAGGCAGCCGCGCTCTGTGGGAACCCTGCTCCTCTCTGTGCTCTTTTCTTCAAGAGGCTGCAGGGCAGATTGTATCAATTTCAGCTTTGAATGGTCCCTGATGTGTGCTACTGATTACAACTGGGGAGGAAGTTTTGGCAGGCTAATTGAAAAATAATGTCACTGTTTAAATAAACAGACAAATTTAATGGAAGTGTTTGTTGGCAGGTGGGATAAATGGCACACTTAAAAGATAAAGGGAAATTTTAAGATTAGGTTAAAGAAAGGAACAGTCAAAGCCCAAGTGTGATAACTTAAACCATTCTTAACCAAGAGATGACCTGCAGCTTAAACCTTGGAGCACCAATAGTAAAATACTGTGTTAGAAGTGCAACTTCAGAGCCAAAGTGCTGATGATACCTGGGAGAGGCATCTGGGCTAGAGCTGAAAGAGAGCAGCCAGGGACCTTTGGCAGTGGGCGGACATGGGTGATTTTGGCTCAGACCTTCAGTGCGATCTCGCTCCTCCCATCCTCTGATGTTGCTGAGTAATAGTGGGAAAGTTGAGCAGCAAGGCAGGAGAACCCTGCTCGGAGGCACTAGCTGATGTGGGACCTGGGCAGCTGCAAAGCTCAGATACTTGCCAGCAGGATGCACATATGTGCTCAGATGTGCAGCCCCTGTTCTGATGGAGGTGCCCGTACACCTCTCCTTCACCCCATCTGCACCTCATGGAGTGCAGTGGGGCATCGTAGAGTTGAGCAGTTTAAGAGCACACACGTGTGAATGAGATCCTGGGTCTTGTGGCACTGCCAGGACAACAGCAAGGGCTCTTCCTTCTGCCTCAGGATCCAAATCAGCTGCACATGGTCACTTGCTTGGGTGGATGTGAGGCCAAAGCTGAGAGACACCCTGTGCCTCCCCTGTCTCTTTGGGATGTGCTCAGCAGTGCTGGGGCCCTGCAAAGAGAGGGGGCTGTGTTTCAACCCACATGCAAGTTTTCCAGAGGTGTTGTTCTCTGTGTCGTGACATTAAGAAATTAAAGAGTGTGGGCAACACAAGATCAGAGCAGCAAGCACTTGACAAAACACAGATGATGCATTATGCCAAACCTAGTCATCTGGTGGCAATTTTAAGTCTTGCCAATTGCTCTGATTTTCTTTAGATCATTTCTATACAGAGTAACTGAAGATGCATTTACTGCTTTGCCATAGAGATTTTAGAAAGGGTGCAGAGCCAGAGTATCTTATCTGAGAAGGAGCAGCTGCAAAGAATTTGCCCACACTGTGTCAGCCAGCCCAGGGAACATCTCTGGGTACTCCCAGGGCACAGCTTGGTGGCACCCAGGCACTCACAGCTCTGGGCCACACATCTGCCAGCAGTGTGGGAGAACCTCTGCTTACAAACAACTGCGTGGATCCTTGCCATCCAGAGGCATCCAGAGCAAGTGCTGCTCCCTTCCTTACATGGTGCTGTGGGATGTGCTCCCTGAAAGCTCCCCGTGAGAGCGTGGGCAGTGTGCCAGGACAAGATGGTTTTTGTTTGATCCTGGCTGGGCTGGGCTCCTATGGGTGACTCGGTTTCAGTCAGATGCAAAAAGGAGATATAAAGCTCTTTAATGGTGATACTAAGGAGCTTTTGACTGGAGGCAAAAAGGCATTTTGTTCTTTTTGTGGGGTTTTTTTTTCAGCTTAAACTATATTATTAGTGTCTCAATTTATGCTCATGCAGAGGAAATCAGCTTTCTGCATAGAATCCTCTTTTAATTAGCTAAATTCACTTTGATCAATGTGAAGCCTGTTTATATGCAGCGTTTGTAGTGATCTTGGCACTCAAGAAAGACAGAATATATGCATGTTCCCCCGGGGGGTAGTCAGCATGCTGTGTTTGCACAATTTACATAGAAAAACAGACATATGAGGCATGGGAGGAAATTCTGCCCCTTCCTAAGTGGGCGGGAGTTTTGTTGTTGGTTTAACCAGGATTTGCCTTGCTGTGGCCAGATGCCTCCAGAGTTGGTCACCTCGGCTGGCCCTGGTGACTCCTGTGGAAGTGTTTGTGGAGAGAATGTTGTTCACAGGGGCTTATTCAAGAAAACACTTAAAAACATTCTTAAAAATTAATCACATGCTTTCCTGAATCAGGACTCATGTGCCTTGAGGGGCTGGATTTAGTCCAGTGCTGGCCGAGTGCTGTGGCATGGCCCTGGGCAACATGTGCCAGGGAAGCGGCTGGGTTTGCTCCTGCCTGAGCACACACCAGTTGTGGAGAGGATGAAGGGCACGGCTTGATGGAGAGGAGCAAGGCTCCAAGGACATTCTGCGGGTATATGGGGACAAATCTCTGGCATATCTTCTACTGATACCCAGTCCTAAAGAGATAGAGGAATCCCTTGCTCTCCTACCTGTGTGCTGAAGTATGACTGTTATAGGATGAGCTGCAATCAGTGTGTCCAGTTCTCGAGGTTTTTGGAGGCAATGACAAGCTTTTGATGGGCATAAAATCTTATCCTTCCCAAGGCATCATTTAAATATTTGTGTCCTCCTGCCTGCTATAGGAAAGCTCTAGGAAGAGAACAAAGCATCCAGCCCTTACATGTGTTTATCTCTTACCACATATTGCTAGCTGGGGTTTTAGCACTCACTGGACAAGGCTGAGAGTGGTTTGTTCTGTGCCGAAAATGCAGGTGTCCCTGCATTAACAGCATCTACCCCAACCCGCCACTGTCAGTGCATTGAAACGCCTGGAACAGATGGTTCTGGTGGTGCCTGCAGACAATGCCAGCACTGCGGCTGGGATTTGGTGCACTCAGAATCCAGTGAGGGGATGGCTCCTGGGCTTTGTTTCAGCCTGTTCTGGTATTTGGAGATATTTGCAGGTATCTCCCCCACTACCAGGAGCATTTGAACCAGGACTACCTGCTGCAGTGTATAGTGTAGCATCATTTTCTAGATGCAGATGGGTGGCTCTTTCATCATTTCACTTAGCCCTCTGCATGCTGATTTATTATCTCCAATGGTGCAAAATTGCACAAAGCTTTTGACATTTCTGTGGCCTGAGAATGCAAGTCACGGTCACACACAGCAGCTGAACAGCAGCCAGACATGGGGTACATGTGTGCTTCAGCATCCCTGGTTAATTGGCCTCCTCACTCCTGCTTTGTGTAAGGAAGAAAAGAGTAGTTTCTTAAACCTTTGTGGCCATTGCTGTCATCTTAAAATTGCTGGAATATGTTTCCCTGCCACTAACTCTTTCAATCTCTTTCATTCCCTTAAAAGTACAAATCAAAGCTCTCCCTTGCTGGCTCCTCTTTCCTTCAACACAGCCCTGACTTATCTTTACAGTTTTTCCCTGCTTCCTGCTGCTTCTCTAATGGGGTCAGGGCTGCTTGTTCCTGACCCCTTTGTCACCCCTCTCTCTTGCTGAAAAGCAGTTTCTTCTCTCCACTATTAATACCTCCTGTCACAGGACTGTTCCTGGGGAGTGGTTGCATTTGGAAGGAGACTCTGCCTGTTTTGGTCCACAGTGTTCCCCACTGCCTCATCCTGCCCCTGGCTCCATGCTGGGTGACATCCCCACTGCAGCCTGGCCTCTCTGTCCCCTGAGCAAGGACACTGCATGGGAGAAGCCAGGAAAATGACATCTCCCCTGTGCAGTAGTAGGACCTGGTCTTGTCAGAGTGCTGTACATTGCTCTGAAGAGCCACAACAGCCTTACATAAAACTGTATTTTGGCAGTGGTCAGGAGCCTAGGATGTGGGCTGGACTGCAGTGTCTGTGTGTGGAGAAGGGCACGTGTCCCAGTGGTCTGGAGGAAGCCATGGCTCAGAATGGCAGCTGGCTCCATGTCTGCCAGGGCTCTGTCAGCCTGCCAAGCACAGGCTCTGTAGTTTGGCTGTTGGAGACATGGGGTTAGCTGGAGCAGGGACTCAAGGGAGGTGGGGGGACACAAGGACATGAGAGGCTTGGCAGGAGCTGCATTTGTGACGGGACAGGTAGAAAGGTCATGGTCAGGGGAGGAAAAGGGAGTCTCTATCTCTTGGAGGGAGATGATGGTACTGGCTGGGGTGAATGCCCTCAAAGCTGGTGTTCAGGGAGGGAAACCCCAGCTTCCAGCAGAGAACTGCTTTCCATGGCACTTTGGGGTTCCAGGAGAGTTGCACTGTACTCAGACAGTTTTCCTTACAGTTCTGCCTTTCCCTCTGTGCCTCGGGAGCCCTAAGCTCTCCCTTGTCCTTTTGCATGATGCTGGAACTTGTATGGATGTGTTTATTTGGGGAAACTTTGAGGTGCTTCCGTTGACAGCAGCATTTTGTCTGTGGGTGGGTTGAAGCCTTGAAGAATCCATCCCTTGCAGAGCCCGTCCACAGCCTCTCCTGCATTTGCTGGGGAGAACAATTTAGCTTTACAGCCCTGCAGCTCTTTGCACCTGTATCCAATGCCTGCAGCCCAAAAATGGAGCACAGATGAGGCTGAGACAACTTCCTGAGCTGCTGAAACCACCACTGACATGGCTGAGGTTTGGCTGCACTGCTGGGGTGTTTGCTGTATTGCTGAGGCAGCCCAAAACTGGCCTGTGACTTCTTGCTCTGTTTTTCCCCAGTGCTGCTCCATGGGCTTGGACAAGTCTCTTGCCCTCATCCTGGCTCTGTCCATGCCCCAGTGGGGCTGGGAGTGTTCCCCTTCTTGCCTGGGGCAGCGGCTGCGCTGTTGGCTCAGCCCTGCGTGCGAGTGGTTTCCTAAGTGAAAAACAAGAGTTTAAGACAGACAGGAAAGGGAGGAGTTCTGCTTACGTGCCATTAATTGCTTTAAGATGTTCTGGAGCTGGCTATTCTGGATCTGTATGCTAAATATAAAACTGATACTACATAAATAAATTATTGAATACAAGTGACATCTGAAAAGCACTTTGGGATGTCCCAGCTAAAAACCTAAATAAATAACGTGTATTATTGTTGTTATAATTACTATTTTCCTTTTTTAGCATGCCTGTGATTACAGAATGTTTTGAGAAGTCCTATCTGGTAGAAATTCAGCTGTCCCATAGAAATCAGTGCCCTTTTGCCAATTTCTATTAGCTCCATTATTTTTGGAGGAGAAAATCAAAGCTGTAACGTGTTTGCACATCTCTCATGCTCTGCAGCAGATGCTCAGCTGGATGCAGGTGCAGTTTGGCTGATGTAGAGCTATCCTGATCCCTCTCTCTGCTCCTCAAGTAGAAGGGCTGGATTTTGCCCAGGATGTACCTGTGCAGGCAGGGACTCATGGGACTTCAGTTGCTGTGGCTGGGGACTGGACACTCCATGGCAGTGTGTACTGAGCTGTCAGTGTCACACAGAAGCGCTTGGTGATCCTGAGGAAGGTCAGGCACAGGGGACAAGGATACTGAAAGCAATCTCAGATGCTTGTCCTAATGCACTGCCGTGTGCCGGAACAGTGCTGGATCACCTCAAGTGTATGCTCGTGCCAGACGTGGCTCATTCTTCCAGCTACCACTTGCCAGTGCTTTTCCTACTGACTCTGCACTTGTTCAAGGCATCATTTTCAGAGGTGATATGTGAAGGTGAAGTGCAGATGGGCTGGAGTGGCAGCACTGCCTTGTTGGCTGGGCCACTCACACTTGGGCTGTGAACTCTCGCTGCTTCATTGCAATGCAGTTGTTTTCTGAGAGCTGTTTGCTTAAGTGATTATGCAAGAATATCAAGCTTTCAGGAAAAAAAACAGTGTTCCTGCCCCTTGTGGCTGCAGAACTCTGCTTCAGAATGGGATCTGCTAAAGGCTGTGAACTGTGGAGTCCAACTTCTGAGTAAGTGGAAGGAAAATGAAGAGTCATATGCTGATTATCCTGGCTTCCTGTAATTTCTAAACCTATTTGAAGACACTTCAAGGCCGGAATTCATTTTATTTGACAAGCCTGATAATGGCAGGTAAATGTTTGCATGTCTACACTGACATCAGCTTTTTGACTGTTTCTTCAAGCCTTCTCCAAGCTGGTGTCTTGCACCAATAATGTGTCACTCTGAGGGTCAGCACTGTGACTGCAGACACTTGCTTTTTCACTGGAAAGTGGGCATTACATTGAAAAAGGAGACATCCACTTTACAAAATACCCAGGACTCAGGTTCTGGTGCCACCCAGGGCCATTGATGCAGGAGGGGACAGTTGGGTGAAATGCTTTTGCACAGAACTTGGGCGGGGTGGAGGGAAGCACAGGACAGGGGGCTGGGTTTTGCTCCGAGGTTTCAGATGGAAAGAGTGAGTCATTTCCACTGCAAGTGTTTTCTTGCAGGGTGCCAGGACTGTGCACTCATCCTCCCCTTCCCTACCACGTGGCTTTTTATTTCTCTGAGAGCTCCTGTAAGGTGCAGCCATCTCCATGCCGTGCAGAGCAGGGGAAAAGTGGGGCACAGCAGCCTTGTGCTGCTGGCACTGCATTTAGAGCTGGAGCGTGGCACACACTGGCACATAACTCCTGGATGGAGATGGGAGTGTGTGGACTCTGACCCAGACCCCTGTCTAATGAGACCCTTAGCAATGATGTATTGCTATTTAGGAGGTTGCTCTCCTGCTGCCCATGGAGGGCTGTGCAGAGCCTTGCTCTGAGCTGTGTTAGGACCTGATCACTCCCTGGCAGGCCCCTTCTCCTCACCAATTCCTTCTTCCCTTCCTGATTGCCCATGGGGCTCCTCTCCTGTCTGCAGTGCACACTTTCTCTGCAAACCTCTCTTGGCCTCCCTGACCCCCTCTTGCAGCTACACAGCCCAACCTTTGCACAATTCTTGCTTCCCGTGATGTGGTCCCTGCACAGATCCATCCCCAGATGCCCCATTCTACCCTTCCCTGCACCACCTTGGGTCGGCTCCTGAGACTCTTCCCTCTCCATGCTTCCCCTGCTCCTCCTCCTTCTGGTGAGATTTTCCTCCCTTGCCATTTCACAAGATGCTCTGTGTGTTTGCATGCCCACCCCTCTCACCTGTCCATCCCTCTCACCTGTCCCAGGTGCAGCCGTGGTGTCTCAGTGTTTTGGTTCTTCAGCAGAGCCAGGATTCCTGTCTGGACATTTTTCTTGTGTTTTTAAACTTTCTTCTTTCTGGCCAGTGTAAAAATAGTTTTGGCCTGCTCATACCCAGCTTTATCAACTGTTTTTCATCCTTGAGGTTTTACCATTGTGCATCTGCTACATCCAGCTGAGTGCTGGGTTTGCAGCAGGCTCGTGGACACAAGCTCCCCATCACCTGCTGAGAGCTGCCTCATTGTCTTCCTGCTGATTTCTTCCCAAAATGTGGCTTTGCTGAGAAGCCCACAAACCTCTTGGCATCAGCAAGGCTGCATTGTGTTGTGACTGCTGCCATATGTGCTGACTCACACTGTCTCCCTGTTTGCCCTTCCTTCCCTGATCTCTGTTCCCACCTCTTCCCTTTCTCCTGGACTTTTGAATGCAAAGTTGTTGGGGCACAGACTTTATTCTGGCTTTGCAGAGGTTTATGGCAGTTCCATAAACCTTGGATGGCCAAGCCCAGAGTTTCTGGTTTTTCATTATTCCTTCTTATGCCCAGCAGTCTGGAATGATGACTTCTCTGTGAATCTGAGCTTTTGTAAATCCAGCTCTGTAGCCTTTCTGCAAGCTTGAGTGAGAGTGTGTAAATGGGATCAGATGGCAGTGCAGGAACTGGGAGTGGAAAAAGTGAGGAGTCACAAATGTGATACTAAAAAACCAAAACTCTTCAAGACCACAAAATCTGAGTTTGCCTTGACCTGATCTTTGAATCCCTGGCTGTGGAAAAGCTTTTCTGTGGATAGAAATTCCTCGATTCCATATGCTCATATGGTTTGCCAAGTGAGTTTGCTCAGTTCCCAGGCATCATGTAAATTCTCTCATGTACAATCAGGTTTCATTATTGAAAAATAAAATAAATGGGGACTTCTCTCTGCTGTTCTTGAGGTATCCTCACATTTTGAGATTGTGCATTGCAGTGGGGATTGGTCCCTCTGCCGTGGAGTGTTGCCAGTCTCAGAAGTGATGTGATTTTAGCTGTGACAGGTGTGTCCAAAGGGTAGTTGTACGCCTCCATTTTCCCCTCTTCTAGCTTTTAATTCTCCAAATTGACTTTTCCTCTTGTTTTCTGTGTATTTCACCTACTTGGCCCTTTGGTATTTATTTTAAAATTTGGGCTTTGATTGGCTTTCCACTTAAGTGCACTGCAGGGTTGCAACAGATGAGGCAGCAAATAGATAGGCTGAAAAATGGTTGCTAAATTTTGGGGAACAGTTGTCCACTCTGAGATAATACAGTTATATCTGTCCTCTTCCTTCTTCTCTCTTCAGCTGCTCTAAAGAACCAGCACTTTTAAAATTCATCTCATTTGTGCCTCTTGCTGCTTTGAAATGTAGATGCACACACTGGGTAGGGCTTCATTTCTGAGGATGTGAGAAAAAATCACGTGCTGGGGGCTGCTGAACCTGCAGGTTTTTCAGTGGAAGGCCCGGAGGAAGTGTTGCAGGGCAGGGTGTGTGTTTGTGTGTGTTTGGTGGCCGTTGGGACCACGAGAAGTGAAAGTCAAGTGTGGTGCAGCTCCAGTGCTGGGCTTGGCTTCCGCCATGTGCTGGCAGCTGCTGAGGACTTGCGTCACTGCAAAGGGACCAGAAAATTGATTACGCTGGAGCCAAACCAGCTTGGTTTGTCATTTTCTTCTCTGGATATTGTTTTAAATGAGGGCTGAACAGACAGGACTGAAAATACAAAACCTTTCCCATCGTTTTCCTTTGGCCACTGCTTTAAAAAAATCCCCAAATGAAACATTTTTCATTCTGTACATTCACATCACTTGGGTTGTATCTGTTGTAATTCGGGGAGAAACGGATCTCAGAAAAATATTGATCATGTATAACAAAAAAGTGGTGTGTTTTTATGGTATTCAAATGGAGAACACTGTAAGACAGGTGGCTACTGGTTTTCAGGCACTAAAAGTTTAAAATAGAAATGTTCTTTCCTGTACTTCTCCACATGAACAAGCTGTCATTAAGAGCCTTTGTTTATAAAGCAAATGAAAGGAATTTTACACACTTTGCAAAATAGATGCAGAAAGGTGACAATTTAATCTGACTTAAGTATCCCCCTCTGTTAATGGGTAATTCTCCTGCTAAACCTTTCCTTTGCTTTCTGTCTCTGGTGGTTTCTGTCTTGGGGAGGGTTCGGGCTCAGGCTGGCAGAGGGCAGTGGGACAAGCAAGGCACTGAGGACAAGGACCTTACTTGGGTTTTCCCTCACGCCGGGCTCTTTGTGCTCATGCTTGGCCAAAGGCAGAGCCTTGTGTTGGTGCTTTGTGGGCATGTTTCTGTTACAGTAATTTCTCTGAATTTCCTGTTAAAATGCCAGCCAACTCGCTTGTGGTGGGAAGTCAGTAGTCCAATAGACAGGCTGTTGTTCTGCCTGTGCTGTTGTCCAAGTGGAGCCTCGTGACCCAGCATGGATCGGGGCTACAGCACAGCAGACAACCCTCTGCATGGCCCTGTGCTGGGGGGAGCAGCAGTCTCAGGGCAGAAGCAGAGGACAGAGACAGCAATGTGTGTTTTCGGGAGCAGGCTGGTGTGTGGGGCTTGAACCTGTGGTTTTTTAAAGATGGGTGAGTGAGCTTATCTGGGAGGGTGCACTGCTCTCATGTTATCTTTGTTTAAAATCATGTTTGTTTTTCTCTGAGGTGTTTCCCTTGTTTTTCCTTCCACCCAGTGGGCTGCAGTGCTTTGGGCTGGATGCTGCTGCTGGGTGTGTTCAGGTGCTGCATCCACAGGAACCACAGGAGAGGGCAGCTCACCCCAGCCTGCCCCTACTGTGTTCTCAGGAGCTCAGAGGAGCCCAGGAGCATCACAGTGCAGTGTCTGCCTGCCCTGGGTGAAGAGCTGCTGTGTGTGTGCCACAGAGCAGGATACCTTTGGCAGCACTGCATGTTTTTTCCTGCAGAAATGGATTGATTTTGTTGCTGGACTGGCAGCATTTCTTTGTACTTGGGTATTGGCTTCCCCTGTGGAGGAATTTGTGGTTTCTAAGACTCTAATTACTTTAGTGTAATAGTTTTTCCTCTGCTTTCATAATGACTTTGGTGGGTGCCATCTGCTGTTGTGACAGTGCTGGGCGGTGTGATCTGAGCCCGGGGTGATGTGGGGTGTGCACCTCCACCATCAGGAAAACGAAGACTTTGAAATCCCATTTTCAGCATTTAAAGCTTTATCTCCAGCCTTGCTGGGCTGAAGGGCAACAAATATTTGGGATTGCTCCCTCCTTACTCCACAGGTCTGTTTGCAGGGACATGAGCATGCCTGGCCCCGCTGGGCAGCCTGCACAGCTCAGGATGGATGGAGGAGTTTGTTTCCTTGATGGCAGGAGCTAGGCCACATCCTTTCATGAGCAGCTGCTTTGCTAACAAACAGGTTGACCTCCATCTTTTGGCTTTGCTTTAGAGACATGTCTGTGGTTCCTCTCATGGCCTGTGGCAGCCTGGGTGATGTGCTGGGTGTGAGCATGGTCAGTGTAACACTGAGCTGCAGGGAATGGAGGGCTGCTGTGTGCTGAGACAGGGAATTTGCACACCCTGGGGAAGGGGAGCCCTAGGGACTGTGTTTCTAACAGCTCCAGAGGAGAAATATCTGTCTGGGTGCTGCAGAACCCTTCTCAGTGACAGTGCACATCCCTCCATGCCTGGGGCATCAGATGCATGTCCCAGGGCCCGGCACTGGTTTGTTGGATATAGATCACACCCTGCACCACACATTTTTTCCAATATCATTACATCCACCAGACTTAGAGGGCCTGCAGTGAGTTTTAAGGATTTTTTTTCATATTTGTTGTAGGCAGTGCTCTATGAGTTTTCAAACATCTCATGTGAGGATCTGGGATCCTTTTCGGCTCTTACCCTTTAGCTGTCATTGCATCCCATGAGGATGACTGCCAGGACTTTGTCTTGCTGGTCATCAGAGGTATCAGATCTAGAAAAGAAATGTCATCAAAGCCCCAACTTTTAAAAAGGACAGTTTTAGAAACAGAGTCCTAGTTTCAGGACTGTGTTGCAAAATAAAAAAGAACTAAAAATACTGTGTCACTGGAAGGCCTGCATTCCCAAAGAGATGTGGAAGGCTTGTAGAGGAACTCTAATTTACTGTTACAGCTGCTGCAGGGTGAGGTGAGAGGGGGGCTGGTGTGAGTTCTTGGGATTATGGCACTGCTTTAACCCATCAATGCTGCTGAGTTTTGCCAGGATTGCTACAGTAAATCAGAGAGGTTGGCAGAGCGGTGTGTGTGCTCTGTGGGGCCCTGCCTGGTGGTGTGGGGAGGACGAGCTTTGGGGCCCCAGACCTGCAAATGGATGTCCTGTTAATTTGCAAAGCTTGGCAGACTTTCAGAAGTGCACAGTACTATCCTGAAGTAAGACCGGTGTTTCAGATGATTAACCGAATTCAATTAAACATTTAATGAGCATGAGGCTGACTGAGAGTAAATGAGCTCCTTTTCTTTGTCTACCTGTTGGGTTTTCAGACTCCTGTTTTTCAGATGGACTCTTTCTTTTCTTATTAAATCCCTGTACAGCTCAGGTCTTGGACGTAGAAGCAAGAAGTTCTGTGTGCAGTGGGACTGGCAGCATTTGTCACCTCATTCCCAAATCCCTCTTGGCTGAGGGAGCAGGCAGCAGCCCCTGGATGCTCTGGCACCTGGCCTGGGCTCTCTGCTGGCTGACCTTTGTCTTTCTCACTGGTGATCTGAGGAGTGTGAGCTTCCTTTCAGGACTGTGCAAGCAGTGAAGCAAAGTTTTCAGAAAGAGATTAAGAAGGGAACTTTTTCAGATAACTGAGCTAATTCATGCTGGATTTCTGCAGCATGGAAAGGAGACATTTTAAATGCAAAACTGTCTGAGGCAGGAGGTGTTTCGTTAGTGCATCCCAGATCCTTAGGAGCCAAAGGCACAGAACAGGCACAGGACCTTTGTCTTGGATTGGTTGTGGAAGAACAATGTTGACTTCTTTGCTTATCTCACATGTCACAGAAAATATTGAGTTGTTTGGACTCTTGGTGGTATGGCTATTTATCCAGTGGTGTTATACAATGCTGAACTTTCAGTCCTCATTTGGGACTCATTTTTTTAGGCTGCAGGTTGTGCTGTGCTGTGTTCCACAAAAGACCTTGTACTGGTCTCATCTTTCACTCCAGTCATTGTGAACAGTTCGTCCCAGAAAAGCCATTTGACTGGAGGGTAATGTTTGTTACCCGTGGGTAAGCATCTGATGTTCTTCTTCTGAGAGTGGAGAGCCCAAGCATGTTGTCCTGCAAGGATGTCATATCCAGAGGCACATGGCATCATGTGCTGCTGGCGGGGTTTCATAAGCACTGTCCGTGGCAGGGCCAAGCATCAGGATTTTGGTCAAGGTTCAAAACAAGGCAAAGCTGATGTGTTAGAATTTGCTTCCTGTTTTAATGTGTGTTTTAATGTGACCACTCCTATACAGAGTCATTGGTTGGCTTTTGGTGTGTTTTTCACAATGCAGTGCTGAGAGCCTGACTCTTGCTCATGAAATCTGAAGTCAGGTTGGGCAGATGAGATGGCATTTGCCTGCTTCAGAAGTTGTGTTTTTCTCATTTTACTAAGTTCTGTTTTCTGGACTTGTTACACAGGCAAAATTGGTGCAATAGGGAATGTAATGAAGCTCTCCTAATAGTTTTTGCTCCTGACTCCAGGGATTTTTGGAGAAATTCCTCTTGCTTCCCTGAAATGTGAGTGAGAATAAAACTAGGCTCTAGCCTTTGGCTGTGTCTGGGGTGTGATTTATGGAGAGGGCTTTCCTGTCTTTCCAGAGGGTTGCTGTTCTTCCTTCCATGGGCTGAGATTCCTTCTTTGGCAGTTGTAGCAGCAGCCCTGCTCTCATCGTTCCTAGGGAGAGCACAGCTCTCATCTGCTCCTCAAGCAAAACCAGCCGCGAGCTGAGCAGAGCCAGTGCAGGGGCCTGTATTTCTTCCAAGCTGTGCAGATGAGCTGCTCAAACATAAAGATGCTGGATCTTGCAGCTGTTAAAGCTATGGCCTGTCCAGGAGGCTTTCTTGTTCCATTAAGAAGTTAGAGACTGTGCTGAGACAGAGCAGCACAGTGCTTTGTTTCTTCCCATAGCTTATTACTTAAAACTTAACCTCTCATTTCCCTCTCTGCAAAACATGCTCATCAGTGGTGTCTTGGGGTGACTGTGCTGTTGTATCCCCTACCACTGCTCTATGCCCAGACATGATTCCTGAGCCTTTCTATGCCTTTAAAACTGAATGCAAGAGACAGAGGAAAAAAACTGAGCGAACTTTTCAAAACAGTTTGTGCTTCAAGGACACAGAGATTAGCTACTTCTGCAGCAGGCAGAGGAAGCACTTTTTTTTCTGGCTTTTCAGTCAGTTTTCTTCAGCTCTGTTTCTTCGGAGAGGGACGGAGAGTTGAGGGTTTTTTTTCCTCTTGGGACTTCGTTTTTTTTCCTTCTTCTCTTCTGGACTTGTTCGGAACACCAGAACATCAGAACCCCACCGGGGGACCTTCCACCGGCCTGGAGGGGGGCCCCCCATGCCAACCCAGCTCCGAGGAGGAGGAGAGAGACTACACCCACAGAAGGACTCTAAAATCTTTCAGGTTTTCTCTCCAGAGCGAGAAATTTTATTATTTAGTATTATTAGTATTGTTTTCCTATGTGTTTGTTAAATAAATAATTTTATTTTCTCCTTCACTTTCCTCTGAGGAAAATTTGTTTTTTCCCGAACCCAAGTGGGGGAAGGGGTGGTTTGTAACCTGCCTTCCTTCGAGGAGACGTCCCTTTTGGATGTTTCCCTGAATTTGACCTAAATTATCACAAGTGGTTACCTGCAGCACAGGAGTATCAGAATGCTGAATAATGGGCAGTACAGTGGTCACACAGTTTGAAATTAAGCATCAGAGGTTAGTTACTGGTTATTATAGATGTTACATATATGTAATTCTTTTCATCATCTATTTTTCCTGCAGGAAAAAACTAAAGTGGTGGAACCCTTGGACTATGAGAATGTGATCCTTCAACGCAGAGTTCAGATCTACAGTGATCCCCTCCGGGACCTCCTGATATTTCCGATCGAAGATGTATCTGTGAGTTTGCTCTGGCTGTTTCCCATGTTTGAGGTTCACTCATCTCCCATCCTGCTTACCTTGGAAAATTTCCACCGTTAACCACATGTTAATTTTGGCTGCATTACTGACATAAAACCAGAATGACCCACTGGTGGTTTAGGCTGACCACATTTATTTAAAGTGAATGTCAAGCCCTGAAGATGGAGTTTGTGCTGAAAAAGTGTTCTCCTTTTTCCTGCAGATCTCGGTCATCGGCCGACAGAGAAGGACTGTCCAGTCAACGGTGCCAGAAGATGCTCTAAAGAAAGCTCAGAGTCTCTTTGTCAAAGAGGTAGGGGCAAAGTCCATGTGACACCTGCCTTCAGCACTTTATATCCCTTGGGCAAGATAGTCAGCTGTAGCTTCTGATCTGCAGGATTGCTTTTCCTTTGTGGGAAGCACTGCCAGACCTGCTGCACAGGAGAGTTCTCACAGACATCTCATGTGCAGAATGTCTTTGCAGTGGGTTTTGTACACAGCCAAGTTGTGTGGCTTTGTATCACCTGCCTGACAAGGAGCATCTGGAGTGCTGTGGGTTTCTTGTGAAGTGCTGCTCTCCATGACCATTCCCTCCAAGTGCAGTGGAACAAAAAGCGATGGTAGATGTCGAGTTAGACGTGCTGTGTTTCCAAGGACAGAAAACTGGTGCTTTCCAGAAAGCAGTCTCCTCCCAAATCACTACTCCTTTTTTCAGAGCCTTGGAGTGATGTAAATACAAAATCTGTAGCTGTGTGGCAGGCCAGATGCTGTGTTATTTTTGTCTCTGTGCTGAAAAGGTTCCTTATGAAATTCTGCATTGCTACATGAAACAAGCGAAGCAGCCTTGCCCACACCCTTCCCGCTTGTGCTTACCTCACCCTGCAGTGTGTAACCTTTCAGACTGATGCCAGGCTTTGTTTTGCTTGCTGTAGCTTTCTAAGAGCTGTGTTGTTTTCCTTTCAGTGCATTAAAACCTACAGCTCTGACTGGTACGTGGTAAACTACAAATATGAGGAATACTCAGGAGACTTTCGGATGTTGCCGTGGTAAGTGTTGTGCTCCCTTGGAATGCTAATGTGTGGTCACAGGGCTTAGAAGGAGCAGTCTGCCCTTTCCCTGATGCCTGTCCTACAAGCAGCCTCTCCTCCAGAGGTGTGTCACTCTGAAGGATAGAGCCAGAGGTTTGTGTTGTCATGCCATTGCCCCTCAGCTCTGTCAGGGAGATGCCCACAATATTGTATGGGTTAGTGCTTCACATCCCATTCACCAGTGTGTGCACAGCCCCTCCATTTGGGATGAAGACAGACTGCAGCCCAGACCCATGGCAGGATAAATAGTGTTGGCACTGTCTGCACATCCTGACCCAGGAGCCTCACTGTCACGCTGGGCTGATATTGCCTGTGTGCTACACACAGTGTTCCCATGCCAAGCAGATTCTCCTTGTGCCCCCGCTACAGAGAGGTTAATGTGATATTGCTGCTAGTGCTGGCAGTGCTGGGGAGTTGCGTGCTTGGAAGCGCTGGGCTGTGCCAGTGCTTCCAGCTCCAAAACTAATTGGGTTTTTCAGACAGGTACATACATCTCAGATTTCTGCTATTTCTGTTATTTTCTCTGTGATGGCGCCTGCTCTGCTCTCACTGCCCATACTTTGGGCATGTCTGGACCCCTGTCCAGGCTGCTTGTGTGCTGGAAGCTTGTTAAATGCTTTTTCTTCTAAACTGGATGAAGTGGGTCTGTTCTGAGGGTCTTAAGGGGATGTGAAGCAGCAATGGAGTAATACTGTTGATCAAATAATGTTAAAATTTGTGAATAATCTTGTAGTCTGATCTTGCTTCTTTTTTGGTAAAGATAGAAGGTAAACTGGGGTGCTCTCTGTTTGTTCCATAAATGCAAGTCAGCAAAAACTGCAGAATCCAACAGCTAACAAGAGAAAGCTAATTACAGACTGCTTGTGCTTAAATTTCCATGAAATGCACTCAGAACTTAGCTTTCCCCAGCTATAAGGAGCTGTAGGTCTCTTGCAATCTATCTTCTGTGCTCTGTAGCATGCAGTTTGGCTGTTGCTTCTGGATCCAGCATCAGCTGCTGGCTCAGACGACTGTCATGTTCCAGTCATTAAACAGGAAAATGTGTTGTGATTTCAGCAAATCCTTTAGGCCAGACAAGATTCCAAGCCATGTGTTTGAAATTGATGAAGACTTTGAAAAGGATGAGGTAAGGAGAAGGCTGGTTTTTTGGGTTTTTTGTAATGTATTCCTGTTAAAAAGCAAATTTCACAAAGCAAAGCCAGAATTCAGTTCCTAGGAACGGTTTTCTGGTGAGATGCTTTCTGCTGTGAAAATGGGATCAAAAGTGAGGAAGTGATTTTTTTCAAAGTATGACAAGATAATCTCTTGGAACCAAGGGTCTTCTAAGTTATCTGGAAGATTAGTCATATTTCTCATGGCTTTTTCCCTTGAAACAGAGTATCATAGGAAGAGGAAAAAAAGGAAGCCAAGTAGTTACTAAGGAAAACTCTTCATGTCCAGAACTAAAACTGGGCAATCTGTTTTTCAACTACATTGTGATTCTGGGGGTCTCCTCTTAGAAAGTTTTGTGGTTTACCACATAACCCGCTATTTTTCATCAATCACTTCAACTCAATGTGCTGACAGTGTGTCAGTCCTGCTGTGTACATACTGTGCCAATGCTGGGAGGCATTTGCTTCCTTTGGAAGTTGGCATCTTTGTGCTCAGCTGGTTGTAGGGAAGATTTGCAGTCCTGGAGCTCCTCTGTAGGGGTGGGCTGGGGGCTCTGCCAATTGGGATATCTCAGACTTGGTAGTTATTTTGGATGATGCAGATGCCATGTTCCTTGCACATGCATATTGCATTTGCTACATAAGGGACAGGCAGCGTTTTTCTGTTTCAAGTACCACATGAAGATTAATCCATGCACGTGATATTAGGAAGTTTTTGTTTATGGAGGGAAGGGTTTAGCCCAGCCGTTTAAAATTCCCATGTTACCAAGATGTTGCTGCTGAGGAACTTACAGAGGAAAAGGGAACTTTGTTGCAGAGTTTAAGATTTGGAGGGGCTGTTTCACGCAGTTTTCTGAAATTATTGGGGTATGTCCCAGCACACCTCAGGTCTGGACTGCATTGGCTTCTTTATGAATGGAAATGTTTTGTCATTTGTTATGAATGGAAATCTTTGGATTAAGTTTGGCCTTAATCTTTTTTTGACTATGTTGTTGGTTTTCATTACATCAGTAACTTGAGGTGCTGCCTCTTTAAAAATACCTGCTCTGGGCTGGAGACATTGCTGTGCACTGTTATCAGCATGCTTCCAAAAAAAGCAAAAGGAGAAACATATGCTGTCAAAATTTGGAGACCTTTCTTCTTCTGCCAGTGTCCCAAATATTCAAACAAGAGAAGTTACTGAGGTTTGTTGTGGAAGAGTATTCCAAGTGCTCTCACAGATGTTTTGATGTTTATATCTTTTGGCATGGCCATATCTAAAGGATTCTGTCACAGTTTCCTGAGAGAGCATTTGCATTAGAATTGTGTAATGGAAATTCAAGTAAAAGAAATCTCTTGATGAAAAAAGGTAAACCATTATAAAGGAGAAATGATGGATTGTTTTACCCAGGGAAATAAAATATCAGAAAATTTACTCTGGAAGTTTGACATGACAAGAGTGAAAACCTGCTCGTTCGGATGCAGCAGGCTGTTTAAACCAGCCCTTTCATGGCTCAACAGAGGCAGGCTGCTGAGTCACTGGAAGCCCCAGGGTGAGATTTTTTTCATCACTCTGGGCTCTCATTTCCCTCCCCAGTGGAGGTCATGGTTAGGTATGAATGGAGAGCCATTCTCTCTGGGACCATGGGACAGGAGCAGATGGAAACCCTGTCTGGTGTGCCAAGAGCAGCCTGGTTGGGTCACTTGAAACTTTGTGGTTTGATAAATGTGAAATCAGCCAGTTACATTTCAGTTATTGGGGTTTGGTGGTTTTTGCTGAAATTTAAAATGTGAGAATGACAAAAGGAAATGACAGAATGAGTTCAGAGTTCTGCATTTTGCAACTTCCTAAACAGACCATCTTGAAAATTTCCATCTTCCCCAGGTCTTGAAATACTTGATAAGAACCAACAGGCATTGCCTTATTGCAAAATCACGGTGCAGCCCTATCAGAGTAGATGTTATCTTTTTTTTTTTTAAAGGTGACCCAATCTAGCCTCTTTATTGGGAAGGGATATCCCTGATTTTTTCTTTTTTGGTGATAGCACTGTATGCAAAGCTGTATTTGTTACACATACATTCTACATGTCACTATATTGCTGTAGTTAAAATGGTATTGCTTTCCAGGGTGGGCAAATCCCTTTGTCCAAGGGGAATTTCCTGTGGGAGACAGTTTACCTGACCTCCTCTTTTTCTCATCATTTTCTATCTTTCAGGATTCCTCTTCCCTGTGCTCCCAGAAGGGTGGTGTGATAAAGCAGGGCTGGCTGCACAAAGCAAATGTCAACAGCACCATCACTGTTACCATGAAGGTGAGTTTGGTTCAGTTACTCATCAACAAGGCATGAGGTGAAGTTCAGGCCACATCTCCAAAGCTCCCAGGAGCACAACAGGTGGGTTTGGGTTTGGATGGGCATCTGCCCCTCTTGTATCCCGTGATGGACTGGAAAACCTGGTCTGGCTACAGTTTTTGACCCTCCCCTCCCCAGCACGTAAGACTGATCCACTTTGGACCATGACAGGCAAGCTAACCAAAAAGGTGAAACATGTTACAATAAAGCAAGATTGTTTTCTGGATGAGCAGCTGAGGCCCAGGAGAGGAAGGCAACTGGGATAAGTGAAACAGCTGCCCTGCAAAGACAGCTTTCTGAATGGATAGTTTCCTTGCTGGTTGGAAACATGTAGAGAGGCCAGCTTTAAATTAAAATGATAAATCTTTGCTTTTAAAGCAGGGGTGATATTACTGCAGAGATGTAGCATTACTGACCTAAAAGCAACAGCTGCCTTGTCTCCTGTTCTCTGCTCTTTGTAATCCAGTGTGACATTGCTTAGATTGTGCAGAGATTTTTAATAGTTCCATCACAGGTTTTTGCTATGGCAATGAGCCTGTCTGCTGTCTCACCATGCAGCTGCCTTGTTACAGAGATTGTTAGGGAGTTATGCTCAATGGTACAGCTGCAGCTAGGCTGCTTTGTAAGGATATATTAAAAAATCTCAAAAAGCCTAATTGTTCCAAGGCTTGATTCAAGGAGTTATGCTTTCAGGAGAAGTGGAACAGGACTGTTCATAGGGCTAATTTTAATGTGGGTTTTAAAATGGGCTTGAAGGTGATAGAACAGAATTTTCTGATCATCTGCTTTTCCAGTCATGGTTAAAGCAACTTTTTTTCCTGAAACTTCTGGAGGAGGTATCATACATGCTCAAAGTAGTCAGCTGGGCCCGTTCTAGTCTGAGCCTCTGGTGGTATTGGCTCAGTGCCCTGCACCTCAGACCTGCCTTTCAGAGAAGTTACCTGAACTACACTGGCTTCAGTTCAATTCGTAAGATTCAGTCTCCAGTGAAACTCTGATTTGTTCTCTGAGCTGTGTCTTACAAAACATCTCTAAGGCACAGGTGAGAAGGCTGAGGACTTTGACCATCTTCAGCCTTATCACTACTTGGAGAGGCTGCTGTGATGTGTCCATCTTGTGAATGGTGGTTCTTTGACTGCTGAGCTGTTGGTGCCTCGCATTGTTGCTAAGCATGTGCAGAGTGTGTTTTGTGGAGAGCTGAACCACAAGCAAACTCAAAAAACCTCAAAAATTAGGCTATAGCTGCCACTCTTTATTTCAGAACAACCTTTCCTTTGCAGAGAACTGCCCTGGTTTGGCTCAACTCTCCCTGTCTGGTTTGCAGCATGTTGGTGGCCTGCACTGCAACCATGGCATCAGGATTGTCCTTCTGTCCTTCTCCGCGCAAATGCACATCCCCAATTCTCTAGCCATCCTCTAGCAATCTCAGTGCTCACCAGCAGCACCTGTAGCCTGATCAGAGGGGATATTCCCTCTCCTCCCAGGTTTATAGTATTAATTTCAAATGGTCATCATCTTCTGACAATGATTTCTGACAGGAGTGCTTGCACAGGGGGAAGATCATAGGAATAGTGTTTGCTATTTGGTTACGCATTTGCTTTTGAACAGAGCTCAGCAAATGCAAACTGTTTAGCATGAAATCCCATAACCACAAGGGATATCAACCCTGTAATATCTGGAGAGAGATCTGTCATGGGTTTCTGTAGCATCCACTGCCAAAATTCCTGAGATTGCTTCAGTGAAGTGCTAAATCAGTGTTTAGGCTGGATTAATGCTTCACATCCTTAGCTTTCCAGGTATCTTTATGCTCTGTTGAACTAAAGGTTTAGTTAAATCTTATAAAATTTAAAGTTCAACAACCTGTAGAGCATCTTTAAAGCTAATTAGTCATCCAAATGATGCCAGAGGTTACCTCTCAGAAGGGATGGGTTATAGTTCAAGGTGCGATGCTCCCTCCCAGTTCTCTGCAAGTGAGTGGGTTTACTGAACATGTGCTGGTGTCAGTAATGATAGGAGCAGGAAATTACTTGTAATCTTCCATATGGCATGAAAAACGTTATGTTTATTCATAGATCTTCCAGATAGACAGAACAGTAGAAATACTTGCAGTGCTGCTTGTCCTGGCTTCCTTCATGATTCTTCTAACACAGATACCCAGCAACTGTGAAATACACCCTGCTCCTTACAGCATATGGTGCTACCACAGTTGCTGCCAAAGTGTTCTCCTGAATTATAGTCCAGTGGCTTTTGGCTGACAAGCATGAAGAAAGATGTTCAGAGATACTGAAGAGCTTTTTTTTCTTCAGGAAAATCAGTATTACAAACACAGGAACATTTCTCCTGAATTTACTGTTTTTTGATGCAAGAATTGAACACTAAGACAAAGCCAGTTCATGAAAATAGGTTTGTATTAAAAAACCCAAACCCAAAGCCACAAAAACCGCAAGCAGTTGAGTGGATTGCATTGTCCCTTGGCTTACATTTGAGTGCTAGGAATTTCCACATGTCTGTTCCTAAGTCTTCCAGACAACTGCTTTGTAATTCTAACTGAGGTCTATATGAAAAAGGCTCTGGAAATACCTGCTCTAGTGTGGGATGGATCTTAAAGTAAGGTGCTGATCTGAACTTACTGTGCAGCATTACTTTGTAAAGATAAATGAGGCTGGAGCCAGCTGAGAGATGGGCTGGAAGCCCTGGGGCTTTGCTTTAGATGAGCAAACTTATAGAAACAAGAAGGGCATTAAAGTTAAAGAAGATGATGGAAATCTCTCTTTATGAAAGCAAACCATATTCAAATGGGTGAATCTGCATCACTCCAGGGTCAGCAGTGTTTTGTGTTACAGTATTTTCTCAATAGCAGGGAAGGCAGATATGGAAACCATGGCAATGGTTTGTGATTTACAGCAGCGTGAATACTTGCCTGAGCAAGAATTTGTATTTTTACAGGTATTCAAGAGGAGGTATTTTTACTTGTCACAGCTCACAGATGGCTCCTATATTCTGAATTCCTACAAAGATGAGAAGATTTCAAAAGAATCCAAAGGCTGCATTTTCTTAGATGCTTGCAGTGATGTGGTTCAGGTAGGTGTCCTTTATGTGTGGCTCTACATGGACTTAAGGATTGCTGGCTCTGAAATAGGCCTGCTCTCTCGAGGTCTGAAGGTATGGAATTGCAAACTAACCCAAAGCTGGTCAGCTAAACTGATCAATAGGCCAGTAAGTAAATGATATTACTTTGTCTGGGGTACCTTCCTCCTCTATTTGCTGCTTGCACCAGTTTGTTGTTTCTTAAGCTAGATCTTGGTAAGTCCTTGCAAACATGCAGTCCTTTGGAATTTAGGACCTGCTCAAGGCTCGTAAGGTTTTAGGAGCAGGTATTTGTACAGGTCTAAATCCTGGGTTTGCTTAGTTGTGCTAGAGTGAAGTGCAGCAGTGGATTGTTGCTCTGCCTTCTGCCCTTGCTGTCTCTGCAGAAGCTTCAAGCACTGAGTGTGGTGCAGGGCAACTTAAATTACCCCAGTGGTTTGCTTCAGCATGGATGAGTCAGAGCTGTGAGTTTCCATTTATCTTTCTGAACACAGTAAAAGCAGTAATGCACATACCTCAGTGATGTATGGGATGTACTTCCCAAGTTGCATCAGATTTGCCTTGGCTTCTGGTTGGAAAATGCTGTTTAAAGGCCAGCAGAGCTCCAAAAAGCTGCATTGTACCACTTGCTTTTTTAAGATAGTTGCCTCTAAGTGTCCCGGAGTGCAGCATTACTTACCACGTCAGACAAATCCAGTTCCTGGCTTCTCTGGGTAAATATTAAAGATCTGATGACATCAGAAGGAGATTGTTCCTGCTCTTTGGTGCAGTGTCTGTGCTTCAGTCTGGCTTTCCTTCACTCAAGAGTAGCTGGCCATGCTCAAGCCATGAAGCCCTCTGTGATTACAGCAGGATTGCTGTGTCAGGGAGGGTGCCTGCCTTGTATTTTGTGGTATTCCAGCTCAGAATGTTTCCCCAGAGAGCAGTTGTGTGGCAGTTACTGTGCTGGGTTGTTGAGGAAAATGTAACACAAATCTCTTGTTTGTTCAGTGTCCCAAGATGCGCCGCTATGCTTTTGAGCTGAAGACGATAGACAAGTACAGCCACTATCTTGCAGCTGAAACTGAGCAGGAGATGGAGGAATGGCTGGTAACTCTGAGGAAGATCATTCAGAGCAATACTGAGTGTTTGGTGCAAGAGAAGAAGGATGCTGTGGAATCTGTGCAAGGTCAGTTTGTAAACAAACGCCTACCTTCTCCCTTCTCCAGCAGGATGCAAGCTGTGTGCCTGGAGAAGTGCATACTGTACTGTATTTAAAGCAAGAACTGTGGCTGACACACAACGTCATGCAAAGGGGCTTCGTATAACACAGCTGATAGTCTGAGGAATAAAAGTGGAGGGAAACGTGACCCTTCTTCTGGATGGGAAATCCATGGCAAAGTTTCAAGGCTCCTGGAAAACTGGCTCTGTGCTTTGGACAGACCCAGCAGACTGTAATAGTACACTTTGATACTGGTAATGCATGGAAAAATCTTACTCTTAAGGAATGGAAAAGTCTCCCTAAACTGTTTCTATGCTATTCTTAGCAAATACTGCAGGATGCTTTCTGGCAGAGCGGTGCTCCTGCAGTTGTTTTGAACATCTGTTTCTTGTGTCCTTGCAGATGATGAATCAAGCACACAGGGAAAGTCAGAGAACATCCTGGAGAGCCTGGAGAGAAGCATGCATCCAGAGCTGATGAAGGTATTGTGTTTGCAGGATCACTCTCCCCACCCACAGCTACTTCTGTCCAGGCTATCTGTGAGAGGGGTTTTCTAATTTTTGTATCTCCAGCTCTGGGGGAGCTGAGCAGGCACCAAGTCCTGGTGGGGTCTCTGTTATCCCACCTGTCTGTCTCACAGATGGAGCCCCATGGTTTGAGGCTGCATGTTCCTCACCTCCAAGTGTGGTTGCAGCTTCTGCCTGCTTTTTCCTTCAGCACAGCCACATCTCTGTACTGTCAGTGCTTTGCATCAGCTCATGTATCACAAAGGCAACCTGAAAAATAATTATTTTGTTTTGATTTAGTTCTTTCCCAAGATCGAGTCTTGGCCTCTGTGTGGCCAGGCACTAATATCAATGTCTTCCTTTGTCTTAGTATGGAAGAGAAACAGATCAACTAAACAAACTGAGCAGAAATGATGGAAGACAAAACATCTTTTCTTTCGACCCAGAAGTCCAGGTAAACATTCCCACATTTGCCTCAATGAGGTTTTGTTCACTGTGTCGTGTCTGCCTTGTTCCCTTGCATGGCTGCAGCGTTTGCCTGCAGAAGCAGCATGTTTTCCAGTGGAGAACAGAAGTGCAGCTCATATTCTGTCAGTGAGAGCAGAATGAGATGTCAGTGCTCAGGTGATAGCTCAAATACAAGGAGGAGTTGCAGCAGCCCCACACATGGCCTCCCTCCAGCTTTGCTGACATTTGTGCGATGCATCTTGATGTTGCTGGATTTCAAACCAAATTTTCTCTGGGGCTCTGAGAAAGTTCTCCTGCTTGCAAGAAGAAGCAGTAGAAGTGGTATTGCATGGATACCTGCAATGCTGCATGGGCTCAGCACATCTGGTGCAGGGAGCAGTGGTAGAAAAGACCATGACAGGAGTTTACAGGGAGAGCCTCAGTCTTCAGGGAGTTTTCAAATGTAGGTACAGACAAACTGAAAAAAACACCCTGTGCTGGTCGGATGCACTGGAGTAGGAGGTCATTGTCTATTGGCCTGTTTTCTTCTTGGCTTTGAACTGGAATTCTCTACCAGGGTCCAGATGTGGGATTTCAGTGGAATGAGCTGCAATTGCTAACAGAGTTTTAGAGAACTGTTCCGGGGTATGTCATTGTTTCTGTTCTCCTTCTGGCATGCTTTGGCATGTTCACACCTGTAAAATAGAACATTCTGGTTTAACAAGGAAATGTAATTAGTCTTTAGAAGGTTTAGTTGTACAAAATGAGCTTGGCAATTCTTTAGTCTTTAACAGAAGGAAGATAAGCATCCAGGAGGCTTTTTGTTTGTTTTTTTTTTAAGAGAAGCTCTGAGAAGCTTCCTTTTATCTAGTCAGATAATAAAAATGGAAGTATTACTCAGTGTGGAGCATCTAAGGTAACTTCTTTTACCTACCAAAATGGTTAGGCTGAATTCACTGCCCTCTTTCTATACACAGAGTGCTTCATTCTGGGTCAGTGGGTCAGTTGGATCTGCTGTAACACCAGGCATTCAGTCTTTGCTCCAGTCAATGCTGGTACATGCACACTTGTATGCCTGGTGCTAAGGAAACTAAGAGCAGGAACATGTACCTGCAATGTGCTTTCCTCATGAAAAGAAAATAAGGGAAGCAAAAATACCTGCTGGTATTTTGGAGTGTTTGGTAGCTCTGTCCCCAGTGCCCAGCACGATGGGTTTGTCAACGGCTGAGGGTCTTTGGTTGCACATGTGCTTGCTCTTTGAGGAGAGTGGAGGCACAGACCAGGCATGGGTGTTCCGGATTAGGGAGGAGGTGATGATAATCGACCCTGTTTGGATTCCCCAGCCAGACAGTCTTTGCTGTTTCTACCCATGCCAGTTACTGCTGTGCAGCTGGACATGCCTTCCACTTTGAAATGTTGCTTACAATCCCACATGTGCCTTCTCTCTATTTCAGGCACAGGGGCCATCTCTAACCTAGTCATACCTTCATGGTGGAAGATACTTTTCTGATTGTAACATTGTCTTATGTTCCGCTTTCTCCCCCAAGCTCTCAGTGGTGTTTGGGAAGATCCCCAGGGTTACAACAAAGCAGGAAGGAACTGACATCATTCTGAGGTTTAATTTGCTGTGCTCTACAAAACAGGTTGCTAAAAATTGATACATACCCATGAATTCATGTCTTGAATACCTTTGTGTAACATCACCAAATGGCACTCATTTGTGAATGTCTTGTACCTTTCGGACCACTTAAAAAACCATTGATTAAGATAGTATTGGCCGTAATGTGATCCCTTAACGTTATTCAGGGGGTTGTTTTCTTTTTTAATGAGACCAGATTTGTTTGTTTGCTGTCTAGAGACTCGATTTCTCAGGGATTGAGCCAGACGTGAAGCCTTTTGAGGAAAAATGCAGCAGACGCTTCATGGTTTGCTGCCAGGACTTCTCCCTCAACCTCCTTGCTCAGCTGAGCGACAGGGCAGAAGAAGGACCCACCAATGTAAGGGGAGCTCCAGCATGTCCTGCTTTGTCTTCTTTCCTCTCACCAGCAAGAAAATACCTTGGCAAATTAATCTGGGGGGAGTAAAACAATCCCATTTTGTCATGAGCACCAGTGGGACCTGGACAGGCCGTGGCTGCTGGCCCACAGTCATTGCAGGATTTGTTTGCCTTGGTATTTTGGTGTTCCAAAAACGTGTTTGGGGACAGGGTCTGTGCTGATATGCCTCAGCCTGCCAGGAACTGGGACTGCTGGGAAACCTGTGGTTCAGGGGCACAGGGGATGGGGGAGTATGTGTCTGCCAGATTCTGCATCCCTGTGAAAGTCCTGTTGGTAAATGATTAAGCTCCATCTCCAAACCACTCACAGCTGTGTTTTATTTCATTTCCCCTAATGGCAAGGGATTTCCCTGTTCTGGAACCTTCTTCTGACTCCCAGCCGAACCCTATTCACAGCCACTTTATTATATGCGTTTGTTACTGTGCCGAAGTTGTGTCTTAACCTAAAAACTCATGTATTTTCTGAGCCTCTGATGTTTGTAGACAGCCTTTGTTCTGCTGGGCTGAACAGACCAGTCTCCTCCAGTCTTTCCTCCCAAAACAAATCCCTGCTGTCACGTCCTGCGCTTGCTCTGGCTGGAGTCAGCCCTTTCTGCAGGGGTGCAGAGCAGTACAGGAGGCAGAGGCACCAGCACTGCCCCATATCTACTGATGCTGCCCTCTCTGATGCCTAGTAGAATCACAAAGGCTTTTTTGTGATGGTTTCATATTAGCAGCTCACAGCTCTGATACACAACACCAGGCTCAGTAACTCCCAGCAGATGGATGCATTGCTAATAGCAAGGATTCTTGTTATCCATCCTTAATCAGGTCCAGAGTGAGACCTAATCAGCACATTTTCAGCATTGATGTAATGCCTCTAAGTCATGCTGTAATATCTTGGGCATGCTACAGTTTTATCTTCAGGCCTGTGTTTTTATCTTTCCATGGATGCACGCCTACTAGGATGTTTGAATTAAAAATACATGAATTATTGCCTGCCACTTGCCTGGTGCTGTCAAGGTCAGTAGCTACAAAGGAGTTGGCAGATTTTGCACATGCGTTTCCTCAGCAATGTCAGCCTTGTATTTGAGCTCTCCTGTCTGAGAGAGCTAACTTTCCTTCTGGGATAGCCTCTGAGGAGCATTTTGAGTGTCGCAGTTGAGCCATCCAGAGCTAATGGACTTTGGAAAAGAAATATAGTGATCTTTAGCAGGTGATTATAAGCACTCTTAAGCTGATTTCTTTCTCATTGCGAAACAACAAACAGCTCTGATAAACTGAGTTCATATTTTCTTCCTGACTTCATAGTTTACCACTTATGTAAAAAACATATGGATTTCATTCTTTATATTTCATATAGCTTTGTTCAAACTGACTAGATCAAAATGCAAGAAGGTGCAGAAAAAAAAGGGTCTGTATATTTATAAAGCAAATAAACATGGATTGTCTGTCACAGTTCATTAAAATGCTGGTGTACCAAACTAAAGGAACAAACAGAAGCAGAAGGTTCCCAGTTTCCTTATCAAGGAAAGCAATGCATTTTGATACTCTTGAGCCTGTGCCATGCATTTTTTATGACACACATATTCAATAAAATTTCCAGGTTGAGCCCTTTTTCCTAAGCTTGGCATTATTTGACCTGAAAAATAATTGCAAGATTTCAGCTGACTTCCATGTGGACTTGAACCCTCCATCTGTCCGGGACATGCTGCTGGATAACTCTGAGCCCAGAACAGAGAGCACCCAGGGACCTTGTCCTGGCCAGAGCCTTGTGCACGGGTTTCCTGAGTCCTGCCTGCGCTACATAAAACGGGTGAATATCTAACTTTCTCCTCATTCTGTGTCACTGCTGAGGCTTTTCAATGACTTTGAAGTGTGTTGTTATCCACTGTGCGGTAACCAGAAGCCAGCTTTTCTCTTGAGTTTTGGTCGGTGTCGAAGTTGCCATGCGGGGCTCACTGGCAGTGACAGGCAAAGCGCCATGGAGAGTTTTCCAAGACTTGACCGTGCTCAAGCCTGGTGAGCCCCTGTGGTCCATCCCCAGGGCAGGGTCTGTGTGGGTTGTGGGAAAGGGCAGTGGGATGATCGGGGCCAAACCCCGTGTCATATATCAGGGTCCTGCTGTGTGACAGTTGCTGCTTCTCTGTTGCAGGGGGTGTTCTCTGTGACCAACCCACACGCAGAGATCTTCCTGGTGGCCCGTGTGGAAAAGGTGCTGCAGGGCAGCATCGCCCACTGTGTAGAGCCCTACATGAAAAACTCGGACCCTGGGAAGGTACTGGGTGGGGCCATGGGAGTATCAACTGAGTAGTGCTGTCTGCTGCTGCAGGGAGTAGTGTGGGCTGAAACGTGGGTTGTTCTGTGGCTCTTCAGTTTCTTTCAGGCAAATACAGTCTTTGTCCACTCTATTTGCACTGTTCCCAGGCTGGTTTCCATTGGGCTGTCCTGGGAGACTTGATTCCTTCCCCTGGAAAGAGGCAGAGGATTTTTAGAAAGAGCCAAGCATTTGGGGCCAGACCTTTCCCCATTACACTTCAGCAAGCCAAAGCCTGGGCTGGCAGGAAAAAGTGGGACACTTCATCCTCAGAATGAAGTGTCTGCAAAGAATAATAGAAACCTTTATCTTGGAAAAACCCTGTAAGATCATTGAGTCCAACCATTAACCCAGCACTGTCAACCCCACCACTAAACCATGTCCCTAAGCACCACATCTATGTGTGTTTTAAATACCTCTACCACTTCTCTGGGCAGCCTGTTCCAATGCTTGACAACCCTTTGAGTGAAGAAATTTTTCCTGCCATCCAAGGGAGAGGCCCTGCTGCTACCACCAGCATCAGTCTCTGCATGCCAGGTGAAGCTGATGCTGCCTTGTTGCAGCCAGTCAACAGTAGTTCCTGAAAAGTCAATTACAGAATACCTGGTAATGATGGCAGTCCCTTGACACACTTTGTAAGTCTGTACAGGATGAGCCAATTGCAGTCAGTTTTGGAAAATAAACTAATACCCTTTGGCAAATAGAGCACTAATAGCCTGATAGTTTAATCCTGAGGAGGTTTAACATGACTGCCCACAATGTGTGCTAATGCTTTGTGAAGTAACAGCTGTAGGTGGTGTGAAGTGACAGACAGGGATGTCTGTCAGCTGTGCTGGTGCCTGGGGAGCAGAGAGAGAGATGCCCCTCCCTGGAGACTGCAGCACCCTTCACTCCTGTTCCAGTGCAGCATCCAAGTCCTGGCACACACTGACCTGCCTCTCTCATGTTTTGCAGACTGCCCAGAAGGTCCATAAGGTGGCCAAGCAGGTGTGCAGCCGTCTGGGGCAGTACCGGATGCCCTTTGGCTGGGCTGCCAGGTCAGTGCCTCGGGCTGGGCTGTGCCCTCGGGCTGGGCTCTACCCACAGTGGGAGCTGCTGCTGCTGTTGCTGAGAGTGACCTGGGACATGATTGGGCAAAGGGCCAAATGACTGAAGTCAGTGAAGTTGCAGCCGAGGGCAGAGTTTGGCTCCGACTCCCAAGAGAGATTTGGGATTGGCCTGAAATGCTCTATCTAGAATTAGAAACAAAATATTAAAAAAATAAACAATGCTGGGGCTGGGAAGGCAGTAACCTTCCTACTGACCTGTAGTTACTGCTATCAGGGTGCAGAACATTCCTGGGGACAGAATACACCGTCCCATGCTACCAAGGGAATCACTGCAGAAATTCCCTCCTGGCACCAGCCATTGCCAGGGACAGGATGAGAGCAGAGGACTTCCCAGCCTAGCAGTGGCAATCACACAGGGTTTGTTTTCCATCTTAAATGGCATTAATTAATGATTTTGGGAATGGCTGGAGGTAGTGATCCCATTCCCTTGCTGTTCTTCTACTGGGACTGATAAGTATGTCACTGTTTACTCTCTTAAATCTCAGTCAGAGGAAGGCCTGAAGGCAAGATCATCTACTGCCTCCTAGTGCTAAATTGCATTTTGGTGCTGACAAAAGGGTTGGGATTGACTTGGGAATACAGAAGGTTGTCACAATGGGCTGGAATTTGGTGGTATACCACTTGCAATATGTATTCTTGAACTGGATGTCTCTGTGACACTGGCTGCTCATCTTTGAGATGGTGTTTTTGGGATGCAGCCGGATCCTAAGAGCCAGCACTCAGACCTCTTTCGAGTGGTGGGCTCTGGCTAGGTAAAGAGCTGCCTTTGGATGCCAAGGAGCTGAGTGGCCTGGTGCAGGGAGCTGTGCTGCTCTGCATCCCTGGAACATTTCCCCTGTGGGTCTCAGAGGAAAGTGTTTGCACAGAAGGGGAGTGCAGATGCTTTAATGTTCTTAAACACAGACACCCTTTATTTTCAAGGGTAGAGATGTTGGTATTCATCCAGGGCAGAGTCCAGTCTCCTTCTCTGGCTTCAGGAGGAAGATGATGTATGTCCCCAAAGTGGTTTTTATTGTACACTCCTTTCCTAGGAGGATTTCTGTGCTCTGACCCTATATGCAAGTGGGAAGATGCTTTACCACTTCGTTTTAGTGGGAGGGGATGGAAGGGTGTTTGTGATTGTGGACCAGGCTTGGAAATGGAGTGAATGTGTCCTTCTGACCTGGCTGGAGAGAGGGGAAATGGGTGACATCCCATGTGATTTCATGTGACAGGGTTGCAGCCTGGGTGGGGTCTAAGCACCATGTGAGGGTGGGAGAGCAGTCAGGTCTTGGTATTGGGAGCAGTCACAGGCCAGTGAACCTCTCACCTGATGAACTGCCTTTCAGATGTGTCAAAGACCTCAGTGTCTGTATATTTACCAACATTTAGAAAATATATCTCTTCTTTTCTGCAGACCAGTTTTCAAAGACTCCCAGGGCACTCTTGATGCTAATGGAAAATTCTCACCCCTGTACAAGCAAGACAGTGGAAAACTCTCAAATGAAGATATGCTGAAGCTTTTAGCAGAGTATAAAAAGTAAGTGCGAGAGACTGATGCAGGGGCTGGGCAGGCATTTTAACATACATTTTTAAACAGTTAAGTGTAAGCATGAGATGACAATTTCTAAAATACTTGGAGGGTAGCAAAAAATGCTGATGATGTGCTCAGCACCTGAGCTTTCAACGTTCACACTCTTGTTCCTTTCTCCCTAACACAGACCAGAGAAGACAAAACTGCAGGTCATTCCAGCCCAGTTAAATATTGTCATCAAAGACATCCCGCTAGACTTGACAAGTAAGGATCATGGATCTCAGCATAAATGCTGATGGCTTGAGCCTCAGGACTTAATGCTTCTAGGGGGGATTTTGCTGTTTCATTAACAAGAGTATCTCAGGGCTGCAATGAGACACGAGTAATTCAGCACAACCACTGACTTGTAAGTCTTTCTAATGCATTCTGTGGAGATGTGGTCCAAGTGCAGAGATTTACCTGAGGGATTCGTCTACTTTACAGTTTGGCCATCATGTCCTAAATCCAAAGGAAGACAGCTGCCTGCTTTTGCACCAATCTCATATGATATTTTTGATCCGTAACATTGTAGGGCTTTACAAACATGGTCAGTGTGATTCTTTACCTTGCATTTAAAGAAACTGAAGCAAAGAAAGGACTTGTGATGTGTTCAGTGTCATTCCATGGGCTTTTGGCAACTTCTGTCACAGGTTATGTAGGCTAATCTCCTGTCTGAAAGGCTTTTCTAGTGGACCTAATTTTTTCTGTTCTTATTTTCTCCCAGATTGTTTCACAGCTTCTTATATTCCTATAAAACCTTTTGGGAAGGACTGTGAGGACATTGCAGTTGAAGTGGAGGAGCTTGTCCCAGAGGTTGCAAAATACTGTTACCCCTTCACTGTCTACAAAAACCACCTCTATGTCTATCCCTTACACTTGAAGTATGAGAACCAGAAGGTGTTTGCAAAGGTGAGTGATGTGGGGAGTGACCTGCAGCCAGGCTTGGTGTGGGCCAGAGTGATGCTGCTGCTCATCCTCCTGTTCTCCCCCATTTCAGGCAAGGAATATTGCTGTCTGTCTTGAGTTCAGGGATTCAGATGAAGCTGATGCCAGGCCATTAAAGGTGGGTTAACATTACCTGTTAACAGGGCTGCCATTTGGCCACTGCTGTGTGTTCTGTACCAGCCAGGCTGAGCAGGGCAAGAGAAAAGCGCTGAGTTTCCATGATCACTGGTTTAACTTGGCCAGCTCATTTAGGGTGGCAGGACCCTGAATTCAGCTCTTCATTTGTGTTTCCAGTGCATATATGGCAAACCTGGGGGCCCTCTCCTGACCACAAACACATATGCTGCTGTGCTGCATCACAACCAGAGCCCGGAGTTCTATGATGAGGTAAAAGCAAAATGTGGGAAACAGCAGATTTTCCTGGATGCTACAATACCAAGGGGCTTTTCAGGATACCTCTTTTTCCAGGGCTGGGTGAAATACGGGTAAAATTACCAGCCGTTTGCCTCAGCAGAAGGGCTCAGCAAAGCCAGAGCCTTTGTCAATTTTTAACATCAGTTTGTTTTCTGCTGTCTTTACTGTCACGCTTTGTGCACTCCAATCACACACCCCCATTAATAAGTAATGTTGCAAATGTGATGAAAATGTTAGGAGTTATTTAAGATGGGTGAGAATGTGTCTTGTGTAACTGCACACAACATAACATTTGTGAAATGAAATAGAACTAAAATATTACTCCACAACTAAAAATACAGTCTGATCTATCATGATATCATTTTAGATTAAAATTGAGCTTCCAATTCACCTCCATCAAAAGCATCATTTGCTTTTCACCTTCTATCATGTCAGCTGTGAAATTAATACAAAGGCAACATCGAAAAAACAAGACACCGTTGAAACTCAAGGTATGTTCAATGCTTAAATTACTTCTGTTGGAGTGTAAAAGGCCAAGATAAAAAAAATTTAGGGACATGAAGAAAATATGTGATTAAAATACCAGCCTATCTGAATTTTCTTTTCTAAAAGCAATCTAATAATTGTATGTCTAAAATGGAATAAACTCAATGTTTTAGTTTATATTAAAGCGCAAATTTTTGCTGCAGTCTGACAGCTCTTTCTGTATGTTCCTGACTTGACTTGCACAAATGTGCTGTTGTCAGGCAAGTCACCAATAAAAACTTGCTGTGAGATCAGGATCCTACCAACACTAGGCATTTGCACACCTGGGTCCCACTGGTTGGGAAGCCTCTCCCTTCATCCAGCCCTCAAAGGACCCTCATCATGGTGCACAGCCATGGCTCACACACTATTCCTGCCCCTCAAACCCGCTCGTGGTCTGTGCTGTGTCTGAATTTTGTTCACCAGGTAAAAGGTGCTTTAATGACACTGATGTGGTTGATCCCTTGCTGAAGCCACTTGCACAACTGCAAGTTTGGACTTCGCAGGATGAGACAGAGCTCTTTTTGAGCTGAACATGTACCCTGTGTGTCTGCTAACTCTGCTGCCCTGGTTGCCTCCGCAGTGGGATACGCCTGGGTGCCGTTGCTGAAGGACGGGCGGATTGTCACCCTGGAGCGGCATCTGCCAGTTTCATCCAACCTCCCACCTGGGTACCTGGGGCTTGGAGACACAGAGTCACGGAAGGTAGGAAGGCCATTTAAAATGGGCTTAAATGGAAAAGGAAGAGGAAAGTTGAGCTTTTGTTACTACTGTAAATTCTGGGTTTCTGTTGGTGCTTTGCTCAGCTGAAAAGACCTCTACTGCAGGGCACCCCCAAAGCTTAAAGTTCTTAGGGATGGGAGACAGGACACCTTTAATTCCACTTTCTCTGGTTATGCAGGTTGCAGAGGGTATTTCAGTGGCAGGTTGGGCTGGGCTGTTGCAGATGGCACAGAGCCTATGCTCTCTATGCATGGGGAAGGTGTTATTTGTGCTGGGCGTGAACCCCTTCTTCCACCCTAGCCAGTACCTTCTGACCAGGTGTCTGCTCAGAGCCACCTTCTCACCACAGTCTGAAACCAGGTACTTGAATGTTGTCTGTTCACAGCAGCCCAGCGTGGATGCAAAGTGGGTGGATGGAGCAAAGCCACTGTTTAAAATCAGAATCCATTTGGACTCAACCATTTACACCCAGGTAAGTCAAGCACCTTAAAAACTTCCAGCACAAATGCGAAGGAAGAGACTGCTGTGTCTCTACTACTGCTAAGCCGTAGGTGGTGTGGGACAGAGGGCCCTGGTACCTGGTTTGCAAAGCAGCACTGAGATACTTCTGAAGCAGCATGGCTGGGATTTCTTGCAGGGATCTGCTCCTTGACTGGATGGGATGAGATAATTGTGTGACTGAATGAGCCTAGGTAGAGGCTGACGTTTCCTTGGCCAATTGCCCTATAACTGGCAGGACCAAGGAAACATTTGAGCAAATGAGCTGCTTTGATGATACAAAAGAGAGAACTGGTGGATGTAAGAGGTTTCCCCAAACTGTAGAATCATTTATGTTGAAAAGACCTCTAAGATCATCGAGTCCAAGCTAGTATTAGAATTTTTATTAAGTTTTTTAAAAGAAGTTCTCTGACAACAGCAGACACAGGAAAACAACAGTCCTGGTTTCCCTCTGAAAGCAGTTCAGGCTGTTTTACCAAGTCCTAGTGTGTTCTGCTGTCTTATGGTAGCAGTGGACTTGCATAAGTTTCACATGATGTGCAGCAAAGATCCCCAGCATGTTCTCTAGGGTACCTCCTGTCAGCACTGCTCCTGGGGGAAATGCCCTTGGCTGGATGTCATTTACATTCAGAGAAAATGGCTTTCAGCATCTGTTTTGGAGGTTAACTGATTCTGTACAGCACTGAGAGCAGCATAGTCATTGTGCCTCCCACCAAATTACATTTCCAGATGCCTTTCAGAGTTAAATAACTCAGTAATTAAATCTAACCTTGGAGGAGGAGGGAGAGTAATGGGAAGGAGAGTCTGCCTCAGATGGACAGTAGGAGGCTGGTGATGCAGGTGGTGAGGCAGTTTCTGAGAGTTGCAGCTGTTGAGAGGGCTTCTGTTTCTCCAGGCCAGTGTTGGTTGGGGACTGGGGCTCAGGGTAGTACAACCACAGAAGAATTTTAACACAGCTGGAAGTTTTGTGCTTAATATTGAGGTTAGTTGGGAGCCAGGGACTGAGTGGTGGATGGGTATGTTGGAAAAGACGGGGAGCAGTCCTGGGAGATGGCAGCTGAGGATCAAGAGTGCAACTGGCAGGGACATGGGATTTGCTGGGGACATGGCCCACTGCTGCAGGTTAAGTCACCAGATTTCTGAGTGCAAGCGTCAAAGTAGAGGCTGACAAATATTGAAGCTGCTGAATTGAACTTGTTTGTCTCTTCCAGGACATGCACTTGCACAAATTCTTCCACTACTGCCAGTTGGTTCAGGCGGGAGCTAAGGAAGTGCCAGGAGAGCTTGTTAAATACCTAAAGGTGAACAGTGCCTGTTGCTGGGCTTTGTTTGTGTTTTTACACACTGTCAGCAAATACCCAGAACCCTGCCCTGTGGAAACACACCCTTGCTGGGGCCGGTGCATTGTGCAGTACCCTTACTTTTGCTTTATCCTATCAGATAGACTAGTATTTAAATGAAATGTTTTTTCATGTCCCTACATTCATTTTATCTTGTCAGACGATTGTCTGTGTGCTGCTCCCCTCTGCCTTCCACAAGGGATAAAACAAGCAGTCAGCATCACTCTGTCATGCTCATGGCAAAGCTTCCTCCTGGTGGACTTACACACTCCTCCCTTGCTGCTCTAGGTTTGATTCAGACCTTCAAACTGTAGAACAATTCCTTGTTTTCTGGAAGCCCATTCAAAACAGGAGGTTTTTTTCAGGCTGAAAAAGATATGTGAGATTATCAGCCAGTTAAATTTGAGCAGAGGTAACCTATGACTTAGACCCAGCTTTTTCATAATCACTGCAGCATGAGTAAGGGCCTTGGAGCTGGTCCAGCAAGGGCTTCTGCAGGGAATATAATTCTTGGCTATTTACTGTCCTTGTTCCGTAACTGCCTGTTTTTGAGAGTGCTGCTGTAGCAACAGCTCCACTTCCAGTGGTGGGGATGTATCACCTCAGGGTTACTTAATGTGTGTCAGATAATGTATAAATATTTTAAGAAATAGAAATAACAACAGGTTTTGAAGCCAAACACTAAAATTACAGTAGCTTTGTTGTGAGCATTTTGCCAGGTCCCAGCCCTGCTGAGCCCCAGTGCCCCCACTGCAGCCTACAGATAGGGAAATAGGTATGTGCTAACCACAAGTTAAGGATTCTAACCACCACTACCTCAATAATTTCAGTAATTTAAATAGATACTGATTTAAAAACCTTTCATTAGATTTTCAGGTTTGAAAACTGAAAATGAAACGTGCTGTCTTTCCTAGACTCTTATCATGAGCTTCAGGCACAAGAGCTCTGTGAGATTGGTGGAGAGTGTATGCATAAGACAATCTTGACCTTTGCCAAGTGCCTTAAACTCCATTTTTGATAGCAAGCTATGCTCTTTGAAAAGAAAGGTCTCTCTGCAAGTCATTGGGCAGCAGTTTTTCATGTTCCAAAGGCATTTGTGGAAATGGGACTTCAAAAATCTGGCACAAGTGATGAGAAGACTTGAGAGCAAAACTTCAGTCTTAAACTCTGGGCTTTTCAAATCAAACAGTAGCATGTGACCTCTAATTAAGTCATAGCTGCCTGGACACATCTGAGAGGAGGATTAATACCTGCCATGAGTGATTTATGCTCCCGGAAGGTTTGCAGCTGGGATCTGTCAGCTGGAAGGAGGCAGCAAGTTCTGCTATGGGTCCAAGTTCCCCTGTCCTCCAGTGGGCTGAAGCATTTCCACACCCTGAAGCCTTTGCTAACGCCTGTCCCATTGCCACAGAAATGTCTGCGGACTGTAAATGTTTAACATCTGCAAAATGCTGAACTAAAAGTGTCTGTGTTTTGAACATTTGTTTTAGTGTTTGCACGCGATGGAGATCCAAGTAATGATTCAGTTTCTACCTGTAATTCTTGTGCAACTATTTAGAGTCCTCACAAATGTGACGCAGGAGGATGAAGTAGCTGTCAACTGCACCATGTGAGTATTGGGTGAACCATCCAGTGCCAAATGCAAAGCCACAAATGGCAGTGCAAAGCAGGGTGTGGTTTCCCAGTACAGGGTGCTAAGTGACAGCACTGGCTGTCCCCTGCTGCTGTCTTCCCCTGGACCATGTGGGTGGCATGTGGCATTGTGGGGCTCTTGTCCTGGGAGTTGTGTGAGGAAAAACATGGTACTTTAAAGATACTCCTGGTTTGTTTCTCAAAAGAGAAAGGGTTTGGTGGCTCTGGGAGCCGAGTTATTGTCGTATCAAAAGCTCCAGAGTGCCCAGGCGTGTCCCAGCTGCAGGCAACAGATTTGGGGAGCAACGTCCTGGTCTCATCCCAGCACGCCAGTCCCTGGTGTCAGAATTGCTCCCGGTGCCCCGGAGCTGAGTGTGTTGTGCTGCAGCTCCTGCTGTGCCGGCTCGGAGCTCCAGCGCTGCTCCGGCGGCCCTAAGAGGGCAGCACCGGCCCGGGCGGGCACTGGAGGGAGCTTCAGCAAAAGCACCTTCCCTGCTTGGCACCGGCAGCGCCCCCCTGGAACCGAGAGATGCGCTAAAACATGCGCCCTCCTCCCGTGGTGCTTCCTCAGTGAAGTGCTCCGTGCACAGGGGGGTGCTGGATGTCGTCCTCCTCTGGTCGCAATACATAGCGTGCATCCATGTACCAGAAGCATCCTGCTCCCATGGAACCGGAGGCTGGAGGCTGAGCCCTGGTCCCCAGGGATGTTGTGCCTATTGCAGCCACAGCCCTGTGCCATATGATGCAGGTTGTGAGAACGTCTCCATTGTGGACCACTGTAATTACACACTGTTTGAAGCACCAGAGGGCAAGGACAGGGGAACAGGTGACCCCAGGTACCTGCTGGGTGACCAGCTCCCACCTTCGTTTCCAGAGATTTTTATCAAAGCTTGGCCTGATGCTTTCCAGTTTGTCAGTAGCTTTCTGTTTAATGATATCTCTTTTCTCATCAGATTTTCATAGTGGAATTTAAAACCCACTTTATCTGATAAATGGCTTGTAAACTCCTCCTTGTGGTTTGGCTTGTGGAGTCTGTGACAACATGCAATAGTTTGTTGTTTGCTCTGGCTGGGAGTGGAATGTAAATCCCCAGTGCTGGCTGGGGAAACTAGGCTCTTGCTGCCTTGATCAGCCACCTGAGAGTGTGTCCAGAGGGCTGGCATGTTCTCCAGGGTCTGCTTGACCTTCCCACACTGCAAGGTGAAAGCCCAGAATAATCCAGTGCATGTAACAAGGAGCATATGCTGTAAATAAAGTAAAAGAAAAAACAGGAGGCTTCCAGAATTAATAAGTTCTGGGGATGCAAGGAGGTATCAAATTATAACAATGATGGAGAATGTTCCATTTCACCTCCTCGTGCAAGGAGTCTTGAATGTTAAAAGTCAGCTTGTCTGGGCGATTCCTGGGCCAGCACAGAAGTGGAGAAGAGGCTCTGGGCACCTCATCTGTGTGCTTTGTGCAAGGATGGTGCAGGAGCTGTGTGTGGGGGTGCTGGCCTGCAAGAACTGGCACTCTGCAAATCAGCCCATGCCAGCAGTGAGGCTTTTGGGGTTGAGCAGGGTGCTATGGTGTACGCTTTTGTGAGGTAGAGGAACTTGCCCTCATTTTGCATGCTGAACACAAACCACGTTTCTCCCCAGGGTTCTTCTGCACATTGTCTCCACGTGCCATGAAGAAGGTCTAGACCACTACCTGCGCTCCTTCGTAAAGGTCAGTCATGAGACACTGCCCCTCAAGACTCCCTGCTGGGAGCAGGCACACGCTGACACTGCTGTTCTCGCCTCAGTACGTCTTTCGAGCTGAGAAATCGAGTGCCAAACAGGCGAAGATGACCCATGAAATCCTGGTCCTTTCCATGGCCACCATCTTGAAGCAGTCGGCAGATTTTCTAGCTATCAATAAGCTACTCAAGGTGAAGTATTGGCAGCATTGCCAAGGGTAGAGGGGAAGAAAAGGGGGTCTGGTATAAAGCCCAGCGCTTACCCCCATCTAAACCCACTGCAGGGGCAAAGCTGCCAGGGCAACTCCTTGCATCCATGTCCTTGAGATTCTCCCCTTAAAACAGAGATGAGTTCTTGCAGGGAACCTCTGTTTAGGCTCATGGCAGGAGACAGAAAAAGGCTGTTCATTTTGCCAGTTTTACCTATTTTCCTCAAGCCACACCTGAAGGGTGACTCATGGGAGGCAGACTGAGTTTCTGCCTCTCTGGGCCTTTGCAAGGCTTGCACCCCAAACTCTGCTGGTTCTTGTCAGGGTGCATTGGGGTGCACATCTATTTCCACACTAAGATTGGCAGGACAACTCTGGGTAGCAAAAGCCTCTCTTCCAAGACAACTGTGTAAGCACAGCTGTGCTTACAAAAAGCTCACATGAATGTGAGCTCTTCCTCCCATGTAGGTGCTTCCCCACATAGTCAGGGAATGTCAGTCATGTTCAGTCCTGCTGAGAAAAGTAATAGTATTCTTTGTTCATTCTAGTATTCGTGGTTTTTCTTTGAAGCACTAGCGAAGTCCATGGCAATGTACTTACTGGAAGAAAACAAAATCAAGGTAAAAATGAATTTGGTCAATGCTGCATTACAGAACTGTCACAAACCTCCTCCAAAACCTTTTCTGAAAAGCTGTGTTACTCTTTATTTAAAAAAAAAGCTGCCAAGCTGAACAGCTTAACTTTTTTTTTTTCACTTTACTTTTACCTTTTCCACCCTTTCACTCTCAAGTGTAATTTAAAAATTCCAGAAGTCCTTATGGCTTGTGCAGCCTCCTTTTCTGTTACTACCTACTGTAGTTGCAGCCAATACTTTCTTTGGCTACTGTTTTATTAGGAAGCAACAAAAACAAATGCTAAAGAACTCGTGCCTATGCTCAGTTCTCCCCAGCTGCTGGCTTGCAGCATTGAGCTGGAATATGCTCTTGGTTTCAGCTGCCCAGAGGCCAGAGGTTCCCTGAGTCCTACCAGCATGCCCTGCACTCGCTGCTGCTTGCCATCATTCCTCATGTGACCATCCGCTATAATGAGATCCCTGAAGAGTCCAGGAATGTCAACTTTAGCTTGGCTAACTTCCTGAAGGTCAGAAATTTCTTTCCTTCTCCCAGGATTTTATCAGGGGAAAAAAACCAAAAAGATCGACAATGAGAAATATGGAGCAAGAAAACAAATGTGGTTTTAGTTTATCTTATCTTTGGTTTTTTCAGTTGTAAAAACTCTGGGGGGGATAAGCTTTCCTAGGAAAGAAACATTCTCTTTCCAAAGAGACAGTAACTGTATGTTACTGAGGGTTTTCAGGCATACCTAGCAACTGTTTGGAACCTGAAATATGTGTACTCTCATCTTAAATATTTCTGTTGTCCACTGGAGAATTAAGTAAGGTCATCCAAATGATTTCAGAGAAACAGGATCATGTATGTTTTGGAAAGTCAGCAGCAACCCAGAGGATGAAATCTGGCTGCTGGCAGGAGAGTAGTATGGAGAGGATTTAGGATGATTGCTTTTATTTTTAATGGTTGGTCACATGTTGCTATTTTTTCTCCAGCGTTGTTTGACCTTTATGGACAGAGGATTTGTTTTTAACTTGATAAATGATTACATTTCTGGATTCAGCCCAAAAGACCCTAAGGTAAGCAGTAGGTTTCTTGAGAAGTGGTTTGCAGCTGTAAATATCTACATCAGTCAAAGCTTTGTAGTGATTGTTTTGTACAACTCTTGAAGGCCTTTTAGACTCTTCCTGCAGAGTCTTTTGGAGGCAGAGACGTCTTTGGGCCAAGAGCCTGTACCTGTACCCAGATGTTCTTTAAAATAATGTAAAGAGTCAGAATGAAAGGAAAGAGTGGTTAATAGCCTGGATGAAAAAGACAAAGAAGTCCCAAGTGACACTCATGTGCACTGACACTTAGGGAGAACAACACAAGAATTTGCCAGTTAATAGTGAGTTTCACCAGATGCTATTTATTAGACTCTTCAATCCTTGTGCAACAAGTACATTGAACTGGAAGAAAATGGGTCAAACTAAAAACATAGTTTCTGTTTGTTTTTTTTTTTAATCTCAGCTGCTGGTTGAATACAAGTTTGAATTTCTTCAAACTATTTGCAATCATGAGCACTACATTCCTCTGAACTTACCAATGACATTTTCCAAACCCAAGATGCAAAGAGTTCAAGGTATGTTCTTTCTTAAGAGAGTGGCTAAAGAGCTATAATTTATTAATCCTGATGGCTTCTGACTAGATGAACTTTGGTTTGGTATCAAGGAAATGTATGTCCTGGTTAGGACATTAACCTCAGGACAAGATGCTTTTCTGTCAGGTTTACATCATTTTGTTCCAGAATGGTATGCAGTCAGTCTTTTCAGTATTTCCTATATTTAAGTTTACATGGGACTAACAATATCTGGAAGACACTGCCTGTGTTTCAGTAAATACACGAATTGTGCAATGTAATCCTTTGATCTCAGGAGTGTCAGCCTCTCCTCATCAGTGGGTCATGTAAGAAATGGAGATGCTGGAGAACAGATTGAACTCACTGCCCTGCTGCCAGCTCTCCTTGTGGCCACGAGAGGGGGATCTAGGTTACCTTCTTTTTTCAAGTTGAACAAGAGCACAGCAGTGTGTTCAAGCTTGTTCTCAAACCTGAAGGCAGCCAGCAAAGCTTGAGCCCATGCCAGTCCTTGGTGCATACCAAGGGAATTGGTACTGTGGCACGACCACACATCCACATTGCTTTTGCTGTCACACTGTGTCCTCTTGGGTCCTGAAGCTGCTCAGCACGGGGTAGATGGGGCTTAAAAGGACCTGAGCTGAGGCTGTGTGCAGGTGTGGGCGGCTGGACCTCTGCCACTGATGGCAGCGCAGCCATCACCCGCCCCCAGGAGTGCTACAGACAGAGCCTCATTCTCTCTGTGTCCTACATGTCTCATCTGTTCTACATAAATGCAGTAAAGATTGCCAGGTTTGGATGCCAATAGCCTAGCCAGTATAAGTACTGGAGAAGAGAGTGAGGTTTGGGATTCCCCCACGTAAAAGCCCGTGGATTTATTTTTATTCTAGAGAAGTAAAGGGGATGTTTGGTTGTGCCTCAGAGTAAAGCCGTACAAGTCCCAGAGTGGTTCCACACACATACAGGTGGCAGAAGGAGCAGTAAATGAAATATCCCTTATTTTGGTATATATCTGGCCCCTCAGAGCTTTCTGGACCAGCTGGTAATCTCTTACATCAGTTTGGCTACTTGCCTGGCATTGTTTAACAAAGAGTATTGCTAGAAACAGCCAAGAAAAACACATCCACGGTGCGTCCCTGATGCTTGTTAGTGGCATGGTAACGTAAGGATGCTCTCTCTTGGTTAACATTCACCTTTGCATTTGTGATGGTTAAATTGAAAAGCTGTAAGGGCAGCTCATCTTTTCTGCTGCGTTTTATTGTGACTGGACCTACCAGCTGAGGTTCACATACAGCTCATGGCAGTAGAGCAGCCCACGCTCAGGTAGCAGAAGTGCCTTCGCAGTGGTGCCTGAGCCCTGCCTGCCATGGTAGAACCATGTGGGGATGCACCTTCACTGCAAACTTGTCTGGCTTTATGGACAGACGTGTGGTTGCAGGGGACAGTGGGCTGAGGAGAGACCCTGCTTGTGTGTCTGACCTCTTCATCAATCTGTTTGGATGCAGAGAGGGGCTACTACTGCTCTGTTTCTAGGAAAGAAGGAATAGCCCCCAGGGAGGTGGATAGAGAGAGTTTCTGCAGCTTCAGCCAGTGCAGATGGGCAGGCTGGCAGAGCACAGCTCTGCAACCATATCCTGTTGAGTTGGAGTGTTGCCTCTTGGAACAGTGACTCTGAAACCTCACAGGTAATGCAGGGCTGGTTGTTGGTCTGTCCCTGCTCCCTCACATGGGGACATCAGCCAGAGCAAGCCCCAAGCTTGGCCTCATGGCCAGCAGCACATGATTAGTTTTGCAATGTTGTGATGGGAAAGAATCCAAGGGATTGACAGAAGCTGGGAGTTAAGAAAAGGCCTCACAAATAACATTAAAACATGACATACTGTCCTGTTTCTCCAAGATTTAGAGCATTACTTGTTCCTGTTTATTTTTGCTGTCTTTTTATTTGTCCCTTTTCTTTTTACACATAATTAGAACTTTTTTTCATTTGCTGTGGAATGGTTCACTTCAGTAGGTAGGTCCAACTGGAATGATCAAATCCTCTAATGTCAAATTAAGTATGCACTTTCCAATCAATTAGCTTGCATCCAACTAATGTAATAACCATGATGTGTGACAATTAGGCATTTGCTAACATGACTAACAATGAAAGCTAGGTAATGTTCCAGATTGCTTTTTCTTTCCTCTGAACCAGAGTTTCACAATCCAGTAAATGCTGCTTATGAATCAATGCATCAAAAAATATCTTTCACAGCCACAGAGCTGTTGGAACCCTTTGGCTGGGATTTTCAAAGCTGTATGCACCCTGCCTTACCACAGAAGAACTTTCATACCTGTGGGGTTTTGAAAAAACCGAGTCCAAGCTGAGCACATTGGTATCTTTTGGGGGAAGAACACAGAGCTTTGGGGTTATCCCTGTGGTGGTTCTAATTTGGTAAATTTGGTTCTAATTTGGCCTGGTAGAGATAATGGTGTCAGGACAAGGCTGTTCATAGCAGCCCCAGTGCACATGCATCCTGCACCACAGTCAGTGTATCTGTCACTTCCCTGCTGCTCTGTCCAGGCACCTCAGCGAAAGTGATGCCTTATCCTGGTAGCAGCCTCTGCTTTGATCACAGTATCTGCCTGAGTCTGTGTGGGATGCAGGGTACAAGTTAAGTTAAGCAAGGCAATGAGGTACTGAGCTGGCTTTCTCTTGGCAGTCAGTGCAGCTTCTGAGGGGCTGTGTTCAATATCTGCTTCTGGCAAGCAGCTGCCCGGAGCCCTACCCTGGCTCCCTGGTCCATGCAGCTGCCCAGCTGCAGCACTGGTCACTTGGCACCATGTCCTCATTTACATCCCTCATCCCAGCAGCACTATATGCTTTTGGTCTGCTCTCTGAACTGGAGAGGAGGAACACAGATTCATGGAGGATGTGGAATGAGCTGCAGAGCAGCACTGCTAGGGCTGGGTGGCCAGGTAAACCCACCATTTCCATTGCACATTCCCACCCTCACAGCTGCTTGGTGGAGGTTGGTATCCCCACTGCCTAGGTGGTTTAGGGATTTACAGGACAACCCCCAGTCAGGAGCAAAGCATCCCCAGGCAGTACATTGTGCTGTCTTTCCCCATTTCAGCCATCTCTGACTTACAAATTACTCGTCGGAGAGAGAAGCTTTGCAGAGCATCACATTGCAGAAATCCTTCCTTGTGGTGCTGCTGAAACAGTGAGGGCTAAAATTAATGAACAGCCTGAACTGGAAGACACCAAGTTCTTTGATATGACTTAGTTCACTGGTGGAGAAAACTATGGTCAGTTCAGCTTTATTCAAAGATCAGTGCACTGTAGGAGAGAGTGGTGAACACTGCTCAAGGACTTTGTGGCTTACATGACTCTTATATCTTGCTCTGAACAGACTCTTGGAACATTTCCCTTAACCATTGCCTTGTTGTTTCTTTCAGATATAAATCTTGAGTACAGTTTAACTGATGAGTATTGCAGGCATCACTTCCTCGTGGGGATGCTACTTAGAGAAGCCTCTGTTGCCTTGCAGGACAATTACGATATCAGATACATGGCCATCTCAGTCTTAAAAAATCTCTTGATCAAGCATGCCTTTGACAACAGATACCAGCACAAGGTCAGGCCTGTTTTGTTGGTTTTTTAACATAATGTTGTTGAATTTTATGAAAAAAAATCACGTACCAGAGTTTTACATATTTCATGGTGCACCAAGGGTATTCTAATTGCTTTTTAGGGAACTGTTGTAAATAACTGATAGTTATGGAATAACAGTTATTTCCTAGATAGTTTCTGAGCTATAACTGCAGCCCTCTTACTCATGCTGAATATTTAGGTAATTAAGCCCTAAGCCATTAAGGAACTTGAGAGAGTCATTAGCCAAGAGTTGGTTCAACAAAATTAGGACATCAGTGATGTTCTGGTCTTGGGCTTAAATTCATATCCTGTATTAATATGCTCTAATCAGGAAACAGAACTGATCTCTGTTGCAAGTCAGCTGCATGTTTTACTAATTAGTGACTCAGAGGAGAGGATCTCAATTCTCATGAGGTGCTGGATTTCCTCTGGGTGGATCTCAGTTTTCTTTGGTCAGAGGCTCAGCATCTGATGATGATGCTGAAAGAGGCTGGAGATGGGTTTGTTTTATCTTGGTGCTGCTCTCTGCTGACCCATATACCCTCCAAAGTGCCCAGCTATCTGTACAAATATTACCTGTCCTTGCTGTAGCCTGAAAACATGCCTCTGTTTAGTTTTGGTCCTCACATTGCTCCTAGTGTGCTGCATTCCTGAGTGTTATCTGGGAACATGGATAGCTTCCTGGCATGAAGGGTGGGAGGAGTGCCGCAAATGTACCTGGGGCTCTCATGGGCCTAGAGCCAGCTCCTTTTCCTTCCCTTCTCTGCCGGTTTGAAGGCCTGAGCTGGAGGTGGGCTTGCTTTTCTCTGCAGTGAGGATCCATGACTAATTCAGGAGCTGTTTGCTCCCTCAGTGTGCAGCACTCCCCTGACTCCTCAGAAATTCCACCTGTCTTAACTGTTGTCCCACAGGATATTTGTATGTATGTTGTGCTCCAGGCAGTGTGACCAGGAGATTGCCTGGAGCTAGGGCAGGATGCTCAGGTGGTGTCCACAGACTCCAAAGCAAAAAAATCACATCACGGGCAGGACAGGCTGAGCATGTGTTGGCACAGCCTTGCTCCAGCCAAGGAAACTCCAGCGCCATCAATGGCTGAGAGAAGGTTTTGTCGACCCATCAGTGTTTTCAAGATTTCTTTTATCTTTTGTCATACTGAATCAGAAGGAAAAATTGGATTTCTTTATTATTTAAAAGGTTCTACTCAATTTGCAAGCCTTACATTTCTTTTTGTTTTAACCTTTCAGCTAAATCCAGAATAGTATATGTTTAACAAAAAAGAATTGGATGTAAAAGAGTCCTCCATTTAGAAAATGTCAACCCAACCGTTTTTGGTCTGTATCACTTAATCCAAGTTAATCTCTTCCTACAAACTGTTTTCACTAGAAGCATTTGCTGTGGAGAATTTTTGACTGGAAGCAGTAGCCAGCACCAGGCATGAAGCAAATGTTTCTGTTACATTACTCCTGGGTGTTGCACTTAAATATCAAACTATGTGAGTCAGGTGCCAGTTAAAGAGTTAGGAAATCCAGGACTTAGCTTGTCATACATCCTGTATGACTGGGAATGTTATTTAGCCTCCAAAACCCCTGACTGCCCCAAGCTTGTTGCTAGAAGGGTAATACCTCTCTGGCAGCTCTAGAAGTGGAGATGAGAAGCCAAACCAGCTCACATTCTCAAACACCATGTAGTGCATAAATACAGATATATATGTATACATGTTTTGGCTCAAGAGTTCCCTTTTTTTCACTCCATTGGAAACCTGGGCTCTTACCGAGATTTTTCTCCATGCCTACTTTCAGAACCAGCAGGCAAAAATTGCCCAACTGTACCTGCCACTGTTCGGGGTGCTCCTGGAGAACCTGCAGCGTGTGGCTGGCCACGAGGCACTGACCTCCTGCCCTGTCTCCAGCCCTGTGAGTAAAGCTGGGATGCCTCCATGTCTAACATGTTTTTGGACAGTGTATGCAATGCTGTGAGGGGAGGTAAGTCCCTCCAAGTGCAATGAGCTTGAGCAGGACTCGACCTCAGACTCCAGCAGCTGTTCTGGGGAGTTGTCTGTCTTCCCAAGAGTCATGTGTGTGGCTCCTAAATGGCCTTAGCCTTGCAGACTAGACTTTCCTCCTTTCTGGGGCAAAAGAATAACAAATAGGACATTTGAGAAAAACAATTCAAAATTTGAATTCAAATGATGAAAAACAAAAAGGAAAACGTTCCTTTGACTTATTTTAATATGTTCTGCTACTCTTTGCGCTCCTCCCCAAGTCCTTTGTCTCCTTGTTATAGAAGTAAGGAAATTTCTGTTTCCATCTGTGTTGTTTTTAAAACCTGCTCTAATTTGCCATTTTGTGTTGCATTGTTCCCTTCTGTAAGAGAATAAGTGTTATCTTTTATTGGTCACAAAACCTTATATTGCTTTACAGGCGTCCAGGGATGAATTCATATGCAGTTTTCCATCCCCCTCAAGCAGATCCAGCCTGATTGCAGACAAAGATCCAGGTAAATAAATAGTTCTAAATTCTAAATTTCCCGTTTATTTTTAACATAGCTATTACCAGCCTGAAACACCCAAAATGCATTACCCAAAACCTGAAACAGTCTTCTCCTAAAAGACCTCACAGACTCTGCCTGGTTTTCCCCAGATGTGGTGTCACCCTAATTGTCCTTTCCAGATTTTTCCTTTTCCAGCTTTTGACATGAGGCTTTGGCAAGCCCCATCTGTGCTGTCTGTGCTGTGCTGAGAAGTGCACAGGGCTTAATTGTGGGATCTGGGTTTTTTTCAGCCTGCGGAGGAGCCCTTCCAAATGGCCACACAGTAAAGCGAGAGGACTCAAAAGGATCCCTGAATTCGGAGGGAGCAACCAGTTCCCCGGATCAGTGTGAAAATGTAACGTACCAGGGGTTGAGAAGAGCAGCACTCAGCCTGCAAGCTGCGTTAAATAAGGGGGAGGGAAAAGGAGTTCCCTGTGGTAACACTCTCCAAAGCCAGCTTATAGATATCCTGGAAACAAACAGATTGATGTTTAACAAAGGTCAGAGTCATGAGTCTGGTATGCTTTCCCTCTTCAAACATCCCTGAGCCAAAAATAGAACTGTTGACAAATTACTTGTTGAAGATGAAAGGCAAAATCTGTGTGGAAAATCTCCGCTCCTATGGTGCATTTATCCATACTCAGATGTGCTCCCTGTGCGTGGGTGGGTCTGAGCCTGGCTAGACCCCAGTGCCTGGTGCTGGGAATTGGTTTCCAAATGTCTGAGAAGCAAAGCACTGTGGTGTGAGATTGCCAGTGACCACTGACTTAAGATTAAGTGTTTGCAGGAAAACCAGCCCAGGCGAATAACCACAGGCCCAAACTTGCAGAAGGTGACTGTGGTCATGCCAGAAAGACCTCTGACCCCACTATTCAGACAGGGTGTACTCTTCTTGGCATATTGCACACATGGAAGCCAGGTATTTGTGCAAACCAGTACCTGGTTTTCCTCAAGGCACTTTCCAGGTGTCTTGGGTTGCCATGAGTGATTGATGCATCTTCAAAAACCTTGGCCCTTGCAACAAGCAAGGCAAAGATTATCTGGGCTCATGACTGTGTCCTGACATGCTTAGAAGAGGTGGGGCCTTGCAAGCTCTCCTCCATAAATCACAGAGCTACAGGACCAAGTAGAGCCAAACACTTGACTATCCAGCAAAGTCCTGAGCATGTGCTCCAGTGCTGCTGATGGGGTTTGGAGGAAAGGGTTTTGCTTCCAGCTCAGCTCTTCCCCCATGGCCAGACATCCTCCTCTTGAATGCCCTTCAATGTTTTTCAGAGTTGTTGAAAGCAATCTTTCTGTTTAGGGAATGCAATATCCACAAAACCATGTAAAAGCAATGCCACATGGAGGAGCACAGCTTCAACAGTGCTCTGCAGAGGCAGACACTTTGCTCATTGCCCCATTCCCATGGAGTGAGTTGTGCGCTGACTTGATAGTTTGACATGGTCAATAGCAAATCTCTGGCTGTAGTACCATGTCTCCAACTCTAAAATGATTGTTTATTTCTGCTTTATTTTGGCTCACATCCACAGCTTGTCCCAGAAAAAACAAGTAAGATCTGTGGATCCCTCTCCAAACATGTGAGGCAAAGCTTTAGGAGAAGCCTAGGGCTTAATCATATCCGTTTATCAAAGGATACAGCTCAGGCAAGCACAGAGAAAGCAAAATAAAATTGGTATAACTTTAGAAGTGATGCTTCCCACCACACAGTGCCCAACCCTTTCCCATATAAATTGACTCATCAGCAGGATTTCACTTATTTTGCCTGAGTCACTAAGTAGGAGGAAAATCGAAACATTTCCAAAAATCAAGGGGAGGAAAAAGTTCTTAAGATGAAATGTCCTCCTTTTTAAATTTTGTTTTGGAGTGTATGTTTTTAACAGAAAGTCAGATTCTTGCTTTAAATCGTGACAGCCAGTGAACTTTCTTTTTACAAGAACTGGCTTTAAAAATGTCCGGGAGCTTAGATGCCACAGAGAGCAGGGAAAATGAAAGCAGGCTGCTGTGTGTTTTGCTGGATGATCTGTCATTCACTGCTCAGACATTTTCTCTCTGAGCAGGGAAGTGTTTGGTGATGTGCCCAGGATTTCCAGGCTGCTCATCACTGGATGAGCTATTTCCAAGGCATGGTGCTGTGGGGTGCACATGTGGGGGGCAGGAGGGATGCCAGCACACCTGGTGTGTGCCAGGTTTGCTGTGCCCGTGCTGCACAGCCTCTGGTGCACAGCTCAGGAACCCAGTGCCACAGCCCTCCATGTCACACCTGTGTCCCAGCAGATCCGCAGAAGCTCCATGAGGAGCAGCATGTCACACTGCAGCCGGCTGGACCAGTTTGAGATCCGGACACTTCTGATGTGCTACCTGTACATTGTGAAGATGATCTCTGAAGGTCGGTGCCTCCTGCTCACTGGGGGCAGCCAGAAAGACAAGGGACCATCAGCTTTGAGGTTTTTTAAATCTTGGTGCACTGTTCTTCATTTTCTTTCAGATACTCTTTTAGCTTACTGGAACAAATTCTCCCCCCAGGAGCTGATCAATGTTCTCGTGCTTCTAGAGTGAGTATTATGAGACTGCTATTCAAACACTGCACCTTTGTGTGGTTGGAATGGCTAAGGAGGAGACCACAGTGCAGTCACTGTCCTGTGCAGCACTAGGGGTGGCTGGCCAAGTTGTAATGAAATGCTCTTCCTCCCTCTGAGGAGAAGCAAGTGTATATTGAGGAAGTATGGTGTAGTGACAGTGCCCTGTGCTCCGCCTGGGGTGTGTTCCACCACCTGTGGGCTCAGCTTCCCCTATCACTGTCATATCCTCCAATTTGCAGCAAATTTGGGGGAACAGGTGGGTGAGAAGGCAGGGATGTGCCATAGAATTTTGAAACCAAAGGTGTGAGGTCAAGTAACTTGTAAATACAGACCCAAACCCTTGTGCACAGAAAAGTGTGTCTGCAGGCAAGAACAGGGTAGGTTTTAAATGTTCTGGATCGTTCCTGATCTGCAGGATCTGTAACAGATACATATTTAATTTTCTTCCTAGGGTGTGTTTATTTCACTTCAGATACGTGGGGAAGAGAAATATTGCCAGGTACGCATCCTTCCATCTGGTGCTGGGGTGTGGGCGCCGTTCCTGTGCTCCCTGCCCCAGCTGAGGCGGGAAGGGCTCGTGCACACCCACACCAGGCAAACCTCAGCGGGTCCAGGCTCTGCTCAGTGCCGTGAGCAGGGGCCCCTCATCTCAGCACCCTGCCCCCTTCCTTCCCCTCCAGCTCCTGCATGAGACCCCCAGGCCCAGGCGAGCGCAGGTTGGCAGTGTCCCCCCCAGCCAGCTGCAGGTGAGACAAGAGTCCTGGCTGCATCCCTGCTTCCCGAGCAGCATCCCTGCTCTTGTATTAGCCCTAGGGCCTTCTGGAGCAGGCAAGATCGGTGTGGTCTGGTCAGTCCCACTGGGCTTGTCCTGGATAAACCAGATTGGTGTGTTGGAGAGAAGAGGTCTCCGTCCTGGTGCCTTGCGTAATCCCGTAGTGGTGTGGCGGCTGCTGCTGGCCCAAACCCTGTTTCTGCTCCCCCCTGCAGGGTGCATGATGCCTGGTTATCCAAGCACACGGCAGCCGATAGGAAATCCCAGACAATGCCAGCACTCCGCAGCAGAGCCGGGGTGCGGCTCCAGCATCTGGGCAGCTTGGAGACTTCCTTCACCCTCAACCACAGTACGTATAGCAGAGCCAGAAGAGCCCAGGACATCTGTCAGCCTGATGAAAACTGCATGTAGCTATTTTCCACTTGCTGCTGGTTGCTTCAGGTTACTCAAATTCTACAGAATTGCAATGATCACCAGTCCTCCCTGCAGCATTCCTAGATGGGATCTGGGTGCCATTTAAGCCAGCCCCTTAAAAATCACCCCTGGGACTTAGGACTTGTGTGGCTTTCTGCTCTTGCCTGTCTTGGCTCAGCTCCTTGGCTGCGTGCGTGTGCAGGTAACACCTTGGTTTGGGTAGAGAGCAGGGCAAGCAGGAGCACTTCACTATACAGAGACCTGTGCTGGGATCTGCTCTAAGCCTCTCCGTGTGAGTGCATTTTGTTCCATTAAAGCACTTTGTCATTTCCCCTCTCTGGAGACAACTTGGACACCTCATGCTCTGTCTGGCTTTAAAGACAGTGATATTAAGGGGCAATACTGGTATTGTTTTTCTGGTGTGGCATCAAGCTGAGGCAGCTTTTCTGAATGGAGTTGGCAAATTCAGCATCTTGCTATTCTTGCATCATCTCCCAAATGCAGTGAAGTGCAAGAGGAGAACTTTATCTATATCAGCACTTAGATTTTTTGGGAGCTGGAGTGTTGAACGCTTGTTTCCTCCTGATTTTCTCTCTCTCCACAGATGCAGGCACCTCAGAAGCAGATATTGTGCACCAGGCATTACTGGAGGGCAATATTGCCACCGAAGTGTGCCTGACAGTCCTGGACACCATCTCTTTTTTCACTCAGAGTTTCAAGGTCAGCACTGAGATCAAAAATGTTGTAAAAAAGTGTGCTTTGTTTTTATATGTGTGTGGATTTTGGTGAGCCATTCTCCTAGAGTCAAAGAATATGGAAGGCTTTACAAAAGCAAATCATTTGCAGCTTGTTTATTTTCCAAAACACTGAGTATTTCACGGGGTGTCAGAGTAATTATACCCTTACACAATCTTGCCATTTCTTCAAACCTTCAAAGCCAGAGAAAATCACATGGATGTTATATCATGACTGTAGGTATTACAAAAATAGAATAAGAGGAAATGTACATCATGTAGAAAGGAGGGACTAGAGGAAAGGGAAATGAATGTCCAACATTTTTAGAACAGTCATTCTTTTGTACCCTAAATTACCTAGAAGCGAGGCCCAGATTTCTTTGAATCACTGTACATGAATATCTCTGGGGCTGAGGTACCTCAGCTGTGGTTACTAGTGCAGACAGGACCAGAACCCCTGGTAGAAGTCTTCTCTTCCATATTGAGATTCATGCTTTTGGCAGTCATTGCCATCTACAAAAACCAAAGCCTCTGTGGTGAAGAGAACCCTAGGATGGCAGTGAAATACTGTTCCAGAAACGTTCTTCCTGAAGTGTAGTCAGAGGAATCCTGCATGTAGCAATGTGTCTTGCATGGTGTCACAAGAACAGCTCTGGATTTCAGAGCAAGAACGATGAAGATTTCCTTTTTAGATGAAGAGAAAGATCATCATAGCCTCTGCTTCTGTTGCTGAGCCAAAAAGCCATCCTGGTGCAGACGTTAAATTACTCCTTAGAAGTTTGGTAACAGCAAAAGGATTTCAATGCAACACTTAAAGCTTGCTTGACTTTCTCAGCTGCCTCTTTTGGAATATCACTGAACCACAAAACAATGTGATTTTCAAACCACAGGATAGACTGGATTCCCTTCCACTTTAGTGGGCTTCTGCTTTGCTTTTATGGTCACACGGTACTACCACACACAGGTGGGTCCTGTGCTGTAGCAGCAGGGCTGATGCTGTTCTGCTGCCACAGGAAATGAGCTCAGTGTAAAAGTCTGGATCCTAAACTTACCACAAGGTCTGTACAAGGTGTCAAAATCTGAGCCAGCCCAAGGACTGGTAGTGGGATGGGGGCTGTTGATTTCCTGTCAATACAGGATATCCGCATCCTTGTGTCATGCCCAAACTTCCTGCGCAGCCCTGTGAGAATGACAACAGGCACAGCCCACCTGGTCTGACACCAAACTGTAGTGATAACCCCCACGTAATTCCATTTTACCATAATCTCCACAAGTTGCAAACTGGCAAAACTCTGCAGGAAACAAGGGAAGTGAAATGACTAACGCCAGCTATTAATCTATCCAGTGCAAAGATGGGTGTTTTGGTTTTTTTTCTTCCCTCTCTCTGTTTTGGGCTGCAAACAAAACAAATTTCAAAATAAATAAAGAGAAATGGAAAAAATAAGTGTGACAGTTACATTGGTAACAGCATGTTTTATTTAAAATAACTACGCAACCAGTGAAAGTTTTATAGATTATTGACATAGGTTTTGGAATTAGTGATGCAAAAGTGATAAAATATTTTAGTTCTTTTCTCTGGTACAAAGATAGCCTCTGGTAACTACTGTAAATTTGTAGTGATTGTCACATTTTATTGGTTATATTTTTACTGAAGGCCCTGTTGCTTATCTGGCTTAAGAATTAATGTGATTATTTATGCAAAATTATCTCTTGTCATTCCCAGCTTCAGGTACATTTCTGCAAAGTAAATTCTCCTGTTGCTTTCCAGACCCAGCTTTTAAGCAACGATGGCCACAATCTGCTTATGAAGAAGGTTTTTGATATTCATCTGGCTTTTCTCAAAAGTGGGCAGTCAGAAGCAGCCCTTAAGCACGTGTTTGCATCTCTGAGAGCTTTCATTAGCAAGGTATGTAATACATGACAAAGGTGTGGGAGAACTTGTAAGTATGGCAGAGAGGCCAGTATGGTTGAACTCCTGTTAAACTGATATTTTGGAGGTATGTTTTAGAAAACAGCTTCACTGATTTAAAAAACAGCCCAGGTTAAGTTCTCTAGTTATTTATTATTTGTTGGATATCGGGAAGCAAAAGGAGAAATCATGAGGAATTCTCTCACTTGCCTTGGTCACAAAGATTAGTGTCTGTTCAACCAAAAGCTGGTGCTTGAATCTTTGCCCCAAACTGCCAATGTTGCTGACAGTGCTATTGCTTGAATAATGCATGCACTGACAAGCAACACCTCACCCACTGCTCATGAGCGATGATAGTTCTTGCTGAACCTTGTTCTTTTCTGAGCGCTGGCAGGTAGTGAGGCTGTTTAGTGTGCCGAGCTCAAGCCATGACAAAGCCACAGCTGACCACAAAAGAGCAGTGATTGATGCTATCTATTCCTGACATTCCCCTTTGTGCTTGTCAAAACCTGCCACTGCTCATAAGGATATTTTCAAAATCTGATGTACATGCAAACACCATTCCTTGCAAGCTGCACAGTTATCATAAATAAATAACATAAAATCATAAAATTAATTAAAACATCTCAAATCCTTTGAGCACAACACTTCATTAACGAGGAAAATCCATGTGTCAGATTGCAGCCAGGCAGGGCACAGTATCTGAGTGCTAAGCAGCAAAGAGTAACTTCCAAAGGAGCCTTTGCACTAGCTGCTGAGCAAAGTCTGATTAAAAGAAGACACTGCTAAACTGTTTCGCAAAGGTAGAAAAAAGTCTGTGCTTTGTATATTTTGCTGTAACCCCACAGCAAAGCTAAGAGTTGGTATAAGTCTAGGGGCTGGATTTTGGCTTGTGCTAAGCAAACACATGAGAAGCAGAAATGCAGAGGTCTTGCTGGCTCCCTGTCTGCTCCAGTCAGCATGGTCTCATACAAGGTGTTTTTCCATGGGGCTTCTTAAAGCCTGCTATATTGGCAACTGACAGGAGCAGGAATCACTCAGTTTTTCTGCAGGGTTCAGTGCATGTTTATTGCTCTACCTTTCTTTTAAATTTTCTGCTTGCCTGTGATATGCTTAGCCTCAAGATCCATCCTGCTGCAGATCTGCACACACCCCAGTCTCTCCCTTGCTAGCCAAAAGTTTGTTTAGCCAGAAATATTTCTTTTGTGCCTATAGCAAATAACAGACGTTCCTTGCCTTCCTGACATATTTTCTGTGGTTTTTTTTTTTTTTTAAATGTGAAGCAAAACCTGCACACCTGCTCAATTTGATCTCACTGTCAGCCTTCAAAGCCTGGAGCCCTTCAGGGCTTCAACACTTGCTTTCCAAAACACCAATGACAGCAAGGAGGCTGCATGCTTGGCTGCTGCAAGGATGGGCAGTGGGATTCTTTTCTTGGATTTATGCCAGCCTAAATCCATGCTGAACTTCAAATCATGGGTCTTTAAAAGATACAAATGATTGATCTCAGCTTTCTCACATTACCCCTATGGCAGGACACATATGGCTTCTGTAAAAGCAAGATACGAGCCCAGCAGATGGTATCTATAAGGAGGAAGTGTTTTCTTTGCCAACTCCATAACCACACGAGTCCCAAACTTCCTTTTAAGTCCTCTAAAGGGTTCTGTTAAGACGTAAAGTGGCTGTGGTGGCCGAGGCAGGTGGTCATTTCATGACAAGTCAAGGATGGCATGTTTTTCTGCAAGTTTGTTTTCAAATACTAGCTCTGCTCTACTATGTAACTTCAAGAAAAACAAAAGTGAGTTATACCTTTGTCACATCTAGAATGGAAAATTTCTCATTTTTATGGCCTCCTGTAGCTATAATTACAATGAAAAGAATCCCCCTCTTATTTGTAGTCACAGCAAACGGTTGCTGGAGGGAAAAAACTCCTGAGATTTATTCTGCATCCCAAAATTTTTCTTCTGCATTAAATTCAGTTATTTGATAGGCAAAAGATTTTAAAAAATGTTGCAAGAAAGCAAAGAACAAAAAATTTCTGCAACTGTTTGCGTCTTTGGTTTTGGTTGCATGCGTGTGTTCTGGGAATTTGGGAAGAAAGCTGCCTCTGTTTTACTGGCTGATAAGAACCAACAAAAGCTAGATTGTTCTTGTTTCACACTCTAAGTTTTCTTAAGAACTGAATCACTTACAGATAAATACATATATAAATACCTATATGCATGCTTAGGAATGGTCTTTAAATTAAAGGCTATAAAGGAAAACATGTATAGAAGAGGGGTCTGCATTGAAGACCAGATCAGACATGTTCTGCCTGTTCCCATGGCTGTCCCACCCTCACATCCATTTGAGGCCTCTCTGGGAGCTGGCTGCTGGGTTGACTCCTGCTCTGGTCCATTGTATTGGGGCTGGATCAGAAATGGGCTCCTCCAGTATGCACAATCATCACCACAGGGGCTGTTTCATGCTCTCCCCAGAGTGTGTTCTCAGCCAGCTGGAGATCCACAGGCAGCACCTGGCCACATCTCCAGCAGGCATACACCCATGGATCTGCATCTGTGAACCTGGCACCAGGACCCATTGCATCTGCTTGGGCTTGGCCTCCAGAAAGGGACACAGGTTCCATGTGAAAAGGGCACAGGTTTTCCTCCAGAGCTGATGTGGTGTGGAGGGGAGTGCACAGGGCTCCTCCTGCAGCAGATTCCCAGGAAGGGTTTTATCCCTAGCAGTGGGTTGGAAATGTCTGGAAAGCCTCTGCAGGCAGGCCATGTCCCTGCTGAGAGCAGGTGCCAGCCATCTCTGTGCTGTCTGTGCATGCCCAGTCACACAGCTGTGCCAGCTCTGGGCTAAGCCCAATGCTGACCATGATCCCATCTCGCTCTTGGGGAAGGACTGCATTGCAGTGGGCAGCAGTTCCTTGGGAGCTCCTTTCCCAAGTGCACACAAGATCTTCGTGGCTCTGTGTTATTATGATGTTTGTTTGCCTCTTTCTTTCTCCCATTTTGTTTTTTGAAGATATTTTTTGGCCAAAGGCAGTGAACACAAAGTATTTTGTGTCTCAGTTCTGGTTTCTTGGTGCAATCCCAGCATCTTGCTAGCCACAAGTCTTAGATCCCTGTTTTAAGACCCTGTCGCCAGCACACCATGATGGTGGCCTCGGCAGTGCCTACAAGTTTTCCTGGAACATATATACTTAATGCAAAAAGTAGAGGGCCACAATAACAGCTTCAGTCTCTGACTGACACTGTTTACTGTCATCTCCCATGGGCAGAAGGTAGTGAGGCAGATAAAAGTGGCTGATGGACCATGCCCCATGAGGACCATGGGGTCTCAAACAAACTGAACACATCTTTCCTCTGAACAGGTAAAACCATGGTTGCCTCTGTTGCCTCTTTGTGCCAGGAAATTCTTTGTGCCTGGTCGCCAGCTGCAGCAGAAGGAGCAGAATGCTGCTGTGCAATGCCCAAACAGCCTCCACCCCCTTGGGAGGTGTTGGCATCTCTGCTCCCCAGCAGGTCCCTGCAGTGGCCACAGAAGCGGCTGCATGCCAGCACAAAGCCCTTCCTTGTTCTGCTTCCCTGTGCTCAGCCTGCTGTGGCCGGGGTGGAAGGAAGCCCAGAGTGGTGTCACCTTCCCGCCATCCACCTCTTGTGACCGAAGCCAGAGGGACACACCCTGGCATCCCCAGGAGGCTGCTGCCCACTGAGACAGTGCTCTGCTGCAGGTGTCCCTTTCCAGGCAGGGCAGAGCTTGCCCTGACAGCCGTTCTCAAGCGTTTTATGGGGGGGACAGACAGGTCACCAGGGTGCTGGTGTTCTCCTTCTCCCTGCTGCAGGTCCCTGAACCCTGCTGTGATCGAGGGAGTTTGCACTATGGTTTGGCTTGGTCCTGCTGCTCCCTGGGTGGCTCTGTCTAGGGAGGCAGGGCAGGTCACTGAATTTTAGGCTCTGAGGGACAAGCCAGTCTCTTGTTTGCATTCCTGAGGGCATGCAGGCATGATTTTAGATGTTTTTGGGGGATTACGTAGAAGTAGATGTGTGAGCATTTCAGGTCATGTTTCCCAGTGAGTATGGATTCCTGGTTGGGCTCCGATGGATTTTCTGATGTTCTAGATAGCAGCTTGTGGTGGGAATGTCTGTGGGACCTCTCCTCTCTGTCCTGCTGCTGGTGATTATGGTTTTTGTAAGAACATCATTCTGTCAGTCCAGTTTGGTGAGAATATGCCAATAAACCCAGATGTTGTCAGGGAAGGGGTTGGATGGACATATGCAATCGCATCCGCAAGAAGTGTGACAGCAAAGTTCACATTGCTCTAGGAAATGTGGTTAAAAATAGGCCCCAAATTCATTCCTACAAATACTTTCAGGCTCAGAATTCTGGCAGAAGTTTTGCTGAGGCTGTCCAAGCTGGAGCTCAGTTTGTTGTCCTGTGCCCCTGCCCATCTGAACCCTGTGGATGCCATTTAGTGGTGTATTTTCTAATACTCCGTGTCTCTTGTGAAGTTTCCCTCAGCGTTTTTTAAGGGAAGGGTGAACATGTGTGCTGCCCTCTGCTATGAGATCCTGAAGTGTTGCACTTCCAAGGTGTCCTCCACAAGGAACGAAGCCTCCGCTCTTCTGTACCTCCTGATGAGAAATAATTTTGAGTTCACCAAAAGGAGAACATTTCTGAGAACACATCTTCAGGTCAGTGGCTGGAGAAAAGCCAGAGAGCATGATACCTCAGATTTAATGAACAGATATAGCAGTAGAGCTCTGTGACCTCATACCTGCAGAGGATCCTGCCACTGCCATATGGACAAAAATCTTCCTGCTTTCCAGGCTTTGCCTAATTCCTATTTCCAGTGACTGGTCCAGGCACCTTTAGGTAAAATAATTGTCATCAAGTACTCCAAGCTGTTGAGTTTTTAGAGTATCAGACACCAGACACATCTCTGTGCCAGAGGCTGACTGGGATGGGGTGGAAAGGACAGTTGCCCTTGAAGCAGGAGAAAGGATTTCCTTGGAGCTGCTTTTCTGGCATTGGTAATTTTTGAAGCAAATGTAGATACCTAGTGGAACAGATTAATACCCTCTGGGTTGTAATGAATCCCAGAAGAAGGTAGCTAGTGTTCAAACAGGGATTCATATTATAATAGCTGGATTGTTAGTTCTGTTCAGCAAAGCAGTTTGGTCCTCTGGGGAGTGTTTTTCCTTGGGAGACGTGAGAGCAAAGCCACAACACCAACCACTGCTTACGTGGTAGAAAAGACGTGATGTTTTCCTGTGAGCATTTTATTAACTGTGACTTTAATAAAACCCTTTTATTAGGGCTTGCTTAAATAAAGCCTCTACTTTGTCCCAACAGATAATAATTGCAGTGAGCCAGTTAATTGCAGATGTGGCCCTCAGCGGTGGGACCAGATTTCAGGACTCCTTGCTCATCATTAACAACTTTGCAAACAGCGACAGGCCTATGAAGGTGAGTTGGAGATGTCACATCCCATCATATCAGCCATTTATGCAAGGCTGGGGACAGACTCCAGGAAACGGTGTTTAAGGGTTGGGCTAATAATTGGAACTGTGATTTATAGGCTCATAGTGGGCTGCATTTGTTCAGTAAACAAGTGTTATGCTAGCAGCAAGAGGACCAGCTGCTCAGGCAGGTCATGCTCCAAATGTGAGGCCTCACACCAAGGGGCAGGAGCCCAGCAGTTCAGGTTGTGCTTTGCAGTGTTCTGCTTGCAAGGTTGTCCAAAGAGCTTTCCAGGAACTCCCAGCTTTGAGAGAAATGACAAGGGAGGTTCTGGTATTTCTGTTGCCTGAAGGTAATAATTAGCAGGATTTAGTTTTAATTAACTGAGTGTCAGTAATGTTAAGAAAGCACTCTTATGTGGAGTTAATGGTTGTATTTCTTTGGAAAATAATTGCCTATCTTTGTACTAGAATTAGTGGTTGTACCCAACCCATTGAGCAATTGCAGCTTGCTCCATTTCACACAGAGTAGCTGCCAAGACAGAATAGGGGAAATGGGCAGTGTTTTTACGGTTCCATGGTTATCCTATGACCTAAAGGCATAATGGGAACTTCCATTAGGAGTTTAATTGTGATCTGACAAATTTATAGGTAGGATATACCCAGCAAAAACCTCAGTTCTTTTCTGCCCAGATGTTGGTAAGGGTTTCACTGAGCCATACTTGTAATTTACATCACGAGATGATCATTATATTGAGTTTATGTATTTGTGTAAGTGCAAGAGTACAGGAGAGATTTCAACACACTGGAGAGAATGGCATGCACAGCCACAGCAGCATCTGGGGAACAGAAGTCTGAGAAGAGGGAACATAAACCAGGCTCATCATGGAGGGGAGAAAGCTGAGGGGGAACCTACTTGCAGCTTTCCACAGCAGGCAGTTTATAGAGACATAGTTAGGCTCTTTTCAGAGGTGTGGAGTGCAGGACAAGAGGCAGTGTATGCAAGTTGCAGCAAGGGCAATTCCAATTTGGCTTAAGAAAAAGTTATTTCCCAAGAAGACTGTGCAGCCCTGGGGCAGGGCCTAGGAAGGAGGTGGATTTTCTCTTTTAGGAGATTATAAAACTTGTCTGGACAAGCCTTGCTCTAACTCTGTTAGCGTAGAAACACATAATCACGGTGTGATTATATGCAGGTGCTTTTATTGAAGAGCTCTGGGAATCGGGGTACAGACCCAAATCTGATTCCGACATGGGCTTGGGGTGAAACAGTTTTATACTCTTCCTTTACATAACCACTATAGAATCATAGGTTAATCATCGACTACACATTGTACTATTGTAATTGATCAAGCATGGTATTCAGGTTCTATTATAATCATTCAGGCATATACTTCAAGCCCCTCTCCCCCTATATCCTCATAATTCCTGTTGATTATATGTAATTTTCAAATAATCATCTTGTACCTATAACGCAGTGTAACTGTACTACTCGTACACCAGTACGGAGTCGCAAGATTTAACAAAAACAATGCTTATTCAAAGCCTATCTAAGCTACTACAATCTTAAAACATTTTAACCCTATGCTATCAACTCAATGATGGCCTTGTTCTGAGCAGAGGATCAGATCAGAGCATGTGTTTCTCTATTACATTCCTGTGATGGGAAGCTCTACAAATGCCTTCAGTGCTTTAGGAATTGAAGAGACCACATCAGAGTCTAACAAGCCAGATGTTGAATGACATGAAAAAATACTGGAGCCATGGTTTGTGGTCTCATCCAGAGACATTTGCATGCATGGAGCATTTCTGTGTTGCTCTCACACCAGCTCCTTAGGATGCCAAAGCGGCAGCCTTGTTGTAGCACAGGAACAGCCAGCCTGGCATCCTGGGCATGACCTGGAGAGATTGGCCCTGTGCATGTCATGACTGAAATGCCTCCAAATGCAGATGAAACACTGTACACCATGTGCAGTGTGAGTTCAGTAAGGAAGAGTTAATTAGCCTTATCTACTGTGTTCTGTGTTTTCAGGTAAGTGGAGTGTTGGCTGAAAGGGTCATTCCTTGGTAAAGCCTGTATTTTTTGTATTAGCTTCTAATTCGTTTTGTGTCAGGCAACTGCTTTTCCTTCCGAAGTCAAAGATTTGACAAAGAGAATCCGCACAGTGCTCATGGCTACTGCTCAAATGAAAGAACATGAAAAGGACCCAGAAATGCTGGTAGATCTCCAGTACAGTTTAGCCAAGTCTTACGCAAGTACCCCAGAGCTCCGGAAAACGTGGCTGGACAGCATGGCCAAGATACACGTGAAGAACGGAGACTTCTCAGAGGTAATTTGTGCAATTAAAAACGTGGTGCACACGACAGATTTGCAGATGACATTTTAATAATTTCCCTTTGTGCTTTGCAGGCAGCCATGTGCTATGTTCATGTAGCAGCCCTTGTTGCAGAGTTCCTGCACAGGAAGAGTAAGTGTCTGCTGTTTGGGAGGCACAAGGAAGATGATGGTGGGGTTTGGGGATGTCAGAATCTTTTTAAAGACAAGGCTCTCTCAATTTGGTAAAGTATGATTTTATGAACAAGATAAAAAGGAAAAAAAATATTGCAGTTTATAAAGCTAGAAGATGATGAGTATTTTTTAAGAAATTACTCTAGTTGTCCATACCTCTTTACTTAGACAGCCATGCTAGCATGGTGCTGAGTGAAATAAGAACTGACACATCATGTCTTGGTTTAAATGTTCACTTGTATTTCACATTAGGAAATGTGCTCACAGGGGAAGGCCGTGTTAAAAACTGACTCAGTACGATCATCATAATTATTACTATAGGCAGTACAGAAAACTATAGAATAAAGCAGTCAAAATTCAGTCCAAAAATGAGACTGTAGCCTAACCATACATGTAAAGAACAGTCAGAAAAAAAGGAGAGTTTTGTGGCTTAGTGCAAAACAGGAAGGCAGGACAGATCTGTGTGTTCTCAAGTTACACAACATTGCAGGTTTTCTTTTAAATTCCTGTTTCAAAGTTGATATATTGACCCCATTTCTCATTTCTATATAAGGGAGTAATTGTTGAAGTGGACCCTTGACATTTCAGAAAGTTAAGGCTGCATAAAAGCTGACTACATTCACTGCCTTGGCTTGAAACTTCTTCAGTGCCCTGCTCAGGAGGCTTGGAGTCCCTCCAAATTCTGTACTTTGTCTTAGCAAAGTGGAAAAATTCAGGACTTGTTCTTGTGATATATATGCACATTTCACATGGCTGGAGAGAGGAGGGTATTGAAAGTTCTCAATGTTTTATTTGTACACAAAGGCTGCTTATCACAAGTAGTGGTAAAGGAGAACTCCCAAAAGGGAAGAGGAACAAGTCCAAAGGAATATAAATGAAGTTTGAACATTGAGTTATTTCTGTCACTGGCACTCTTTACATATACAGAGGCTGGAATGGTTCAGTAAAGGCTACCCAAAGTTTTGGGGTACGTAACTGTGCTTCCTTGCTAGGCGTGTACAATGCTGTCTGCTTACCTTTCCTGCAATAGCTGGATAGGGATAGAGTTACTTTTCTTCCTTGGTAGCTGGTGCTCTGTTGTGGATTCAGAGTGAGAGTAATGCTGACAACGCACTGCTGGTTTGGTTGTTGCTCAGTAGTGCTTACTCTAAGTCAAGGACTTCTTAGTGTTTCATGTGGTGCCAGTGAGGAGCTGCACAAAAACCTGGGAAGGAGAATAGTTGGGGCAGCTGACCTGAACTGGCCAAAGGGATATTTCACATCTCAGAATGTCATGCCCAATGTATTAACTGGGGGAGTTACCTGGAAAGGGGGCCGGTCTGGGAATGGGTTTGGTGTTGGTCAGTAGGTGATGAGCAACTGTATTGTGCATCACTTGATTTTCTTGAGGTTTATATCTCTCTTTATATATATAATTATTATTATTACCATAGTTTACTTTGTTTCAGTTATTAAACTGTTCTTATCTCAACCCATGGGTTTTATGTTTTTCCCTGATTCTCCTCACCATCCCACCAGGGATGAGTGGGGCAGTGAGAGAGTTGTTGAGTGGTGCTGACTTGTCAGCTCAGGTTAAAGTACAGCAGCACAGCACATTTGAGATAATTCCACTAATCCATTTGCTTTTGTCTGCTGCAGAACTCTTTCCCAGTGGATGCACTGCCTTCAGGAAAATCACTCCCAACATTGATGAAGAAGGTGCAATGAAAGAAGATGGTGGGATGATGGATGTACATTACAGTGAGGTGAGGTCCTGTACTGTAGATACAGGATATTTGATATCTGATTAGAATTTAGTTTTAGACTTTGTTCATGTGAGCTCTAAGAAATTGCAGTTGTGCACTGGTATCTGTAAACAAGACTGTTTATTCCACTGCAATTTCCCAAGAGAAATCTGCTCTGAAGAATTTTCTTTGTATGATTCAGACAGGTAAAACTGATGTAAGTTCTTGATTCCTATGAAAGGCTTTTGTAGCACTGAGACTGAAAAAGCTGCACCACAACCTTTGCCTGCCGTGTTATGTAAATGATGATGGTGCCAGCACAGGGCAGCACAGCCAGATGTGGTATTTCCGAGGAGGGACAGAATGAAGTCAAGCCCTGCAAAGGAGAGGTCATCTTAGGGTCCCCTGGAGTTAGGGCTGTGCTGCAGGACACCATGTTAGCAGAACAATCCAGAAACCATAGCAAGGCATTGGGGAAGTGGGTAGATCCACCCATGAGTCATAAAGTCTCATAAGTACTTCTGCACCATCCCTGTGCAACTGCCTTGGGTTGGGCACGCGGCTGAGTGAGGTGGCCCTACAGCCCAGCTGCCCATTCATCAAGACTTGAGGATCCTTGGCACCACAGCCCAGTGCTATTGCACGCGTGTTCCTTGGACATGTTTCTTAGACACACACCTCTGACCTCCATTGTTGTCATGTCCATATTCTCCCAGAGTTTTTGCAGTTTCCTGGGGAAGTAACTAAATAACCAGGACATACTTGCTAGCTATTATGCTAATGATTTATGAAGAAGTAATGAACTTTTAAAAATTAACTTGTCCTTTTTCTTCTTCTTCCCCTCCCCCTCCCCAAAATTTAGAATGCCTTTAGAAAGGCCAGGAGTACACAGAGTTTAAACTTATGTAACTGTGATTACTTATTCTGGGATCTGATAAAAGCATCTGAAGTTAAAATGGTTTTATCTTTTAAGCTGGAGTGTTATTAGCACCACCCATTTTGTTGCTCTCATAGGAGGTCCTGGTGGAGCTGCTGGAGCAATGTGTAGATGGCCTGTGGAAAGCAGAGCGTTATGAAACAATTTCTGAAGTTTCCAAACTGATCATTCCTATTTATGAAAAGCGGCGTGAATTTGAGGTGGGTATTTTGGACTAGTTTGCATAGAGCGGGTAATTTTGTAGACTGCTAAGAAAAAAAGAGGGGACTTTTTAATTTTTGAAGCTACCAATTACTGAATTGGTGTCAGTAAAGCACACACTGTGCTTCATTGTTGGTTATTAAAGAAATTGGTGAAAGCAGTGATCTGAAAGGTAATTATCAAAGCTAATGACGTGGATGACTCATGTTTAGTGACTAATTACCACCTTCCTTCCTGTAAAATAAAACTGTTATCATTCCATATGCTCATCAAATCTATATTCTTTTTGAGATCTGAGGTTTTCAAGGGTTAAAACCAGAATGAGAACAGTTCAAAGAAAGGACTAGATCTATGGGCAATTCAGTGGCAAGTGGAGAGGAAGGAAGGAAGCTGTTCCCAGCCTTGTTCCTTCCCACCACCTGCTGTGACCTGTGCTTCAGCTTAATACTGGTCCTCTTTCCCTCCCTCTGCCATGACGGAACATCCAGCCAGTAACTGAAGCAGGGGGAAGCCTTGCCTCAATGTATTTTTTTTATTGTAAAGCTGTTTTTAATAAAAAAAAAACTTCCTGGGTAAAATATTGCCAGCTGCTCTGTCTGTGAAGGCTCAGTCAGGGAACACGCTGAGACAGTGCACTCAGCCTTCTCTCCAAGGGTAGTGGTGTTACTGCAGTCTGTGATACCCTGCAGAGCTGACCCTAAGCATGTACTTAGAACTGGGTTTTTCAAACAAGACTGCATGAGTTCAACCTCTTTAGAAATTAAGGTTTCAATTTTCCAGAGGACTGTGTTCAGATATCTCGTAGCTTCCGGTGTTAGCTAGAATGTCCTGCTTGCAAAATCCTACTTTCATCATAATGTCAAAATCTGATTTCCAGAAACTCACCCAGCTGTACAGAACACTCCACGGAGCATATGCTAAGATATTGGAAGTAATGCACACAAGGAAGAGGCTTCTTGGAACCTTTTTCAGAGTGGCCTTTTATGGACAAGTAAGTATATACACGGGCTTGCCAGCTACCCCTCACCAGGCAATCTGGCCCCAAAAGCTGCTGCTCTGTCAGACCTGGAACTGAAAAGCTCCTCTGGTGCAGCCACCAGTGTGTCTATGTGAGCGTTTTGGTATTGCACACTGGGGGTGAGGGTCTGTATCTGTCCAGGAGCACTTGATTTATTATAAAGTTTATGACTCTGCTGGTAGGCTTTTCATAAAACAACTCAGCAGTTAGGAAATGGCTTAGTGGGTTCAGAAAACACCAAAGGGTTTTTTGTAATTACAGTTATTGTAGGTTACACAGACGCAATTTAGTGTACATAGTATATAACCAGTAACAGTATATAACCATAGTAGTCTGTTACAGTAGTAGTAACAGACTTTTTTTTCTACAGAAAATTGCTGCTCCCTTCTAGGTGTTAGCAGGGTAAAAGGTTATGAGAGAAGCTGGAGGCAAAATATCTATCAGTGTTGGTTACACACATGTAGAGATAGGCAGTATTTTTGTTAGCTGAGGTAGCTGGAAAACTGAATAAGATCTGGGGCTCAGAGTTCCCAGGAAGCGGCATGATCTTATCATCATGTGATCATATCTCGTGAAGTCTTCTGAGCTTAAATGCAGTTGTGGTTTTATTTTTTCTCTCCACCTATAGCAATGAATCTAATAAAGTGTGATACTCTCATGTCCTTTCCATCTCTGAACAACCTGCTTCTGCTTGTGGACTCATAACCATGGGAGAGGTGCAGGACCCCTCTTTAGAAAACACCATGTAAATTATATTAGCCTTGCCTTTCTTCATTCCTTCTTTTAGAGAAGATGATGAATACCCCTGAAACTATCGTGGGTTTGTACCTTTGAATGCCACTGTCACTACACACACAACATATCAGAGCATTGATTTTTGCTGCAGCAAACATGCATTTTATATTTTTCCTCATCTTCTCTGTAACTTTGGATATGTAAAAAGTAAGTAAGGTTAGCAACAGATAAAAGGAAACAACTGCTAGCTTAGTTTTCCAGAAGCTGTGGAAATAACTGGATCAGCTCTTAAAATTAAGTTGTGTAGCATCCTGACAACCAGTGCTTGATCCGGTTTTGCACGTTAAGGCTTTTCTGGCTTTATACTCCAGCTACATGCAGATAGCTTAATGCTGTGTCACAAATTATAACTGGAACAGCTCACCAAAGCATGAAGTTCCCATGCTGTTTCCATTATGGGTAAGACTGGTGATGCAAGCAGAGCCTTTGATGCAATTTTGTCTCTATTTACAGTAAATACACCAAATCCCACTTCCCTGAATACAAGAGGAATTAAAGCACAGGAAACCCATTTCTTTTTTTATTGCTTAAAGTCTCTTTCCGCCTACACAAATTCCTTAATTTCAGACTGTTCCTGTGGCTCTGCTGTCAGGGCTTCCTCAATTTGTGTATCTTTCTGCTCCTTCTCTGTACCTTGTTTTTGTGGTTTTTTCTCCCGCCTGTCTCTTTCCAGGCTTCCAAAAGGTCAAATGCTGGCCAAACAGTCTTCCACATTGTTTAGATTTCTCACTGGTCATACTCAAGTAATGATGTGTTGTGTTTGTTGAAGAATTTTTTTTTTAGACCATTTTTGAAGGAATCTATTAAACAGGCAAAGTTCAGTGAGGCTTTGTGAGCCATAGCCTTCCAAACCTTTTTGGCTTTCTGAAATGTTAGGAGAAACTTGCTTTCCAAGTAGCAAATCTAAGATAAAAGTTTTCCAAATGAAGAAACACAGCTATTCCTCACTGCTTTTTTTTGTGGTTAATGCCAGACATTCTTTGAGGAAGAAGATGGAAAGGAATACATCTATAAGGAACCTAAACTGACAGGCCTCTCGGAGATCTCCTTCAGACTTCTTAAACTTTATGGAGAAAAATTTGGGTCAGAGACTGTTAAGATTATCCAGGATTCTAATAAGGTAGAGTTAAACTGCATGTTCTTTGGAGCTGAAGGAAGATGACAGAGCATCCCTTCCTTCTGCCAGTGGGAGGGGAAGAATGAGCCCTCTCCTCCACCTTCTTACAAACACCTTGCTTCCAATTGCCCCTGGCGTCCTCATGCTCCTGTGTGTGGACATGTTGCAGAGCTTGACAAGTGTTGGTGTTGCTCTGGCTCACAGGTGTGAATTATGAATGGGAAATGGCAATCCCCATTGCATTCTTGAATGTCTTGTTGAAGGCATTAGAAACTAGCACAGACCATCAGGTGACTAGAAGCAGAGTTACTTCTTGTTGCTTTGATGCTGCAAGTCTAAAAGAAAATCTGTGTGGGCCTTGCAGCCTTAGCTCCTTCCTTTTCATATGGAATACTTGTTTATGCTCCCTGCAAGGGCTGTGCACACCCTTAGGCTGCAGTGGGATTTATCTGGGTTACCAAAGACAGTGCTGGTGATCCCAACGCTGGTTTAGTGCAAGCTTGCAGGTTTGCCTGTACCCAGCACTGTATGAGCACTGGATCACGGTCTGGAAACTTTGTGGTCATATTAGAAGGACTAAGTAGCCCAGGCCTGTGCTGCATTGATGGATCAGGGGATGTGACTGCCTGCTGCAGAAACAGCTTGTTTGGCACCGGGTGATGTATTTCTTGTGCCACGCCTCCTTGTCTTATCTGCTGGTGGATGGTGTAGACATCCCAGCTGAGGGCAAAATGAGCATTTGGTGTGTCACTGGCCTTCATGCAATGAGGCAAGGTCAGCAGGGAATTAGTTTAAATCAGATCCCAGTGGATAGATTAGCCAGTTATAACTTATTAACCTTTGCTCCTCCTGTGAGTAACCTTCTTATTTCATAGGTCAGCATTAAAGACCTTGATCCCAAGTATGCCCATATTCAAGTGACTTATGTGAAGCCCTACTTTGAAGACAAAGAAATGTCTGAAAGAAAAACTGAATTTGAAAGAAATCATAATATCAATAGATTTGTATTTGAAACTCCTTTCACTTTATCTGGGAAAAAGCATGGCAGTGTGGAAGAACAATGTAAAAAAAGGACCATTCTAACTAGTAAGTACAAATATGAGCATGAGACAGTATCAGTAACCATTAAGAGATCATTCTAGCTCATGAAAATATTCCAGAAGTGTCACAAATTCTCTCAGCTTAAACAGAATTGTGAGACAGTATTCTGGTTGGGAGGGGGAATTTACCTTGTGTTTTTATGTGCACATTTTTACAGATTAAAAAATCATGCTGGTAAATTATAGCCTTGTTTGGGATTTCACATCCCCAGGGGCAAGAATCTGCTTGTATATGTTCTATGAAGAGTACTCCTATGTGCTGCATGACTTTTCAATCTATACATTTCTTTTGCTGTTTCTGCTAGCTTTAAACTCCTTTCCATATGTAAAGAAGAGAATTCCAGTCAATTATGAACATCAGGTTAATTTAAAACCAATTGATGTTGCTACTGATGAAATAAAGGACAAGACAGCAGAGCTGCAGAAACTCTGCAGCTCTGCTGGTGATGTCGACATGATCCAGCTGCAGCTCAAACTGCAGGGCTGTGTTTCTGTGCAGGTCAGTCTGTTTGATGTCTGTTCAGAATTGCATTTACATACACAGCTCAGAGTGAGGCATCGTCATGACACAACACATTTACTTTCCAGAAATCATTAACTAGCTGGGCTTCAGGGCTGCAGCCACCAGCCTCTGGCACAGCCTCCCTGTCACGTTCAGTGCTACAGAAGTGGGTGGCTCATGGGAATAAACATTTTCTCCAGTGGTGTTTACAGTGTCAAGTCCAAATGTAATTGCACATTAATTAGCCATAAGTAACTGCTGAAATATACTTAAGTCTTGAAGATTGTACTGTAAGAATCAGGCACAAAAAGCCTTTTGGGGAGCCTGGCTTCTCAAGCTGGGTAAGTGACCTTAGGACTCAGATCATGCTTCTTTTCCACACGGAAATAAGAGGAAAATATGAGGAAACAAACTTAATCACTCTTTTTATCTCCATTTAGCTTTTCATCTTAAAAACATAGATGGAAAAACAAATACTCAGCTTTTGAAACTTCAGGTGCCTCTGGTGACATTAGTAATGCAGAGTTGATGGCATTGAAATAGTATGCTGATGTTGGGTGGGGCTTTTAAAAAATTGCTATTCCTTTCACAAGTGCCTTGAGCATGTCAGCAGGAGTTCTAGAATAAAGGATTCCTTCTTTCATTCTAGGTTAATGCTGGTCCTTTGGCCTATGCCAGAGCTTTCCTAAGTGACAGCCAGTCCAGCAAATATCCTGCTAAGAAGGTGAATGAGTTAAAGGAAATGTTCAGGTAGGATTTCTAATGTAGTAAAAACTAGCAGCTGGCTGGAAGATGGTACCTGCTTTGATTATATTTTTATCTGTCTCCAAACTCAGCAGATGCTGGATACTTAGATATGTCTTATAAAGTCTCATGGGGTTATGGGTGCTCACACATATGAAAAAAGCCAATGAAATTATTTATATATCTAGAGTTCTCAAGTCCAGGGCTGTGCTCTCCATGGGGAGATTTGCTTGAACACTTGCTTCAACAGTTTGTGTGGGTATTTGAGATTATCACATGAAGTACGTTTGAAAAACAGAGATCTGACAGTCCTGTGTTCAGGGGTCTTTGATACTGTGCATTGTTTGCCAGTTTTTCCAAGGGGATTTTTCGCTAGCTAATGATGAACTTGAAATATTTTAAAGCAAATCCTTTCCCAGTTCATGGAAGAGCACTGTTCTTGTTTCTGTTGCTAATTTTTGAAACTGTGTGACTTGAACAGATGTTTTTCTAATTTCTGTCCCTTAGGGTAAGTTTTACCTCCCACTTAAAAGTATCACCCAGGATATGATTAGGTAACTCTTGTTTTACCTCAGGATGATGAGTCTTTGCCACACTCTTTTCTGGACCTCTCAGGTGCAACCAGTTGTCCACCAGCCCCTGCATTTGTTACTCTGTGCTTGTGACTCCCATTTCACCCATTTCTCCATTCTCATTGTATAGAGAAAGCAGCATTTGGGCCAATCCAATTCTCCTTCCATGTATCAGGTAACCTGGCAATCAGGGAGCAATCCCTGAAAACATGCCATGTATGGTTTTACTTTCCAGCCTTGCAGTGCAAACACAATCTCATTAAGTTTTATAAAAAAGGAAAATATGTCTGTTAAATGAAGTAAAGAATGAATAACAGACCTAAGAAAGAGCATTACAGTTCCCCATGGTGTGAACTTCCTTCAGGAGGGTGTCTCTGCTGTTAGGAACCTGACCTCTCACAGCCTTCCTGGGTCACATGCACCCAGCTCTGGCCAGCCCTGCAGGACTGGCTGTCCAATCTACTGAGGATCCAGGCTCAAAGGAGCTCTAGCAGAAAGCCCAATGCCTGTGTTGCAGTCCCTCTCCATTCCCTGATTTACTGTGCCAGGGATACTCCTGGAATACAACTTGCCTTAAACGCTGGAGAAAAGAGGGTGGGAAATACTGAGATTTGCCTGTCTGTTCAGTTACTTGCTTTGGTAGAAGACTGGACTATTGTAATGCCCCAGGTTCATTCCTTTCCTCCCCAGGAAGTTTATCCAAGCCTGTGGAATTGCTCTGGAGCTCAATGAGCGTCTCATTAAGGAGGATCAAGTGGAGTACCATGAGGGGTTAAAATCAAACTTTCGGGATATGGTGAAAGAGCTTTCTGACATCATCCATGAACAGGCACGTACTGCACGGTGGGAGCCCACAGAGGTGGCTCTCTGTGCTTGAAAGCTGACTAAGCTGAGAACTGGCTGGGAACTAACTGAAAATGTGATCACTCCTCATGTTCTGTAGCTAAATATAAAAGGGCGAGTAAGCGAACGTGAAAATTAGGCAGTATATTTGGTGGATTCCTAAAACTGCTTTCTGTTGACTGAAAGACTCAGCCTGATATTGGTATTCAGAGTGCTGCAGGGTGGAGTCTTCAGTGACACACCACTGCCTCCCGTGGTCATCAGAAATCCTATGCCACATTCTACGTTATGTCTGCAAATTATAAAGAGGTCACAGGTCAAAGTTCTCTGGCAAAAGTTCCATTTCCTCAGTTATATCCAGATGATGGGGGTTTTTTTTAATATGTTATTTTTCCTTACATATGTTTTCTTATAATTTTAGCCCAATGCCAACATGCCATTTATATGCACTGTTAAAACTTGTGCTAATTTATCTGATCTATGTTTTTATGTTTTCTTGGATCTTTCTAGGAAAATACATTTGAATAGTAGCATAATAGAGGTGAGAGATTTAAAGAGCAGTTGTACTTCTACCTAGGATCATGCTGTGAAATTAGATGAGAACTGGCTTTCTGAAGTAATTTCCATACCTCTGCTCTTTCATTTTGACATTATGACAAAAGAAAGCTTGTTGTAGATTTATAGCATCAAGGATATAAAATCAGCAGTACAGATTGCATTTTGGTCCACAGAACCTGAAATTTAGAAGAATGCTTTCAGGTTCTCCCAGTTAGTCAATTTACAGTCTATGTATGATTATGAATGAAAGATGCAACATGTTAATTCACTAAAAATGGATAGGCAAATTCCACAGTCAGTTGAGTAGTTGTTCACACTAATTGAAAAATCTGCAAGTGGCGAAATAATACAATTGCACCAGGCTGCTGTTTGTAAATAAGGTTAATTTACAATAAAATAGTGCTTATGGGAATCAGAGTCTTGTTATGGAAGAGTACAATATCATTTCAGGGAAACAGTCTCATGATGGAGATTATTTTTATTGTAGGAGTGTAAGGGCACATCCGTTTGAGAGTGACTGCTGCATTCCTGTTGCTTTTGTTAGATTCCCCTTCTATTCTGCTCATGGCCACCATTTTTTTTAGTTTGCAAACTATTGATGTTGCACATTTGCCACACTTGTTTTTTTGTTGCCGCTACCTGTATACTCCACTACTGAACTTTGCTCAGAGAGGCTTGTTCATAAGAACTGCCACCTACTTACTCTAAACTGTTTGCCAGTGCCAAGACATCTAATTTGCATGCAGCTGCTGGAACTTTTGTGGCTTTTGAATTTTGCAATAGTCAAATCAAAACCAAATCACTCAGTCCTGCACTGTCACAGTACAATAGTTAAGATTATTTTAGAACAAAGAAGCATTGTTAAAATGCTCCGTGTATGTACCTCAATGGGTTTATCCACTGCTGTGTTGTCTTTGGTTAACGAGCAAAATATGACTGAAATGTCCAAGTGAAGGGCTCCCTGGGAAGGATATACTTTTCACTTTCTTCTTGTAATAGCTCAAAAGGCAGCTTAAAAGACTGTGTTTATGAACACTGTTCTTCATAGTTGCACAACATTATGTACAACAGCTGACTTGAACTTTGCATTGCCATCAAATGACCTAATATCTAACAAATTCAACCTAAGGGAATAAGTTTCCTTACTTTGCAACATTACTCAGTTAAACATAAAAAGTATAGTGCATTAACTTAGGGTTCTTATTGCAAATAACATATGTTTTTCTAAATATTGTCAGTGTCCCAAAGCAACACAGGCAGTGCCTTTTGTTTGAGATGCAAGGGCAGATGGGTAATCACTGGGTCAGCCTGTGACCTATTTACAGATCTTTTAAGCTAAAATGTAAACACAAAAAATTGATAAACTGGAGCTGAACAGGTCTAGGAAGTTTCAGAGACTGGCAGAAAGCTGGATGTCCAGAAGCTGTTTATGATGGCCAGTGATCTCGGTTTCACTAATGCAATTTCAAGGTAACTAACTTGACTGGTGAACTGTAGAGATAACGAACGGCGTGGAGTCCCCAGGCAGGTGCAAAGGAGAGCCTTTATTGCCAAAAACCCGGCCTTTTTATGCCGTTAGTCAGTTACCCGTTTACATAGTTTTAAGGCACAACAAACCAAGTTTAACCAACCACCATACACCATGAAGTGAACATGAGGCACAGCCTGTCTCACTTCCTCTATTCTAGCTGAGTCACTCTCCCATAGTCCTCTTCTACTTAGCCTAAGTAACAGGCAGGAGCTATCATTCTACAAGGCCTTTCCTTTACAAAACTTTACTTGTAGGCAACAGTGAACCACATGGTGAAAATAAATACACAGTCAGCTCTGCCAGTCCAGTTGGATCCTGTGCTGTCAGAGTGTCCTTCAGGCTACAAAGTACAAAATCTGGACACACAGGTAGTGAGTGTCTGTGGCATTTAGCTGCACCTACTTCCCGTGCTTACAAAAAAAGGTATTAGAATTCTGTTACTGCTAAGACATAATAAAAAAATTGTTGTACAGAGAACTGTTTCTTTCCTACAGTGCATAGTTGTAACTAAAAGTGATCTAGTAATACACAGAATAGTGTATATATTAATGCTACAGAAATTGCTAAACTCCTCTTCTTTCTTATTTCTTTGTTACGCTGCCTTTGTGAAACAGCTTTGAAGACAAGGTTGGATATCTTTTGCATACCTTTTTAAACAGCTGATTATCATAATGAAGTGAAACCTGTATTGAATTTGTGATTGTTTTGCTTTGTTTAGATCTATCATGAAGACACAATGCATTCACCGTGGATGCAGGACTCTCTTCATGTCTTCTGTGCAATCAGCGGAACCTCTGGTGATGGAAGTTACTGCTCACTGAGACCCACTGCTGACATATAAACATATCAATCATATTTTACAGAGCCTTCTCAGGAATTCGTGGAACTGTACAAAGGATGTTTAAAGTCATCCATGATGAGCAAAGATTGAATTTGGTTTGGTTTGGTTTGGTTTGGTTTGGTTTGGTTTGGTTTGGTTTGGTTTGGTTTGGGTTTTTTTTTCCACAAAAAAATTTGCCATGCTTTCAAACAGGGTGCTTGCTTATTTTGCTGAGCAACACTGAAAGTGCCTGGACATTGCACCACTGTGCTTGTTTTCTACTATTTTTTTAAGCTAAACGAATAGCAGGACATGGAAAGGCAGTTATCTAAATATGTATTGAATTGCTGAACTATGAATCAAAACAATGACGTACTATGTAAAGTTGTACAATGGAATATAGTAAAATGTAAAACTACTTTGTAAATATAAGGAGTGTAGAGTATATAGAAATTAGCATTATATCATGATTGCTTCTAAAAGATTTGTTGGACAGAAGACATGAAGGAGAAATTGTAGTCACTGGTAAGAGACCTTTCTCTTCTAAAAAGTCACTTGGGGTCCAGATACCCCTATTGCACTCAATGAGAGTAAACTTGCCCTAGTCTGGAATAACTAAAACCTAAGTCAGAAATTCTAATTTTCATACATCCTCAGAGCAGATATTTCTAAAGTAATCTCCATGAAAGTTGAGCCTACTGTAGCTGATTCCAGTTTTGGGTAGCCTTTCACAGCTGCTGTAGAGAATGGATTGTACTCACTAAAAGCAAACCTGAGAGATGTGTCATTTCATACGAGTTTTCATGCTTGCCACTCATGGTCCCACACAAACATAAACTCTGAGAACAGCTTAAATTGAGTTGGAAATTATAAGGTGCTTTAACAGCTTTCAGAAAAAAATTCTAACAATCAGAGAGATGCGGTTTTAAAAATTGCAGCACATCAAAATAACTTACACAAAATTGAGGGATGTGTTAGCACCACAAGTCATGCGTGTTCCCTCCTGTTAAACAGATCTGTTCTCTGAAAGCTCATTGGTTTTGTCTCATAGGTGGTTGGAGAAAAAAATGTATTTTCCAGAATTCTTTTATTCCTTCTTCCCCTTCCCAAAGCTTTCATTCATTCTCTGTCTCTTTTTTAATAATACGCTTCAGATTCAAGAAGAAGAACACAGTTCAGTAATTCTTTTATCCAGCGATATTTTTAACATCCGTGTTTTTCAAAATCCTATCAGTTGTAAATATGGTTCCAGTAGTTCATATGGGAAGGGTGGGAGTTTTCAGGATATGTAACAAAATGCCATAATAAAAGGACTCCAGCTGGGTATTTAGCTTGGCTGTAGTGTCTATAAAATTTTAAGCTTCTAAATCTTTGTGACAAAAATTATCTTCAAATAGTAACTGGACCACATTTCAAAGTATTTATTATGCATGATTCTAAATACTTACAATTATTCGTATTCTGAGAAAATAGTGTTGTGATCCATAAATTCACCCATTAGCTGTTTCAAGCAAAATACAGATATGCCTATAACAAACCAGCCACATTTCCACTTCTATGTGCTTTTGTGCCAGACAGGCTCTAAATTTAGCACAGAGGAAGAGAGACTAGTATGTGTAAATATGGTTAGCACCTTCCTGATTGTTATCTTTCAACAAATAGTATTTAAAAGCATATAGTGAGAGTTTTCGAAATTGCTTTGCTAAAAAGTGTGAAGCTTGTTAATAGTCAGTTCAATACAAGATACTTTTGGAGCTAATTGACCTCTAAATATCAGTAGTAAAGGCATATCTTGACTACAGTCAGCAATGATGAGATGTGGACATCCAAAAGCTCTTGCACCATAGCTCTTTCAAATACTACAGGTAACCTAATAGTTTTCCTGGATTTGCAGGGAGATCCTTATGCATGTTTTTTGATGTCTTTAGTGTTCTGAGATAATATTGTTGGCTGAATTTTCGATTTCTATTCCTTATTTTTACCAGAATTCCCAGTGAGATTCTTACTTGTATATTCAGATGTCTTTAATGGTCCAAGATGAATTTTCATCTGAACTTCTCAAGCTGTTGATATTGGAGTTGTCCTGTCATTTCACTGTCATGTACTGGAAAGCTGTCATGGTAATTTGGCCAAAAAAGAAGTATTTAATACTAGTCCAATTAGAATATATACAGTCACTGCGTTTCAGAATATACACTTATATGCAGTTTTAATGAATTACAAAAATGATATGCCGTAATGATTTGCCTTCTGTCCTGCTAAATAATTTTTCTGGATTTTCTACAGAAAAATCTCCTTTTTAGTTAAGTTATGAAAAGACTGGTAACAAACCAACTTGTTTTTCCTTTATGTATTCACCAATCTGGAAAGGAGGAGGAATGGCCATTATTTTACAGCTGGTTTTGGACAATGGTGCCAAGAAGATGAACACATTTTCTCTATCTCTCCTTTTCTTACATGATTGTCCCAGTTTAAAGAAATCCTCCAGATTTTTTCTTATTTATGGCTGAAAGATATATCTGGAGAGTGTACTATATATGTGCCTGTTTTATGTAGCTGATACTCACATTGGGTACATCCTATTTGCTACTTTTTTGAGAAGAATAGAAATGTCTATAGTTCATTCACATTTTTGATTTTCTTATATTGCCTGAGGAATGGCAGGATAATTTTAGTCTTGAAAAATTAGTGGAACATATTTCAAATTACATCCTGGCACATGCTCTTTCTATATCTCTGTTTGGCTACATTACATATTTTATTTGTGTGCCTCTAGTTATTTTTGCTGCAAAACTGCTGTGTAACTCATCAAGTCTTCAGAATGGATGCACTGGTAATTTTGCATAAAAGGAAAAGAAATGGGATGAATGGGATGTGAGGATTAAGAAGAGTTGGCTAGTCTCAGTATCAGGACTGGTTTGGATAATGGTATGTGTCAGAGCCAGATGGTTTGCAAATAGGACATACAAAGCAACAAAGGGTCTGCCAGTATTTTATGTACAAGAACTTGCTTTTAGCTATTTACAGAGTAAGCAAAGTGTAAATATCTTCTCCCTTTGACCTACTGCTTTTCTCTCTGCAGAGGGATTAGAAAGTAGCATTTTAAGAAAAATAACCCCAGAGCTCCATTTCCTTCCCCCTAAAACACCTGGAATGAAGAACTTACTGTAGTGAAGGATGTATTTTTACATATTATTTGGTGTTCTAAACTTCTTCTGATATCAGGACTTTTCAGGAGATAGGCCAGCAAATGAAAAATCGTGGATGAGAGAATACCTGTAGTGTGTAACATTGGTTTTGTTCCAGAAGACCTTTGAATGTACACAAGACAGTATAATGATATTGAATAAGGCTTTACATAAACATAATACCTTTGTCCCAAAGTAGGTAAAATATGTTTGTTTTCCCTTTTTAAAGAGACAGAATCTCATGGACTCCACATTATGATTTGAATAACTTGGCCCAAAAGAACTGAAGAAGAACGTAAGTGGAAATTATGGGCTCAAAAATTTAATAGAAATTAAACTACATCTTACCCAATTTGCCCACTTGAGGAAAGTAGCACATGTTGATGTGATGTTCACTGAGCTGAGTTCTCTAAATAAACAAGGGGTTCTTACTGTGTTGAGGAATGCTGTGTACAGCTAATTCTACGCAACCAGAGTGTGGTACTTCAAATAATATGCTTGTGCCAAGCAGTGGCAAACCAATTGTGATATGCACATAATATTTCAGCTATTTTGGATGTAATTTACTCTCTTTTCATGTAAATCTAACACCTGCTGCTACATAATCATAACAGGAGTACTTTTATCCTGCATGTTGTACCTATGTGTGTTGTACGAGCCCTGTTTAACCTTCTGTGTGTGAAAGAACAGCACCTCTCATTTGCCTCGGTTCTTAACTGCTGTACTGGACACAGAGGATGAGCAGAGCTGCTCAAGATCTTCCTGAGACCAGACATCCTATACTGCTCTTTTTGCTTTCTTTTTCTTGAATAATGAATGATTTTTACAAGAAGCCAGGGGAAAAAATCACATTGCAGTAAAGTTCAGAGTTTATTCCAGGTCAAAATAAAAGACTACAGAACCAGGAAAAATAAGTGTTGCAAGAAAGATGTTTTGCCTAGGGTTTTTTTATTTTCTCTTCATTTCACAGAACAGGGTGAGTGATCAGAAGCTAATACCAGTGTAAGATTCATGGGACTAAACCCTAGTGCACTGAGCTATCACATATGCTCCCTCTAAAGAAGATTACTGTAATAAATCTTCAGAACTTACAGAAGTACACCAAATGAAGTGGTGAACACTAAATTATTCAACAACAAATAGAAGATGTTGACTTAGAAATCCTAAAGGAGCATGAATGCTGCAACATCCAGCTCAGGGAAATCCCAAAAACGTGATTCATCAGGAAAACAGAGACAGTGATACACACAAATTTATCAATAGAAATAAGATATGAATCACGAGTGAGGAAACATCCCAGTAGATCACCTCACTTTCCTAAAGAGTATCCAATAAGTTTGTGGTCAGGTTTTTGCTCTGTTCTGGAGTTAAAATTTTCAAACTCAGACTTTTGCTCTTTAGGGATGTATTTATTATTGCTCTTCTTCAACTAACTCAACTTACAGGGAGAGTAGACTAATATATATGCCCAGGCAGTTGTACCAGCTCTTACATGGTGTAATGTAAGTCAGGTATAATTATTATTTACCTCACCAGAAGATAAAGTACAAACTGCTTTTTCTACTTCTGTCTTCTGAGGCTTCTATATGGGGCTCTTGCAAGCCTTGGCCAAACAGCTGTAAATCCAGGTTTGTGCCCTGCTTCCCTTGGTGGGTAAAGGAGTTACTCCCTTGCCAAATAAAAAGGTGAATTAAATAGATCTTGATACTTAGGGAACAGTGAGCAGAAAAGTTGATGCATGGGCTTGTAAAAGAATTTATCAGAGGGGGATACAACATTTGCCCAAATGTGCTTGGTTCCATGTCCACCCAAAAGTGCTCTTCAAAGGAGGTGGGTTTTATTCCACATAATTTCTGATTTCCAGTAGGGCTTGGGCAGCAGTTCAGAGAGAGTTTGCAGAGCTTGTCTGTTGTGAACATGTATCACAAAATTCTAGATGTCCCCAAAGAACACTGAAAAAAGAACACGACAAAGGTTGAAAAGGGAGAAGTCACATGAGTCAGACTGGGGTTTTTTCAATGCCGTTTTGGATTTTTGTGCCTCAGATCCAGCTGTATTCTATTTGAGCCCTTTTTTGAACTGATCCCAGCCACCTTCTGAAGAACCTGTACTTATGTCAGTTGAGACCTAAAGTATTGACAGAAGCTGGTGCAAATTCAGAAAGGAGGAATCTCAGCATTGGTGTGGAGCAACTTCTGGTCCCAAAAGGGACAATTCCCCATAGCCCTGTGCTGCTAATAATTGTTGCCTCTTTCTGGATTTAGTAATTATGCAGGCACACCAGGCACTGGCACCATTTGTTAATCTGATTTAGGGAACATGCACAGGAAAAAATTGTTGGATCTTTGTTTTATTGCATCTGCAAACTCGCTCCATGGCCTCACAATCACTGGCTTTGGTTATGTGGGTGGAAAAGGCAGGAGCACACAGCCAAGGGCAGGTCAGTAACATGTTTGTAAATCAGTTTATACCAGGCATGAAGCCATACCCCAAGTATATGTTCAACAGATCATTTGAAAGATACCTCAGGTGTGTCTATATAAGTCCCAGTCACTACAGCACAGGTGTATTGGCTCACAAGAACATGAACGAGCATGAGATTTGCAACAGAAGATGCAGGACAGGAGGATGAGATTGAGAAATGGGAAGTCTCTGGTAGGTGGCAGGGATCAAAGGCTCTGGCAGCAGTTGATTGCTGTGAATCGGGATGGGAATGTGACAACGAGCCAAGCATTCGGGGAGATGGGGGAGAGAGGAGGGGAAAAACGTTTCAGCTGCCGACAACGCTGATGGGCAGGCGGCCAAAAGCAGTGAACGATTACATGTGTGCTTGGCACTGGCTCTCCTGGGAGGAGTGGACAAAACAGAAAGAAGGAAGGAAAGAAAACAGCAAAGGAAACTGAAAGCAAGAGAGGGGTTGTGTGGATCAACTCTACTCTACAAATGTCCTCACTAGCAGGCATAGTCCACGCTTACTGTAAGTAGTTGCACAATCTGATCTCTGTCACACAGCTTAAATGTTCCACATCCTGGAACTTTAAAGCACATTTTTAGTTGATTATAATTGCAGGTCCTTGGGCACTTTCTAACAGCAACTAGAAGTCCTCTTATTTCACAGGGAAACAAACAGGCAGAAAAGCAAAAAAGTCCAATATTAACACAGGATATTCCCCACCCTGTCATAAAAAGATCCACTTCTCTTTTTCTAGAATGAATGTCTAAAAAGCAGATGAACTCTTGCAAAACTCCTTGAGGAGCTGAGTAAATACTGAAACATTGGCTTAGGAATAAGTTAGTTTTAGTAAGAAATTTTGGGTTGCCTTGAAACTCAGCCACGTTTCTTCCCTGCTGGATCTACACTACTTTTAGAATACCTGTATTTGGGTACAAGGACCAAGCTTGCTAGCTACCACAAAATTCTAGTTCAGAAAGAAAAGCCTTATCCCGAATATTTTATTCTCCTGAAATTTATCAAAATAGCACTTATGTCCTATTCCCAATTCTGTGAAAAATTTGGAAAACTTGCTGCAGCACACCCATAAACGTGAGAGCAAAATTACAAGTGACCATATTGTATTTGGAAGGGGCTGAAGCAAAGGGCGTTTGAGGAAGTTTGTAGAAAACAGCTCTGCAAAAAAAAAGAACAATATGCATTTTTAGCACAGATGAGAACTATAGAAATTAGCTGAATTTTGAGGAGGGATTTCAAAAAGCGGCATTCTGCTAGGGGGTGAATAGCTGCTCTGACATCAAGAGAACTGCTCGGGGATGTGCTAACGTAGCTGCTTTCCTGGGAGAGGATATGAACCATACTCCGTCTGGGGCACGGTTCAATAGCTGTAGCAGACAAGTGTTAAACCGCTTGTAAAATGAGAACGACTTTGACTCACAGAATGAGATCTTTGTGAGTCTGTGGTCGCGCTGCAGTGCCATGTGAGGGGACACGGAGGGCACGGGGCTGGCGGCGGGGCAGCGGCGCGGAGCGGGTGCGGTCCCCGCAGGGGCTGTGCGGGCACCGCCCGTGTCTCGCGGCATCGCTGCGGTTCCACGACTGCGGCACGGCCAAGTCCGGGCTCGGGGAGGCACCGACGGCTCCAGCGGAGGGGAACTCGATGATCTCAGGGTCTTTTCCAATCGAATTGGTTCTGTGAAGTGTCTCTGTGCTGAGCGTGCGGGAGGCAGGGACGGGCGGCAGGGAGCAGAGGGCAGTGCAGGGGCGGCACATGCGACGACAGAGGGGTGACAATAGAGGGAGAGCAGTGTGGGGCCGTGGGACGGGGCTATCGCTGCCCAGCCCTGCGGTCCGGGCGCGCTGCTGCCCAGGTGGCGGGGCCGAGCTGCTACTCCCGCCCGGCTCGGGTTACCTGGGCGGGCCGTCCCGTCCCGTCCCGTCTCGTCATACCGCCCTTCCCGGCTGGCCCGGCCCCTCGACGGGAAGTGGGAGCGAGGGGCCGGGCTGGGGTGGCCGAGCCATGGCTGTGCCTGCAGCAACTGTGCTGCCCTGCCCGCTCCTCTTCGCCGTCTGCTGGGTGGTGGCCGCGGGGACGGCGGCAGGTAGGAGCAGGAAGGGGCGACGGGGCTCGGGACCGGCTGCGCTCCGTGTCCGCAGGTGCGGTGCCGGGGCTGGAGCGGCCGCTTCGGACTCTCCCCCTGCGCGGGTCGGGCGGCTCGGCCGTGGGCTCCGCGCACACGCGGGCATGGATGCAAGGGAAGTGCTTTCATTTTGTAGTAGAAGTCGCCCGAAGCTCGTCAGCCGTGTGCGAGGCGGCGCCGGCAGCGCGCCCTGCGCTGCCGCTTACCGGGAGCGGGGATGCTGAAAATCTGCTCTCCTCTTTCAGTAAGGCAGCGCTTGACAGGCTCGGCAGAAATGTTTTAAGCTCCATCTTCGTTTCCTGGGACTGCCTCTGCCTTAAAACCCCAAACAGAAGCCCCCACCCTCCTCCCGGTGCTCGCGTCTTGCGGCGGTGCGGGACCGGCTCCGCCGGGTGCGGGCATTCAGAGCCTCCCTCGCCCTGTGCCTTCGCTCTTCCTTTAGTATTCCCGATTTTGGAAGCACGAATGTTTAGTTTTAGGAGAGATGCGTGCGTGTCTCTGAGGGCTTCATAAGGACCCGGGCTTGAAGCTTTATTCTCTGCTCATGTTATCCAAAAACCCAGCTGCAGACATTAGAGAATTGTTATTTTCCAACTGTCTACAATTTGGTTTAGAAGTATGAAATCAACCTTCAGAAAATGCAGGACAAAACAAAAGTGTGATGAGTTTTTTATTACTTTACAACACTCACATAGTACTTGATGCAAAGGATTTGCGGATGTTTCCATGTTAGGGCTTTTAGAAATAATATGTTTTCTATGCCTTCGCTAATCTCTGCTGGGTACTGCTGTGCTTCTTTTCTTAGAACCACAACCGTGGTTTTGCTTTGTAAGAGTGAAATAACGGCTTGCCTACATTTTGTAGTTGGTCATTGAGTTGTTCTGCCAAATTGCTATAGAAATTTTAATAACGAAAGCATGAGATTCTGTATTTTACACAGACAAAAGTATGAGATTGGCCTAACGTATGAATAAAAGCTGAATGTAACATTCAAACAGAAGCTTCAGAATTCTGTAGATTAATCGAAAGCCTACTAGATTTAAAGTTTTTATGCTAATACAATTTATTGATTCATTTATAAACTTTGAGTGTTCACATTTCTTTGTGTGGCTAGTAATCTGCAAACTTAAGTGCAATGGCTTCTAATCAAACCTATTAGAAGAAAGTGTTTAGAACTTCAGAACAGCAATCAGGGATGACATTTTTTAATGGTTTGTGGCTATTGTAGGTTAAAAAAAAGTTCGATCATGAAAAGATGGAATGTGTAGAGCTGTGTGCTCTTGTTGAAAAACTTCTTTTTTTTCTTTTTCTAATATGATCAAAAGAACTCAGTATTTGCAAACATAATGCCCCAAGGCTGTTCCTAAAGCTTGTCCTAAGTTTTTGTTAGTGGAACAGGTAATAGGCAAAGATGTTCTGGCTAGGTTCAGTTTTCTTACTGGAGACTGTATTTTTGCAAGAACAAAAATTTTCTGCTCCTGATGTTCAGTTTTACATCATCTGTAAAACTGAACAAACAAACAAAAATCCCAAAAGTTTTAAGTATTCAAATAAACTAAGCATGTTCAGACTCAATCAGTGAATCTTTGTTCTCATTATCTGTGCAAACATCCATTATCAGTGCACACACATGGACACATGGATGGTAATGGTGCCTGATCTCTACCATTGCCTGTCCTTGAACTATGCAAAGGTCTGAGAGAGCTCCAGAAGTTTGATTAATTCCCTTCAAGATTTGACTGCTCTGGCTTTTGGGAAATGTAAGATAATGGTGTCATGGATGCTTTGAGCAGAATTCTTGCTCAAGGAAGCTCTTTTGGTTCTCTGTCTTCCCTCTTCTTTGTGCTAGCAGAAGGAAACATGGCTGCACTGTGACCTGGATGTGAAAACTGATCTTGATGGAATTATTCTAGCTTTTTCCTATGAGCTCTCTTAAATGTTGGGATAGGTTGAGCTTGGTACCCTGGGACAGCAAGACCTGCAGTACTAGCTGATATCTGTTTGAAGTGTTTGTGAAACTATTGAGTAACAAGGGTACATTCTGTCCACAGACAAACAAGTGGTGGTGCCTCAGTAATGATACCTGGAGATACCCTGAGAAACAGTCTCACTGGGCTTCTGGTTCAATATTTTCTCATAGTACATATTAGAGTGTTCCTTTAAAAAAAAAAAAATTCACTTTCACTTTCTTAGGGAATTCCCAATTGGTGATGTTTTCTAGAATTGATGTCTGATACATACTTTACTTTTTCCTGGAAGTTTGCCATTTTCTGCTGCATTTCCCTTCTTTGTTTTCTAATATGACCTTCAAGCTCTCTGGTGGGTCTTGAGTAGGCATTAACTCAGTGCACAAGATAAGGAAGGGTCAATGCACAAATGGATTTATCGCTGTGACTGTCTCTGAGTCATGGCCCTGCTCTACTTCAGTCTGGCTTTTGGGGAGGTGAAAAAATGTACCACTGAAGTGTGCCAGCTGTAAATTGTTACTTGTCCCACACTGTTTTTGCTCACTGTGCTGGAAAATAGCATTATATGTTTAATAGGTAATTGAAAAATGATGTGGTTTCCTTGTTGTTTGTTAACATTCTCACATTTGCAGTCTTTGCTTTGCTTGCAATCTTTGCTTAAATTGTGCTTCTAACATACATCTGTTGCTTGCAAGAAGTAATCGCTTGTCTTTTTAAGGATTTCTCTTTAAAACTGTGTTGATGGATAACTTTTGGGGAGAACAAAGTATTAATTGCTCCACAAAATGTATATACTGTTTTTACTAAAGTTTCAGCACGTGACTCATCTTCCTGCAACATGCAAAAAGCTTGAGTGCCACAACCTCTGCGTTGTTGCTGGCTACAATTTCTTAAAAATTACTTTTCAGTTAATTTGTGCATATTTAAATTATTGATAGGTTGAGGTAACAAGAATAATAAAAACACTTTAGTGAGCACTAGCTTATCTGATAGCAAATATGAGCTGATAAAGTTAAGAAGTTATTTGTGTTCTTTTCTGTCAGAGAGTTAAAAATCTGCCAGTATTACTAATAGTAAAGTGTGGGCCAACAGGATTGTTACACTGATAACTCCTTTCTTCTAGGAGCAAAAATTCTTCCATCTCCATCCAACTTGAACTATTCATTTATCCATATCTGTACTCTGAACTGGACATGGAACCCCCCAGAGAACATCAGCAATAGCTGCAACCTGGAGTATTCCAGTGACATCGTCGTTAATGGGGTTCCTGAGGACAGACCAGTAAGTACATCACCTCTTTAAACTGTGTTCTAGCAAATGTCTTACTGTGAGAAAACCCCGTGTGTGAGCATATACATATATATATAAATACAATTTTAATATAGCATTTCATTCTTATCATGGGATCAAAACCTCAAAAATGAATCATATCAGCATACAGGATCTTCAGATCAGAAAAATCGGTCTGTTGCTCTCTGATAACTGAGTGCTGATGGTAACAAAAGTACTGTAATAGTAGTGGGAAAAGTCTTGTTTCAGTCTTTGCTTATGCAGCTTTCTAGAAAAAATAGATACAGAGCAGTCTACATCCTTAAGGGTTAAATGGAAATTTGCAAAGGCTTGTCTCCTTTACTTTGAACTCAGTTTAAAGAGATTTGCAGATTTAGCTGTGGTTTGACAGCATTGCATCTTTTGGAGGTAATGCCAAGTATTAACATTCCCCCATTTGCCCTCTCCCTGCCCTTACAGTTATTTATGGGGGAGTTGTGTTTTGAAGACAATATGGAGCAGGTTTGTTCCCTGGAACAGAAGTCATAAACCTTGTTTGTTTTGGGCTTTTGTTTTCTGTGTTAGATGGTTTGCAGCCCAGATGTGCTCCTTGCTGTGGATTAGCTGCTGTTTGGTCGGGGCAGTGCCATGGTGGCCATTGCTATGGGCTGTAGGACAAGTATTTTTACAATTTTTTGCCAGTAGGAAAATAAATACATAATTCCAAACCCTGGGAATTTGAAGCCTTTGGTAGATGCCAGCTGTGGGGCAGGCAGTGCTGCTATTTCAGATATGGTTACAATTGATATTATGCGCCTTGAAGCAGTCCTTTGTTGCTGAGCCCTGTTACAGTCTTACAGTCTGAGGCTTACATCGGCCTCTTCATGCTGACCACTGTATTTTTTCTCACAGTTCCAGGATATCTGGACATGAGTAATGATGTGGTTTGGCCAGTTTGGATGGAGCACTGAGCAACCTGGTCTAGTGGAAGGCAGCAATCCGTGGCGAGGGGGTTGGAACTACATGATCCTTAAGGTCCCTTCCAGCCCAAACCATTTTATGATTCTGTGACTCGGTGGTTTTGCAAACAGCTGAGCTAATTTAATAAAAACTAAAAGGGTGATGTTTCATTTTTGACACTAATGGTCTCTAATGATCTTCATTGGACCTTTAGATGAGCCAGTTGAACCTGCTAACACAGCAGAAACCTATTTACCTCTTTTGATTGGTTCATTAACAAATTAACAAATAGAAAGTCTCCTTGGTTAACAAGCTGAATGAGTTTGTGGAAGGGTCTAACAGATGTTAAGGTCATCAGAAGTAAAAGAACTGAGGGTCAGCAGTTTCACAGGATAGGATGAACCAGACTGTATCATCTTGCTGCATCTGTTTGCTCATAGAACCTGTTGGAGGTTAGGACTTTCTCTTTTTCTCTTTTTCTCTTTTTCTCTTTTTCTCTTTTTCTCTTTTTCTCTTTTTCTCTTTTTCTCTTTTTTTCTCTTTTTTTCTCTTTTTCTCTCTCAGGGAATTTTCTCCCAGTTGTTGCTAGGAGATGATAATGACTGGTACTTAAGCAGGACAAAAAAGTGGCCAAGGTGGGGTAACAGGGTGCAGCTGGCTGCAGCCCCTTAGCTGGGGGCTTTTCTCTTGGGAAGGACAGAGATACTTTGAAATTTTGGCTGGAAGGTGAGGGGCTGAGGTCAACTCTGATCTCTCTTTCACTCTTGGGATTGGCAGCTGCGGTTGCTGTGGGAAGAATTCACCACCACTGCAAGGCTCTGTCTCCTACTATTTTCTCCGAGTGGGGCTCTGATCGTAAGAGCGGCTGTTGGACTGGGACCTTATTAACACCCTACCTCACTAGAAAGGGCCCTCACGATCTACTTGAGTACCTCAGGGGAAAAAAATTGGGACTCTGAGCCCCTCAGAGGGAGCCTCTCCCTGCCCTGTTCGGGAGCTGGGCTGCCACTGCCCAACCCCGCTGCTTCTCTGCCGCTGCTCTGGGTTTTTCGCTACACTGTAACCCCTCAGGCCCTGCCTGCCGGGACACCCCTTGGTTCCAGCTACAGCTAGGAGTTTCTGATACATTTCATTTATTACGCTGGGATTTTGCTCGCTCTGCCATTCCAGCTGCCACTCTGAGGTTCCTGCTACAGCCCATTTCGCCATCCAGAGGGGCACCGGGCCCGGCTCTCCCTGGGGGTTTGTAAAGGAAGCCCCTTTCCCATCCCTTCCGCCGGCTCGCCGCCATTACCCACGTGCAGAGAGGCGGCCGAGCTCGCGCCACAGCGCCCCCTGCAGGCGCGGGGAACCATCGCACCTGCCCTGCCCGGCCGGGAGCCACCAGCGCCCCCTGCCGGCTGTGAGCGGAGCTGCACCAATGGGGAAGGTGCCTGACAGCCGAGAGAAGGCTGGCACTGGGTTCTGCTTCTGTTCGCTGTTGCTGCGGTGGTGGTGTTTGGTTGCCTTGTTATTCATAAACATGCTATCCCATATCTTTGCCTGAAAGCCCCTTAATTTCAAGGTTACAATACTTTGGAGGGAAGGGGTCACATCTTCTGTTCCTTGGCAGACATCTGTCTTTCAAATCCAGACAAACCTAATTTGTACATTTTTTTGATTTCTTTGCCTTCTCATTAGTGCCAATATTTATTATTTTTATACGTGAGTGGTTACAGCATTCTTTGGCCATAACAAAGATATTTATTTTGTATCCAGTTTCCAGTTAACTAAAAGACATCCTCCTAGCCCAACAAAAGATGCTCAAGGAAGTGTGTGATAATAGGGTGAGCCTTTTTTTCACACAAACACACTCGAAAATGGAAGATCTGCTTGGGTTTGATGTGGTGTCATTACATTTAATAGCCATTTATGGGTTTGTTTTGGTAGGTTTTTCTTTTGCCCCTTAAATCATTCAAACTCTTCTCACTCCTTTTTGGTTGTGTCTTCAAATGTTCTTTATTCTGTTAGTCATGCCCTCATGTACATACACACAGAAAGGTGAAGGTCAGATCTATAAGCTCCTGTTTATACAGCTATAGTATAAACATACTTATTTTGCATTATCCATGAAGACTTATTCTAGGATCATTTTCCTCCATGTTATACTTACTTCTTGATCCCTGTGTAGCCTTTGCTTATGTCTGTAGGTCACAGGGGTAGGAGTAATTTTTCTTTGTGAGTTCTGACTGGGCCTGAGAAGGAAAAAGCAAAGCCAAGTGATGCTGAGGCTTCCCACGTAATCAGACACTGGTTTCCTTTGGCTTTGAGCTGTAGTCTTTCTGAAGGGCTGTAATATATCCTTACACTAGTAGGAATTCCCGTGTGTCTGAGATGGTATGACAAATGTTTTGGTTTTCTTCCCCCCACCTAAACCCAGGAATGGAGCAAGAGTCACTTCCGTGTGATGGATGCACGCTTGAATGAGGAAGTGCTCCTCAGAGTGAGAAGCGAATGCAAGAATGACAACACCAGTGAGCCCAGCCCCTGGGTGGAGACCTCCCTTCCACCAAAAGGTAACACCAGCAGCAGCCAGACCCCTCTTGGCCTGAGAAGACATGACTTTTTCTCTGCTCTTTTAACAAGAAATCATAAAATACATCATAGAGAAATACCAGACACAAGGGCTGGTTTGATTGATACAGCTTAAACAGAATGATTACACCACATTTAAACACAACTGAGGTCTTTGCATGCTTAAAGTCTTCTGGGCAAGCTTGTAAAATTGAATTGCCCTTCCAAAACAGTAGTGTGGTTCCTGTTATTTCTCTTCTTCCTGCGGTGTGGTGGTTGTGGGATAAGAGCTTACACTCCATTAAACCTCCTGCCTTCATGGCTAATGTCTAAGTCAGTTTATTTTGTATGATTTTTCTGTATAAACAGAAGCCCCTAGAATAATCCTACAATTGTCCGTGTAGGAGAGAGGAATCTAGCAAATTTAACGACTTGTCAAATAAATTACTTAAATAATTGTAATAGGGTTCTTTCTTTTTCAAAAGAGATTAGTGGGGTCTACAAAGCATAGCAAAATGAATAGAGAAAAAGTATTTCTTGTTTCTTGGCATGCAGAAGTAAGGGGTCCACAGCAAAATTGTTAGGAAGCAGACTTTGAGGAATAATGTATTTTGCTGAATGCTTGGAGTTAGGATGTACAGCAAGGAAATGAGCCTCTTGCCTAAAGGTCTGTCTTATCCCAGGAGCATGACTTGATGTGGACGAAAAGCACGTGTGGTTGGCAGAATCAGAGACCTTATCAAGCCTGTGTGTGTGTCTGCCAGAAGGGTTCTGGAAAATCAGGGAAGCAGATCATTAGGACAGCATGTACTAAACAGGCTGGGGCTTTTAAAAGCCTGTTTGCAGATGAAATATTTTTATATACTTCTTGGAATAGGAAAACCAGTTTCTTTTCCCTATACTCTTAGTTGCTGCTGCAGGGAGAATGCAAGCTTGGACATTCAAAGTAGATGGCATTTAACATGCATTTAGTTTTTAGTTCATGGAGATGTTGCTGCTTGTTACAAGGAAAAAGCATCCAATACAATGTAATACGGTAATACAGTGTAAAGAACTCATAGAGAAATGCAAGATTGAATATGAAAGACTTTATTCCATAATTGCTCTGCCTGGGCGATCCATTGACCTATTCTACGTACTCATTTGTATTTTTGTGATTTGAGTTTCCAAATGTTGAATTTTAATGTCTAAAGGTATATGGGTCTTAATTAGAAAGTCAACTTACGTGGTGTTTCTTTTGTCAGTATTTAAGGCTCAGAGATATTTCCATATTCAGAATATCAAGCAACTAATACTGTATCTGGAGAAGATAAAAATAGTCAGCCTTTAATTATGGTTAACATTGATGGCTGTAATAGCATTTAGCTTTGTCATAGTTTTCCCTGTAATTACCAGCTACTTTGACTTATTTTTAAAGTGTCTGTACATTAATAGAAATAAATATTTTCCTGACTCAATGCCTTGTCCTTAGCATCTGGTAACTCTAAGTAGCAATTCAGCCATGGTGAATGCTGGGATTTGCTGCTGTTATTGGCTTGCCTCTAGAAGTTACTCTGCTGAGATTTCAGCCATTGCAGGCTCTAAACAGCTGGAATTCATAATTTGTTGTGCTGAATGGGCAATATAGTCCGAGAGGTAACCAATCCATTTCTGCCTTCCAGTTTCAGCTATGTAAAATGAAATGTTTTACTTCTGGAAACAGGGGAGAAGACTTGGAGAAAAAAAATCTTAGAGAACCTTTCCAACTTGCCTTGCAGGTATTCCAGGTACTGCTGCTGTTGACTTGAGCTGTGTTTGGCACAATTTGGAGTACATGGCTTGTACCTGGCGTCCTGGGGAGAACGCAAGCAGTGACACCAACTACACCTTGTTCTACTGGTTTGTAGGAGATTTGTATTCCCAGCTCTAAAGTGCTTCAGGGCTAATCTTCAGTTTTACGTGACACATTCCATTTGTCTGCCTCCTGTTGCTTTGAAAGTTCCCAGGGCATTGTGTCCAAGTTACTGCTCAGTCCCATCCATCAGAAAACTTCACCACTGAAGGGGCCAGAAATTGCTGTGGCCAAGACTTGTTGGGAAGTTGATGTAACTATTTTGTGTCTGCTTCTGTAGCCCATATTAACATAGCTGCTATTGTTTTCTGTATTTTTATAATTGGGCACTTGATTCAAAAAGGGAATAATTAAGAACTAAGCTAGGCCAATGTATTAATTGCTTTCTTTGCAGTCCAACAAAATGGGCTGTTTAAGTTAGGATCACTCTCTAATGTATGCGTTAGTTCATAAACCATTGGGAAATGGTATGAAGGCATTAATAACTCTTAGCAGTACTTTTGTTTGCATCTTCAATGTCCTAAGTAACTGGTTCACCTTTAAAGTTATGAAGAACATCTTTTTATCATCATCATCATCCCCGCTGGCCAGTGGACTGCCATAAATGGTGTCTAGTTACAAAGGAACAGACTTGTGTGAGCCAGCTCTTGGCATTGATAGCTGTACATGCTAATCTATGCATACTTCTGCACCTTGATGGGGCTTTTGAAATGCCAGATTGCATTAGCTTCTCTAGAAATAGTGAAGTTTTCTTTTTGAAAGCCCTATGTCATAGTTTAAAATCAGCTTTCTGTCTTATTTGAGCTAACTACATAAACTTTTTGCTCTTCTTCTCCAGTGGCGGTCTTGCAGGCCAGCAGTTCAATTCAGGGCATTTGGGCAGCAAACAGCAGAAAACTTGCTGCTTTAGTTAAATGTGGGGGGACTGTTTGTTCACTGTCTGGACTGCTACTCAAATTTTTTCTTTTGTTACAAGAATGGGTTCAATGCAGGGTTGAAGATCTGAATGTCTGGGTATAGAGATACTTACTGGAATAATGCTTTGGATTTGAGCTATATATCTTCAACCTGCCCTTAATTTTAATGGAAGATATAGCTGCAGTGACTGCAAAGTGTTTTAATTCATGCTGCTTTGAAAGAATAATGATTTTTAGATTTTAAAGCCAAAATCTAAGAAAACACTTCAGTTTTAAAGTGAAAGATATATTTTCCACAATGCTGGTGGGGTGGGTTGTTTTGGTTTGTTTTTCTTGGGAGGAAAGGCTATTGGTGTATTTTCATTGAGGCTTGGGCAAAAAGAGAAGCAAGGAAGAAGTTTGTCTTCCTAACTTCTCTATTATTGGAAGGGAATACTGACATTTTGAAAAGCAAATTGGGGAAATAGGCGAAACTCAACTGTCTCCAAGAGCTCCGATACTTGAGGCAGAGCTAATGGAGATTGATCAGCTCATTCTGTCACAGAGGTGAAATTCTGTTGACAAGAAGTGGTCCAAATTAATTTTTCTAAATATTCTTTATTCCTTGAAATTGTTCTCCCATGTGTAAAACGTGAACCAAAGCTGACAGCAGTTGTTCTCTTTGATATAAAACAAACCTGCCTATCTTTCTGCTCCCTGGCACTCTTCACAAAAAGAAGTCTTTCTAAAGCTTGAGATAAATTAGAGGCTTCTTACTTTGCTTAGCTTTACTTTTTTATATGCTATAGCATAGCTTTAATGCAAGATCAGTCTTTAGAATTTGTAACACACATTGAGAAACAAGCCTTCCCCTTGCTGTCCTTTTCTTCTGAAGTTTACAAAAATAATTTTATTCCTCTAGGTTTGATGGCTTGAAAAACCCTAAGAAGTGTGGCAACTCTTCTGTACACCAAGGAATCTTTGAATGCATTTTCAATCTTACCTTCCCAAAAGTCACCAGTACTTATCCTGCTATAAGTATTTTGATTAGAGATGATTCTGAAGAAATTAGGCCTGTGTGTGCAAGTAAAAATCCTACCACTCTTGGTAAGTTTAACACCACTTAATAAAAATGTAATTAAAATAAGAAGTTTGCTAGTATATTGTTGTGTTTGAGAAACTTTCACCTCATAAAGTATGGATGAAACAATGTGATTAGATGCTCCCTTCTTCTATTGACCTTGGATTTGAAATTACGTAGACAAGAGTTTGTTTTCTGTGGGGTGGGTATCTGAGGGGGAGGGTGGAGGGGTAATTTTCCATTCACTTCTACTCTTATTCTTTAGTTGGATTTACTCTTTTTTTACTTTCTGGTGCTAACTTTTTCCTCTTTCTCTTCTTAAAGTGGTGTAAGTGTAATATTCTGCAATACAGGACTGAACAATTTTTGTAAGCGGTGAAATAGACTTTTGAACTAATTATTCCATTTTGCATTTCAGTAAAACCTGCTACTCCAAGACAATTGACATTGTCAAAGAGTAATGATAAAATTGATGTAAAATGGAGTGAATCAGAAACTTTTCCAAAAAATTGTTTACATTATGAAGTTAAATGTTGCAATGGTGATTTGGACACTGGTCGGATTATTCCAGTAAGTTTTCATTACTGCCTTTTTTTTTTTCCTATGAATCTTTTGTAATATTTGCTGTTGAAAATGAGCAGTTGCATGTGAATGGATCGGGTGCCAGAGCTGGAAGTGCTGTGTGAATGCAAGATTTTTCTCTCATACAATAGGTTTATGTTAGTAAAAGCTGTACATCAAAATTCGTGCAAGTCTTATGAATCCTTCCCATCATTTGTTAGGGCAATTTGTTTGTGTGTAACAACAGTCTGATAAAGAAGGATTTACTAAACTATCAGGAAATGGTGCCTGTTTGCTTCTCAGGCATATGGGCTCTGGTGTTTGGTGTTGGGTTTTCCTGCTGTTGGTTTGTGTGGTTGTGTGGCAGCTTTGGTCTTGAGTGGTGTGACCTGATTGCCCTAAAGAAAAATCAACTGCTGGTGCACACAAGAACAGAGGATCTCTTACAGAAAAGCAAGGGGATAAAGACTGAGGATAGAGGGGAAGAAAGAGGTCTGCACTCTTAGATACACTGATTTTAGTGTACATATAAAAAGCATTGAGTTCAGTGTCTGGATGGACTCACGCTGTATGTCCATAGCCAAACTGAATGTACCGTTTGATTAGAATGGTAAAAACAGCATGATAAATTTCAAAGTGAGTGGCAGTCTTCTTCTGTGGAGCATGTTTAGTTGTTTATTCTACTCCAAACTTGAATGCTATCAACATTCCCCAGGAAACTGACATTTTGGATGAAAAATAAGTGCAGTTTGATCCTATCTAGTGCATGTTCTTATCTGTAGAGGTATCACAGAATACTTTGGTATGGTCAAAGTTATGCTGCCCTGACAAGAAGGGAAGGCAGTGTAAATCACAGATGTATGTCAGAAGCAGGAAAAAAAAGATTAAAAAAAGGCACTGTTCCAAATGCTAAGTCTTAGTTTAATCATTGATGCCAAATGCTGCACGATAGATGTAGCAGTGAATGAGATTAAATCTTAGCTTTGGAATGTGCATTTAGGCACTCTGTGCTTGTTAAATGCCACCATGTCCTATTTTTAATGAGGTATCATAGTCATAAAAAGGTCTTCCATCAAAACATTCAGAATACATTAGCTTCACAATGTAAATAGGCTGGTAAGTGACTGAGAATATGTTGGTGATTGAACAAAGCAAATTACCTTTTCTTTTTTACCTTAGTCTGAAATGAATTCTGTGTCAATTCCTGGCGTTGATGCTAATAGCAAGTACACCTTCAAAGTGAGAGCAAAACCAAAGCCTGAGTGTTACAACAGTGATTTGTATAGTGACTGGAGTGAAGAAAAGAGCATTGGTGAGAGCACTTGTCCCTGCATTGTGTTGCACTTTACTCTTCATCCGTAAGGCATTTAATACCTTTCTGTCTGCTAAATAAATGGGAGTCTGTTGGGGTTTTAGGAGTCCTCCTTTTGTTTTTTGTTTTTCTCTCCTAAAGAATTTTCCCCATACATGTTGCTAGGAGATAATAAGACCTGGCCACAGGGGGAAGGGTCCAGCTGGCTGCTCTCTTTTAGTGGGGTTTTCTTGTGTAGGGCAGAGATGCTGCGAGATTTGAACTGGGAAAAAGGGGTTGGGTGGAGCCCCCAGCCCTCTTGTTCTCTCAGCGTTTGGAGGGGAGAGAAGCTGCGGTTGCTGTGGGGAGAATTCATCACCACTGCGCAGTTCTGCCTTCTGCTGCCTTCATTCTACCGTGAGTGGAGCTCTGCTTGCTGGAGCAGCCTTTGCACTGGGACCCTATTTAACACCCTACCTCACTAAAAAGGGACTTTCTCACCGTCTGCTGGGGTGCCTGAGGGGAAACCCCAGGACCCCAGGCCCGCCTTTCCCTGCCCCGCTGAGAGCTGGGCTGTGGCTGCCCCGCCCCCACCGTTCTTTTGCCCCTGCTCCGAGCCTTCTCTGCACTGTAGCGCCGCACCTCCTGCTTGCTGAGACGTCCCGGGGTTCCCGCAGCAGCTCCAGAGTTTGATATATCTCGTCTACCACCCGGGATTTTGTGCTCATTCCTGCTGCTCCAGCCTGCTGCTCCCGAGGGTCCTGCTGGGGCACAGGGATCGGCTGTCCCAGGGGGTTTGTGAAGCCTTTCTCCCATCCCTTCCCGGCTCGGCCCAGCCGCCATTGCTGTGGGCTCCCCGAGCTCGCGCCACAGCGCCCCCTGCAGGCGCGGGGAACCATCGCACCCGCCCTGCCCAGCCGGGAGCCACCAGCGCCCCCTGCTGGCTGTGAGTGGAGCTGCACCGACGGGGAAGGTGCCTGACAGCCGAGAGAAGGCTGGCACTGGGTTCTGCTTCTGTTCGCTGTTGCTGCGGTGGTGTTGTTTGTTTGCCTTGTTGTATATATATAAGTAAAGAACTGTTATTCCTATTTCTCATATCTTTGCCTGAAAGCCCCTTAATTTCAAAATTATAATAATTTGGAGAGAAGGGGGTCATATTTTCCATTCTAAGGGAGGCCCCTGCCTTCCTTGGCAGACACCTGTCTTTCAAACCAAGAGAGAGTCAAAGATAATTTTCTTATGTATCTATTTAATTTTGAGTGAAAAGAGGGCCGAAGAGCTCTAGTTCTTCATCAGCACCACCAGTCCCAGCCTGTACTGCTGTATATGTTGATGGTGGTTTGTGTAATTGTGCAATGTCCAGTGTAGCCAGTTCTTCAGCCCTGAGTCTTGCTCATTTGCATTTTCTTGCCAAATACATCTACATTATAATCCCATTTTTGAAAAACGAGCCTGTCCTTGCCTACAAAAGTGCTAGTGTACTTGAAAAAGCACTGAGTCTATGAATAAATTGGAGAATTAACGAATTTGTTGTCATTATTCCTAAAAAGCCTCTCAAAACATTCCTAAGTTTCTGCAATTTCTGTTTTCCAGGTGAGAAGAGGGACTCTACAATCTATTTTGTTCTAATAATTGCCATTCCATTAATAGTAGCAGTATCTACAATAATTCTACTAGTTTATCTAAAAAGGTAATTAATGATCTCCCTGCATTTGCTGCTGTCTTTATCAAGAGTGTAAGTTATTTAGAATCTGTCTGTGTCAATGTTCCCCTTTCCTTTTGTTTTGGGGAGTAAAAATAAGAAATGGGTACACTTGCACAGAGAGTGCAACTCTCTGTTGAGAGTGCAGAGAGTGGCCAGTGATGACAAAGCTGACTCCACAAATTTTCTTTACTGTACCCAAACATGATTTTGACATGTTGATTTTTAAATTAATATATCTTTCATCTAAATATTTTCTTTTTAACTTTATGAAGGCTGAAGATATTAATTCTTCCACCAATTCCAGACCCTAGAGAAATTCTTAAACGCATGTTTGGAGAGCAGAATGAGGATTCCCAGGTTAGTAAGAAGCTGTTGGGTCAACAAATCTATTGAACTGGGATCTCTAGGCTTGCAGTTTTCTTTTTCCTATGTCTGTCTTATAACTAACTGTATATAAGTAAGTATATTGTATGAAGATTAAGTATTTACAATACTAGGAATTGTTCCAAAACAATTACCCAAAACTTAGCAAAAACTATATATACATTACTAGTTAGATTAGTAGAATTGCATCATTCTGTTACTTCAGGCTGCTAGTCCCTTAAACTTGTTTCAGGTTGAGGTTTTTTGGGTGGCAGTTTTCTGATTGTCAGCATTCTTTTGCTGTGTGGGTTTTGGTTTGAGGATTTTTGTTTGTTTGTTTTTGCAACTCCATTAAGTGACTTCTGCTGAACATTCATGTCTTTTTCTGCTACTTAATAATATTTATGATGCTGAATGAAGCTATTTGTGTTTTACTTCCAGAAACTTACATTTTTAGCACTCTCACATTTATCAGTCTGTTAGCTAAGAAGTAAATCAGACATTTAGCTTCTGTTGGCAAAAGAACAAAACCAGCTATAGTTGTTTCAAGCTTTGGTTGATGAAAGACTTGCGGTGGTGCCTTATTTTGGAGAAAATAAACATACTACCCATTTCCATAATACCCATTACGGAAACTTATTTCTAAGTAAATCTCTCTCAGTAGCCCGTTATAAAAATCCTAAGGGAAGTACATTGACAAGCCCTAATTCAAACCTTGACATGTGATGGTGAATGTTGTTCTCCAAGATGGGACTCTTGGCCATGAGGGTCATAACTGTGGTAGCTGTTACACTTTGTTGTGCTTTCACAAGCACAAGTAATTTTTTCTGTGTGCTCAGTGAAAATTCTACAAAGTGTGTACATGCTCAGTTCTCCATCCTCCTGCCTGAGCTTCACCCATTGGCTGTAGTTGGAAGCACCCTTCAAGGTGGGGACCAACTTTCAGTTCCTCATCTCTGGAGGACATCTCTTCTGTTGGCCAGGCCTAAGCCGTGGCTCTGAAAAGCACAATTTGTTGCCCAGCTACCTTGGCTTTTCACCATAATCCAGGGTATATGTTGTGGAACAGGGGTCTGTCTTACTGGTTTGAAAAAGCAACACTCGCCATGAGGAAATACTGTTAAAAATGTTGTTCCTCTCTTTCAGAGCTCTACAAAGGATGATCCCATGAATGCTTATGACAGGTTAATTATAGAAGAAGAAATTAATTCTTTAATTTTAACAGAAACTTCAGAGAGCGCTAATCCTGAAAAAGAAAACAGGTAGACTCTGCTTTATCAGTAAGAGGAAGGAAGCTTATTCCTGCTCCCATACCTCAGGTGACTGTAGATGTGAAAGGCCTGTGAGACACTGGCTGGCTTGATGTCACTGAGTCCTTCTCCAGTGCACAGAAGATGCATCACTAACAGTGGCTGTTCTTCCATCTCTGCCAGAAATACTCATCTGAGTTCAGTCAAGATGAGCATGTACATAATTCCATGTGACTGCATTGTGGATTCCCTGTCCTGGCTTCAGCCAGCTCTGCCCTGTTACTTGTCACTTGCACTTGTGTTTGTGCCTCTAGACTGTTGGAGTTTTTTTGGAGCAAGCACTGGGACTTCTCTGAAGTATTTGGCTCTATTTGCAGTAGATGAGATGAGGCTGGTTTACAGTAGATGGGTCATTAGTGCTACCATGTGGAGCTGCTGCCAGGTGGGACAGCAGAGCATGGACTGTGGATAACCCTTTCTGTGTGTGCCTGGGCTGGGCACTCTCTGGAGGGCCCTTATGGACTGAGCTTCTTGTGCTTCTGTGCATCAGTTGGGGCCTGGTCAAATCCCACCAAAGAGGGTATTTTTTTCTTTGAAAATGTGTATGAAAAACCTCTCTCCGGCTGGCGTTCAGAATATTCTTAGAAAAGGCTTAGTCAATTGCCTGTCCTCAGATGCCTTGCCTTCATGGACTTCTTGAGTTAATTATACTTTGTTTAAAATGAGAAATTGAATTCTTTTACTTGTTCTGTGCAGTAGCAGATAACTGTATTGAGTCTCACCAGAGTTTGATTCTACTTTGGCCATATTGGCCTGAAGACACCTGATTTTTAGCAGCTAAGTAGTCCTGAGTCTGTCCAGCAAAAATACCAGGATGGATGCATGAGTCTAAGGAGCTGGGGTCAAACTGATTAGCAAATGCTAAACCACTGAAACCCAACTAATTCAAAGGCTTCAAGACCCATTCCTACTGCCAAGCTGATGGATTTGGGGAAGAGGGGATGACAACCTCGACCTGTTTTCTAAGGGATAAGTTTTATTCTTTCTGTAGTGGTGAGACTCTGATTTGAGCTTCCCCTCTAGGACTTAGCAATATAAAACAAGGTGCTGATTTGACTTTTTAAAAAAGCTTTCTTCTATATTTTACTGCAACTGTTTGACAGGTGTTTTTGTCATTGTTTTGTTCATTCTTTGATGGTTTTGTTTTGAGGGTTCTTTACCCAGCAAAGCTCAGCAGGTGTTTCCTGGCACAACTGTGACATTTTCCTGCTCTGCATTCTGAGCATTAGTTTCTGCCTTGTGCTGCAAGGGTGGTTACAGTGGTACCTTGATTGTGCTGGAGGAGGAAGGTATGTAATGGGGAGAAAAGGATCCATGGAAGCACTTTATGGTTAGTGCTCAGGGATTTCTTGCTCCTTACAGATAAGTGCAGACATGAGTCATGGATATAGGCAGTTTTAGCAGACTGGGAAGAGATCTGGTAAGTTTTCTAGGAGCAAACTTTATAGCCACTAACCTTTTAAAGTTCATCCCTGTCTTCAAACTCCATTCAGTCAAAAAAGTGAAATTGAATGCTGTATTTTTATAACATATTGTTCTGCAAGAAGTAGAACAAGTACCACATGCTTTTTAGCTACACAAGTGCATCCTTTATGCACTTATGTATTCCCTCCTTATCAATAAATCCAATTCTTTCCCCATTCTCCACTGAGCCTCTCAAATACAGTTTTTTCCATGTCTCTTATCCACCTTTTGTTAGTGGTAGAAAGGGGAGGAGAAATGTAGCAGAACTAGCAGATGCCCTATTAGCATATGCCTTTTACCTCCAATCAGGCTAAAAAACCCCCAGCATTATAAAAATTAACAAATGAGACAAAAATAAAGCCTCAGGGATTTCAGTGACATAAAACTCAGGTTATACAAAGTCAGCTAGTAGCACTATCTGAAATTCCAGAAATTAAGGAATAGCATGAGGGAAAGAGTAATTACATTCCTTGCCAAATTCATTCCCTCTGCCCTGCAACATTTATGTCATTATAATGATAAATATTCCTTCAGTCTACCTCATCTAGAATGTTGCTCAACACAGACCACTAGACAAACAGAAATGTATGATTTCAAGATAAGAGTAAGCATAACAGTGTAATGTAAAGTTTTGTAGCTTTCAGCATAGCAGTCTAGGAAAATCAGTACTTACCCCTAAATTCTTTTGACTTTTATGCTGGTGTCTATGACAAAACCAAAATTTGCTTTTTAAAAACACAAATGAACAAAAACCCCATACAAATTCATAAAGCCAGAGGAGTGGGAAAAAAAAATGGATGGAAGGTGTTAGGCCAAAAGGAAGATTTAAATGCAAAGGATGGTTTAGATCACTATATAGAAAGGTTTTGAATAACGGTAGTTGACACACTTCCTCATGGATTCATTTCTTGAGCCTGTGTTTCAGCATGTAAAGCAAGTGTCTGAATATACTTTCACCTTTAACATGTTTTTTTTAAGGTAAGATGTTTTTTAGTTTGAATTATCCAAATTTTGCTATTATTTGGTTTTTTTTCTTCACTGCAGTTACTTGATCTGTAAATTTGTTGAAAGAGTGAATAAATATGATTGAATGCCTTTCAGTGTAATGGCATGGCATTTTTTTCTTGGGTTGAGGAGATTAAAGTGAGGCCAAAGAGATAAGTTTTTAATGAGAAACCATGTTTGAAGCAGAACCCAGAGAAGAAAAGCTGAGTTGCTTTGCTCTCTTCCCTTTCAAGAGTGAACTCAGCCCACACACTCAGTGTGGATGGATTGCAATAGCCATGTTTTTTGGCTGGGGTAGTGGAACAGAGATTGAGCTGAGCACAGGGTTTGGACTCTCGCCCTTTCTGTACTCAAGGCCATTCTACTTTCTGACATTGACATGTTATTTTAATGCTATAGAGACTTAATAAACCATCAAACTGGAATTCAACTGAAATTGCTGCAGCCTTCCCCAATGTAGCTTCAATATTTTACATCTTTGTTAGCTGCTGAAGTTCTTGAAAATGCCAGGTTGCTAAACTGGTGAAACCCATGACCTTGTCACTTAGACCCAAATACATTCAAGTGCCAAATAAACACATTAGTAATGGCTTCTTGGAAAGATTCAGAGAGAGAATACTTTTTTCCCTTCAGTTCAGTGAGCAGATCATTCAAAATTAAGATATAAACCATGACACCAAAAACCAAGACTTTTGTATTTCTCTTTCACAATTCTACAGTTTTTATGGTAATAATGACTAACAATGATTTTAATCACTCCCCGTAAGTGACCTTTTCCTATTTTAGTACATTCTGTTAAATAATTTAAGCTTTCTGTATTTGGCATCCTTGAAAAACTGAACAATTAATTTCTATTTTTTTTGTTCATTTCTTTCGGTTATGGAATGACATGACACAGTTGAACAGCTTTAAAGAAGTTCTAGAGGAACACACCAAAGTGTAAGCCATAGTGTTTCAGTGCTTCCTGGGTAGAACTATTCACAGGTTGGGTATTTCCATCCACTGGAAAATATTCAATTAACTTAGTTCTGAGCTGGAACATCAAAGACTCAGAATTTCCCCTGGAAAGGAAATTATTTTTTTTTTCATTATTAAAAAAAAAAAAACCCAACAGAATGAATTTTTTGTTTTGGAGGGTTTTCCACTCACTCAAGCAAGAACAGGAGGTAGGTGAGTAGCGGGGTGGAAATCCAGGTATGGTCAGGATATTGCAGAAACCTCCCTCCCTCCTTCTCACCCAAGTGCCATGGTCTGGCAGCAGCTGAGATCTGCAGGTCCAGGAACAGGCAAGGTGGGACTGGGAGGAGCAGTTCTGCTGGGTTACTGAAGGTTCATCAAGATAATCCCCAAATACTTCAGTTTCATTCAATATTTGCAAAATATGTTTTAGGGGAGCAAGCCCCAAGAGTTGTGCTGCCAGCTGTAGAAATGCAGCTTCTAGATAATACTGAAAATCCAAATGCAAAATCAGATTAAAATCTCTTTATTTGGATGAACTTCCTGCAAGCTCTGTTGAATCAAGGTGATAGCAGGAGGGTTAGATCACTTGATGTAACTAAATCCACGCTGTTACCACAGCAAAGCAATGTGGGTTTGGGTGGGTGGCACAGGGAAGAGAAACTTTCTTTCAGGTCTGGAAACTCTGCCTCAGTTTGTAACATATAAGAGCCTGAAAGCTTGTTGATGACTTCTGGGGCTTTTTTGGGGTTGGTTTTTTCAGTCTGTTTTTCCAATATGCTGGTTAGGTTAATAAAATCCTTTCTCTTTGTTTGTAAACCTTGTGGTGTTTATGACTGAAGCACCCCTTCTATGGCCATTCTCTCATTATTGCCAAGTAGTTTTCTGAAGGTAATAATTCAGTGGGGAAGACAATTGCTGCTGTCACCACAGAGCTGAAAACCAGCCAGTGTATTCTAGTAATAGTCTCTGCTCCTTGTTTGGCTTTTGCTAAAATAGTGCAATTATTTTGATGACTCTTGCACAAAGCAGCTACAAAAAGATACTTTCCAGTTAACCAGGGCTTCCAGTAATCACATTCTTAGCTTGTTATATCACTTTTCCTCTATTTAATTTGGCTCAAACAGCTAAATAAAATAGCAGTTTATTTGGCTAAGTGCATAATGAGATTAAAAGCTTAGTGAGAAAGATGTTTTGTAAAGCTTGGGCACTGTCACTTTTTGGAATCTCAGGCAAAATTTGCAAAGCTAGATCAAATGTTAGGAGCAGCTTGAACCAGGAGTTAAGCTAATGCTTTAGAAGTAGAGCTGCCCCTACATCTTCAGTGCTGAAATAAAAAAAAAACCAAACTCAACTAAATCTGTGCTCCATGGTGGGAAAAAATTAGATTGTGCAGTGGGCATGCTGTCCTAGTGATCTGCTGAAATTGATATCAGCAATTTCTGTCTCAAAGTTCTCTGCTCTGAAACACCAGAACTGAGCTGTATTTAAGACACTTAGCTATGTCATTGCCACAACCTACTTCTTTGTAGAAATATCCACTGATTTTTTTTTTTTTAATGGCAGAGAGCACCAAAATTAGTGTATTTTGCCTGTTGGAGCCTTTCTCCCTCCTGTACTTCAAAGACTTTTAGCCTCACTAGTTTCCTTTCTTCACACAAAATGTCAGTGTGGAAACTTCTAAAATGCCAGGAAGGTACTCTTAAAAGGTGTGAAACTGCTTGGTCCTTCAAATGTCAAAATCAGCTACAGGGAAAACTATTCAGGGTATGGCTATTTAGTTTTAATGTCATACCCTGTCATGTTCTAGGAGAATATTCAGCTGTAGACAACCTTGGCTACACTGCCAGCTACTAAGGCTGAGCCATTAGTTGACATTTTTCCACAGCTAACTTTCATAGTCCTTTTCTTGCACACAACACTTTGTGACTTGTTTTCCTAGGAGGTATAAAAGGTAGAAATGCTAGCAACATACCAGGCAGAGAGAGAATGTCATCTGCCTTTCTGTATGTGGAATTTGAAGGACTGTGTTTATGAGCTTGGTTTGCAGTAAAAATCCTGTTCCTAAATCCTTGGGAATACTGGGCCATTTTATTAGGTGTGCAACAGTAATTCTTTTGTTTATGGGCAATATGAAAAATGATCATCCATTAAAGCTTAGGCAGGGCTGGAAGGCTTGTCAGGGCATCCCCTGCCACGTTTCCTTCTGCTGAGTGGTGCCAAGACAGAGTGCTCTTGGTGATTTGTCAAACTTGTAAAAAATCTCTACTAAAGAGTCTCCCAAATGTTTTGTCTCACTGCTCTTTTCTCCTTAATTCAAAAATTTCCCCACCAACTGGCCTGCTGCTTTTTACTGCAAATTAAAATTGCCTTTTCCTCTGTCCTCCTCTCACCAGAATCTTGTTTGCACTCTGATCTGCTGCCGAGTTCTGTCCCTGCTCTCTTCTGCTTTGAGAAAAAAACCCAAGAAGCCTGAATCTCTAATCCCTTGAGTTTTCTAAATCATTTATTGTCCCATTGGTCTTCTCTAGAGCATTGCTCTCGAAGCTAGACTGCATCATCCCCAAACCACCAGAACAATTACATTTTTTGGCTCTTGGTCCTCTCTTCCCCATCTTCATCCAGAAATCATAGCTGCAATTTGCTGTGGCAACAGCTTGCTGTGGAGCTGTATCTCAGTTTGTGGCTTTCAACGGTTTTTCGTCTTTTCAGTAACACTGCTGCCCTGTCAGCCCCTCTTCACTGCAAAATCCTTTTAGCCTGCCTAAGGGGAATGCTTTTGACAATTTTATTGGACTGCATTCTTGTTGCTTGTGTTGCTGTGCTATTTGGAAAACTGCTGCAATTTTTTATACTCTTGTGTCCCTGAACATCCTTCTAACCATTCCTGCTTGGGTCACAGAGGGTCATCTTCCAGATGATCAAATGGTTTCAAATGCTGAATTAAGCTGCTACCCTGACAGATTCCTGCAAAGCAGCAGCATTTGCTGTCCTGCTGGATGGTCAAGGAGGTTTTTTTTGGTTGTTTTTTTTTTTTTTTGATGGCTGCTTTTCAATCTCTGTGCTTAACTTGTATTTCCTCAAGCTGATTAAGAGGATGTTGCCTCATAGGCCTATCAAAAAGGGAAACTAGACTAGTTTGGCACAAGCTATTCTTGGTGGTAAAAACACAAAGAAGGGATTTAAACAAAATTGTTCTAGAGTTACTTTAGGGATAAAAGTTGGACAAATGGACCAGTAATTTCTTGGATGCTTCCTTTCTGCATACAATATATTTGTCCTTCACATTTTAGACTTCTGTTTTCTACAGACCTCAAAGAAAACTGCCCACATTCCAGGTCATATCAGTGTTTAGATTATTACGTGCTGCAGGATTAATAAGGCCCTGCCCACCCGAAGACATCCACTTTATCTGATTGTTCTCCAGCCTGTTTGTCTCAATATATTTGCTTGTTAATTTGCTCTGGTTAGAGAGCAAATCTTTTTTGAAAAGACTAAAACAAAACAAAAATTGACTGCACCAAGCTTCACAGCAGTGCATTCTGACCTTTCCCATCTGGCCTTGAGCCTGCAGTTCATCTTCCTTTAGCCTGTAGTGTAGTCAGACCCTCTTCCAGTGTGTTTTGGCCCTCATCAATCAGGACTTGTTTGAGCCCATTGCCTTCCAGCCCTCAGCCGTGTTGGAAGCTGCCAGGGCCCCATTCGCAGTGGGGTGAGGGCTGGAGGGCATGCTTGGGGCATGCTTGGGGCAAATGAAAGTCATCAGTACTCACCCAGATAGTGGCCACAGATTACAGCACAGACAAAACAGTCTCTATTGTTAACTGCCTGCCAAGCCAGACTCTTCCTTTGGCCTCATTTCTCTACCTAATACAGTACAAGTGCCTGGTACTTCCAACATGCAGCTTTCCCCTGCCCAGAGTGCTCTCAAGGTGGCTCAGTCACTCCTAAATAGTTCACTGCCAGAGGATGCAGGATGCTGTTGTGCTCATACAAGTGCCAAAGCTGTATAGCAATGCCTCTTGATGTGCATGAGTTTTGTAGTGTTCATTTTTTTCACACAACTTTCAGAGCTGTGGACAGAGCAGCTGGGTAGTCCATGAGGATTTGTGGATGTCAGTAATACTGGCTTTCGTGGATGTCTCTCTTTGGGTGACAAGAGGTGTAGTTTGCAGAGCCTGGAGCTGATTCAGCTGCTGTACAGAGTTCCTTCCTCTCAAGGAAATATAACACCCTGCTGGGGTGCGGAAGGAGCTGAGAGCTTTGTCACTAGTGCAGAACAGATCTTCTCCAAGCTCTTTCCCTTCCTGCAGGTTCACAGAGACAGCCCAGGAAGGGCTGTGATGCCAGCATGTCCAGAGCACACACAGTTGTAGCATTCCCAGCCCATTCAGCTGACAAGCAGCCAAGGACCTAGCTCCTATCCCTCTCTGCCCAGCCTGCAGCTCAGCCCCAGTCCTGGAGCACAGGGGGATGAAGGGACAAACAGACCTCCTTTTTCCTGTTTTTCTACAAAACTCATGCTGCACACAGTGTTGAAAGCGAAGAGAAGCTGCAATTGGTGGCACAGATGTTGACGGAAGCTCGGCCTAGTTCTCCTTTAAAGTTTCTTGAAAAGAGTAAACATGACTGTGGAGAAGATTCTTGGAAAATCGAAACAACTTTCAAGAAGTAAAAAGGATAGAAATGGAAAGAAACAATCCAAGATGTTTACATATATTAATTCATTTATTTATATTCTCTGCTCTTCAGTGTTGCACAACTTCTACATCACATTAATTCAAAATTAATATTATCTTTATGATTTATGACTTAGCAACTTTTATACACTCAAAAGTACCACTAACTACATATGCTCTACCTTCCTCCGTTCTTTAAAATTAATGCTGAAAACACAAGACACATGCACATGTAAGGTTTTAGAGTACAGTTCTTTGGTCAGGTACAACTTCCACAGTTAAGGAATGTGCTCTGATAGTATTTTACCCTCAGCAGTAGCAATACACAGAAAGGTGATTCCTATGATGTTTTGCAGGAGTAATGACTCTATGTCTTAGCTTAACATGGTAAAACTAACATGATTTGACACTCAAGATCAAAAATACATTGGTTTTACACTTGTGTTAATAAACACCAAATGAAGTAAAACAGCAAGTGGTTTCTTTGCAGAGAGGACCTTTGTTCCAGTCTGACAGTGCTGGATTGGCAGGGAGGAGGGAGACAGGCAGAGTGGTAGAATCACAGTAACACTGCAGCACTTCTGCCACTGAACTCCACATATTAAGTTCAGTGTTACTTAGCATGATGGTGACTCTACAGATTGATCCAGAGTAGCAGAATTCCAAGTCTACTACAGGCATTGGATATTCACCAGCTGCACACAGAAAGCCTCTGCATCCAACACTGGCACCCCATTCAGCAAGAATAAGTATCTCTCCTTCCCAACTTCTGCCATGAAAAATTTCAAACACTTGTGTCACATAAAATTATATCCTTTAATGTTTTAAAGACATGATCTATGTTCCACATAATTCTAGTATTTCTTTTAGAGTTAGGAAGTCCTAACATATAGGATGAAATTATTAATGCTATATGTTTAAAGTGTACTAAGCAGTGCAATGCCACAAACAGCCTTTGGCTGCATTTCTATGGCACGGGATGGAGGGAGGTGGCTGGACCATCTCAACAACGTGGCTCTGTGACAATGTCAGCCACATCAGTCCTATTGTACAAAGATAATTCCTTTAAAAATTGCCTTAAGAAAGAATGGTTTCATTAAAATTAGACTTCGATTTGAAGTATACATAAATAAAAAACATTGGCTGACACAGTCAGCATGGCTCAGTTTGGAACATGAAGTGCTGTGTGACTCTCACTCCAGAGCAATGGTCTCTCACCTTCACATACCCATAAGCAGCACAATGACACAAATAACACTGCAAGCAACACCCTACTCTTCTTGGGTTGTTATCTTTTCATTTTGCCTTCTGTGGGTACTCTGAAAGGCATGAGTTGACAAACATTGCTCCAGAACTAATACTTCTGATTCATATAAAATAGACAGATACAATACAGTCACATTTAATTGACTTTCAGTCCCTGTGCAATTTAAGTTAAACTATTCTCCTTAATATATTTTTAAACTGTAAACTACACTAGAAAGACACAATAATTTCATTAATTTCATTGCTTTGTATCTGAAATTGCCTGTGAACTTGTATGTAACAAAATCAATTACATTTCTCTGGCAAATTACCATTAACTGAAGATAGGGCACAGACTTTAAGTACTTGAGGACTAAGTCCACTGTCGCCAGGGCAGACAAGTGAGCTACTAGTTGAAAGAGGTAATCTTGAATTACCAACGGGCTGCTAAAATGTGCCTAAGAATTTATCTGTTCCTACAAATTAACTCTGTGGGCTTTGGTCAATAATGGTACAATTTACCTGGCCAGTCTCCGCAATTCCTTCTTCTCAAAGAATTGAATTGGGACCAGCATTTCAAATGAACAAGTAGTCAAACTGCAATAAGCTCCTGCTTGAAAATAATTTTGTAAGAATCCAGTTCTTTAAGTGATTTGAAGCTGTTTAACAAAAGAGAAAAATGTGCTACTTGATTCTGAACCAGCAGGAGCCACTTGCTCCTTAGTGCAGGGAAAAAGGTGGCACAATTTTCCAGTCTTTTGCTCTTATGAAGTAGCAGATTCTCATAGTTCCTGAACTCCTTCATGTACTCAGAAGACACCTAAAAGGGTTGTGGCAAACTGTGTATCCTGCCATAATTAGCACTTCTTAAAGACAGTCTTGCAAAGCTAGAAGCAAATTCCAAGAAAAAAATTTCTTTTAAAAAATATGTCATTACTCTTATTAATGAATAAACTATGTTAAAAACGTTTGGATGCTATACTCACTACCTAACACTCTATGTACAAAAGCAGACATATAAAAACAAAGCACCTGACCCTGCTCAGGTGAAAAGAACTGAAAGTGGTTTCCTGGATCATAGTACTAAAGGCATCATGGTATTTAATCCCTTTCACAGTAAGCTTCAAGCCTAAAGAGCAGTTAGGCTGCCTCTGGTAGCTTTCACTAAAAAACATCATTACAGAACATAAAAATTCTAATCCTCAAAATTATTCTAATTTCCAGCCTAAATTTTTATCACAGCCAGTTAATTCTTTTGCAAACACTGCCTTAAATATTAATAAAGCTTGCCTCTCTTCTCCATTCTCACGCAGATATATACATTTCCTGTGTATGTTTGTGCACAGCTGACAATCACTTTTACTCCTCAGTATCCTGCCAAATGATCAGTTCACTGTACTGCCTATTCATCCTTCTTGAACATCAGTGACCAAGACATTGTCTAATCTGTTTCAAGACCGAAAAATAAAGGCAACAATTGTCCTTCCCAGTTACGTGGATGACCATTACAACTGCCCTAAGAATCACAATTTTAGATGTGTGTCTGCTAGTTCTAGAAAAGTGCAATGTGTAGAGGGTGTATTCAAGTTACAGCAATTTTATTTCCCTCCTTTTGAACAATATATATTTGAAAAGTAAGCTATTAAATTACACTGGATCCAGCACACCCGGTTCCACTGTCTTGTAGATTTTGCTCAGAAAGACTTCCACCTTATCATCACCCAAGTGACAGATGTCCAAGATGCAAATAACATGTTTGCCATCGAGCTCCTTTGCTGCTTTTACAATTTCATCTAGAAGTTAAGGAAAGGTGGTTTTAAAAGGTGTTTGCTGTATACTCTGTATACAATAAAAAGGTGTACAGAATTGATAATGTTTTCCATACAGTAATGTGTATATGTTCAACCTTCTTTCAGTGAAAAATTTTGTTAGTAAATTCCATCACTAGAAATGACAGCATCAGAATTAGATATTAGTTTGTGGTTTGGATATTAAAATACTGTCTTCCAAGGATGAGAACAGCTCCAGCAAAAACTGCCTTGAAGGCTCAGTATTACAGCAATTTACTAAAGGTGGTGAAATAGAATTTACATCTCCTTCACTGAAGAGGTGAACAGTGTGTGACCTACACCAGAGATTTCTACAGAGGATTAACTCTTGCACTGAAAGATAAAACAAGAAATGATAAATGAGTAATGTCAGTGAAAGGCAGTCTTACCTGAAAGAGGAAATGTGTCACGAAGCCTCCCACTGCCAGTGGTCTTCTGGTGGCATGCAGAGATACAACTCATACAAGACAATAATGTATCATTCTGAATGTCTTCTGGTTGAAATATGTGGGGATTGTCAGGGCAAAACAGCGGAAGAAAAGCAACATCTACTGCTATGTCATGGTTTATACCTGTTGAAGAAAAATATTTTATGTAGCAGAGAACTTCATATTCAGCCCATCAGCAACTTTGTGCACCACTTCTCTTTTTTTTAAACAAACAATTGCACTGATTTTTATTTACATGTTCTTCATCCGTTAGTTAGTAACTAATATATAAAAATACGTTTCTATATATGATTATTCACAAGCACATTCATATTGATATGATGTTATGAAATACTGTGGTTTAAGGCTAACAATGCTGATAGTTCAGAAAACATTAAACTTTGGAAGCCATTTCATCCTCCTTTTAACTTTATCTGCAAAGGCAGAGACATTAACTTTACAACCAGTGAAACTATGCAGTGTGCAATGCAGTGCTACTTTCATCTTTAATATCATATTGTCAGTCCCAGGATTCTAATGACTTCAAATATTCAAACACCTTCTCTGCAAATGTCCCTTAGCAAATAATGGACTTTTAAATTATGGGAACTTAACATGGGCATTGTTAAGGAAGGCAATTTCTGTCTCCTTTTAATGGGAAAACAAAATCAAACAGATTAATAACCCTCAATGAAGCTAGCAAACATGAGCTTGCATTTTAATAAATAAAAATCAATCAACTGACACTTCATGTTAACCAGAAGCAGCATGGAGCAGTTAATGAGTATGGCTAAAATACAGCCCTTCTTTTTCTACCATGGAAGGAAGGCACTTTAGGAGCAACAGCATGAAAAAACCAACTCAATGAGAAGAATGCTGAAAAGAAGCATTTATAGTTGGCTTTTTCCTTTTAAGAACACTAAATTGTTTCTGATAAACACCTCTCCAGCAGAAGGCCAGATGACAAGTGCAATTGAGTAATTTGCCTGATTATGTCAGGTTGAAATAGTGAACAAGACCTACTTCTAACTGAAATAATCAATAGTTTACGGACTATTCACATTCTTCAAATGACACTCGTAAGACTATACAAAAAACTGAAATCATACGAAAAGTGATACTAGAAACAAGATATTCAGGCATTTCATTGAAAGGTATGTTTAAAGAGAATTACAGCTTTCTAGTAAAAAAATTCCCCTAAATGAGGACTCTAACAAAAATCTAAAATGTCAATAATTTTTCAAACATCAGGAAATACTCAGAATCAACTGATTCCTTTAGATTAATTCATTCAGTTTCTGATGAACTTACACTGCTCTTGCTTAACCTTTTTTACAAGGCAAACTACTTACCCAGAACTGTCACTTCGTAATACCCGAGGCCATTCGCACTTTTAAACTCATGGACGTTTTTATCTGTCCTGGCTTCTATTGGCTGGTGCACTGCCGCATGAAGGTTGTACTGTTGCATAAGTAAGTCTTTGTGCACATAATCAAATTTACATGGGATACTTTCTGGGAAAATTTTGCTGTGATGAAAATAATTAATTAACTTGTCTTTCACTTGTGCCCAAAGGTCACTCTGCCAGGAACCACAAGTTCTTCCAGTCTCTTCAGTTCCAGGTATATCACTCACTCCTTGGTCTATTATAAGCACAGAAAACATTTAGTTGCTTATATATTTATATAATTGTATTACTCCTCTGTTAAATAAGGATTAATTTTCATTAGAACATTTCAATTACGAAGACACGGCAGAAATTAAAAGGGCCAAGAGAAAACTTGAGGTCTTATGCCATAAAGTGCCTCTGAAGTACTAAACTAACTTAAAACTTGTATAAAGATACACTGAGAATTTATTGCCCATAATGGGAAACAATCCAACATGTCCTTTCAGCCATCCCTTAGAACACAGCAGGGAACATTGAGTAGAATGACACTGATGATACATTGCTACAGTGGTTCCTCAGAGGCTGATGCAGCCAGATGTACAGAGAAACTGTCTTAACCAACGTTATAAGGATATCTTTGTTGCCGGGTTTGGACCTGAAGAAAAGAAGTAGTCTTAAGCCTCCTAAAATTAATATAACAACTATTTGCAACGTACCTGTGCAGTACTGCAAACTGTTTGACACAGACTGTCCACTTTTATCTTGCACAGAATGTCCATGTTGATATTCATCCAAGCTATAAAAAGAACATTACAGTGTGTATACATATGTCTGTCTATCTATCTATCTATCTATCTTTATGTATTTTAAACCTAATTAACCTCAAACTCTATGCAGCAAAAGACAGATTTCTAGTGATAAATGATACAATCTTGAGTGAATGAGCTGATTCATTATCATGAGAGTTGTATACAGCACCTTGACACAATGAGACCTACTGTGCTCAGTAAGTTAGCTTAGCAGAGTTTCGGACTAGCCCCGCTGGATTCCTGGCTTTGGGAAACAGATGGGGAAGGATTTCACACTCACAGCTTTTACACTCTGCTGCCTTCTACCGGCACCTGGCAGAAATACCACGCGTGACAGGGCCAAACATCACAGGTGACCAACACGTGACTTGACCGCAAAAAACCTGGTGCTCAACGTGCAGCTGCAATGTCCTATCATCCCCTTCAGCACTCAGAAACACAGCATGAATGGAGCCATGTCATCACTCTGGAATCCAAAATGACAGAAATGCCAAATCTGTATTTTCCTGTCTGTCCTGTTGTAATGATCAGTTCAATGAAGCAAAGTAGGTATTTGTTTGACTTTCTTTTTTTAACCATAAAGTTTTGAATTAATGGTAAGAAACTATTCTTTGTCAATCTCTAACAAATTACCTAGGATATTATGCAGGAAAAAACATAATAAGCAGTCTGCAAGCAAACATGGTAAAATAAGCTCTTAGGCCCATTTATTCCTTTCTTCTTTGATCCATTTCTCTTATTAGAATAAAACCCACCATGATGTCTGAAAAAACTTAGGGGAAGGACTATCTTGATTATCTTGCATCACAAACGACTGCAACAGGTAAGACTTTGTTAAGGTACCCATTAAAATTCCAGACTATCAAAGTAGTTAATAATAACTAAACCCACCATGATGTCTGAAAAAACTTAGGGGAAGGACTATCTTGATTATCTTGCATCACAAACGACTGCAACAGGTAAGACTTTGTTAAGGTACCCATTAAAATTCCAGACTATCAAAGTAGTTAATAATAACTAAACCCACCATGATGTCTGAAAAAACTTAGGGGAAGGACTATCTTGATTATCTTGCATCACAAACGACTGCAACAGGTAAGACTTTGTTAAGGTACCCATTAAAATTCCAGACTATCAAAGTAGTTAATAATAACTACAAGGTACAGACAGTAAAAAAGGAATCAAAGATGAACATGCTGTTTAGTGGGCCATACTGTATTTCATAAGGATTCACAGGTTTTTAAAAAATTTTTTCTATTTCATACTAGGGTGTATCTTGAAAATTTCATATCAATATTTCTTAACAAATGGAAAATATCTAAAATAGTATCTACCGAAAATATAAAAGGTAATACACTGTGAGTTTTGAGTATGAAAGTATATTTTATGAAATGCACTCCCATCATGGATACATCATCACTGAAGTGACCTCCTTGTGATGTCCAAATCTAGGCACAAAAGAATCCTCACTTAAGCAGTACGACCTGTGCAATTACTGCCCACAAAATTAATTTTCACTTCCGAGATTTGGACCTGTCAAATATAAAATGAAACCCCAGCACAGTGTTAAAAAAGGCTTGCTCAGAGACCAACGTGTCAAGCTAGATACATGCCAACTTCTCTCCTCATTAAAGTAGAGGATTAAACCAAGTCATACTGCTGACAAATGGATACTATGGCAAATGGATATCATGTTTCTTTTTCTTTTAAAACTGTCTGGTTTTGGAAGTGAATAGGCTCTGATTTAAAGCAAGTAGAGCCTCAGGAAAATATGAAAAAAACTCCTCACGATTTTTTCCCACTTCTTTCACAGGTCTGCTGCTGGAATAATTTCTACCTGCCCAACACATTATTCCTACAGGCCTACTTTGTGCTGGATGTGTGAACAGCTTAACTTGAGCTAGGCTTGTTAGGGAAACTACTTATCTATATACACAGTCCATGTACTTCTTTGCCAGCCACTATGTCTGCAATGCACCTGAGGTCACCCAAATCCTTCCATGTACTGCAATATGCTCCTGCTGTTGTACACCGAAACACCCACAGCCTATTTTACCCATGCCAGCTTTAGGAGAACTTGTGCCCTGCCAGATTTGCTGTTCCCAGCCTGCATTGTGCAGACCCCCCTTTTCACAGATGCCCACTTGCAAAAAAGCCTTTATTCACTATTTTCATATACACTGATATTCAACTTCTGTCATTTTACTTTGAAGTATTGTCATCGAAAATAACATCAATCAAAATATATGGCAGATCAGTATTTTCAGAAAATATTGGGAAAATAAGCATGTCCCATGCTTCACACCTATTTCCTAAGCACTGGGACTAAATGTGATAAATTAAAAAAGAAAATAGTTAAAACTCACAGCTATGCCCAAACAATGCACGGAAGTGCGTGCCTCAAAACAACACAACAAAACATCCCACTCACTGATAAAACTGGTAAAACTTATTTTATAGACTGGTTTGAAATTAACTAACTGTTCTGACACCATTATGGTAAACACATCTACCACAGCAAATAACAGAGAGACCAAACAGCCTTTTATGATAACTTAACAAGTCTACACAATTTGATTTTTGGTATCTACTAATTTCTCCCTGACAAATTCCGATTTATGTCAAAAAGGGCCGTGAAGGAAACACCACATTCTGTGAAACTTTAGGTCATACAAACCTCAAGCTGAATTTCCCTATAGTGTAGAGTGCCCACCCCCTAGCTGTCACATCCATGGGAAGGAAAAAGGATAAAAGGGTCTACACGACAAAAAAATACAGAAGTGAAACTGCAAGGATAGAAGCATGCAAACAAGTTACTTTCAAGCAGTATGGAGTGGGAGCACGTAGTGCAGCAGCAATTCCATGGTAACATGCTAAATTTACAAAGATTAAAATTCCAAGAAAACTACTGTGATGTTTTTCACTTCCACATAAAAATATCCCTTTCTGAAATTCCTGATCTTTCCCCATTCACAATCATTCATTCTCTATAAATTAAATTACTTTGGAGTACATTAAATGCTTAGAAGTACCATTATATGGAAGATCTTTACTAGTAAGGATAGAAAAGTCAACAATAATACTAAATTACCCAGTTTCCTTTTTCTTTCTGAAACCCTTAATGATCAGGTAAGTTACTTCAGAAATGCAGGAACTGTGGCTGTCAGTAAGAAGCCTCAAAATAAGCTCTTACTGCTTAAAAAACTAAAAAATGCAACCATACGCTGAAAATAACATACAAAAAACTTGATATTTTAGTTAGAATATGTACTTAGTTTTAAGTTAGAATATGTGCTTTAAAACATATCTCTACTGTTGGACTCAATGATCACCGTGGGCCCCTTCCAACTCAGAATATTCTGTGAAATAAGTGAAGATCGTTAAAACTAGTGTTGTTATTTAATCAACATATTAAAGTATGTCAGGAGAGCTGATATTCTGCTACATCTAAGGAACAGAAAACAATGCAATTAAGGTATGTCAGCTAACTTTCTTTTTTTCTTTGGCAATTTGGAGAATTCAGCACAATTCTATAGTTAGTTACAGAAATACATGAGTTACCTTTTAATTATATAGAGTGAAACAGCTTTCCATAATCCAACACAGACTTTCTCCTCCTTTAGCTGGGGTTCTAGCACTAATGGCATAGAGTAGACACACAGGTAGTGAGGAGAGTAGCAGATTGAGAAAAGCAGAGAACAAAGTAAACGTGCCTTAACTTCTGGCTTCACCTAGAAGAAATGGGGAGAAGGCATTCTTCCCACCCTCCCCCCAACCCTGGAAAAAGGGGAACATTTCTCAGCAAGCAAAAGAAAACAGGATTCCTTACAGTCACGGAAAACCTCCTGATTTTCCTATGGATTTATACCACAAGTCCCTGGAAACTCCTGCACCACCTGCAGAACTGTGACCTTAAAGCCAGGTGATGCTTTTAACAAACCAGCTGCAAAGTCAGGTAACCATTTCTCCTAGAAAATGTAGTTTCTACCAAAAGGACCAGGAAACAACAGGCACATGGGTTCTAAAGAGCCTCATTTATACCACAGAAAAAGCTGTTGCAAATTAGCTTCCAATAAATGTGTTTCAAGAAAATAGGCATGCTTGTAGGGGAGCAATACTGGCAGAATGGTCAACAGCTTTGATCAACTCCCTCATTACCACTGTTGCTTTCTTCCTAGCACCATGATTCTCGGGTTCAGGGGGGAAAAGGAAGATATACTACAAAAAAAAAGTAAACCAAAAAGGCAACTGAGCTGTGTATGCAGTCATGACACAAATCCAGACCACTGCCAAAATACACAAACATCCTAAATTACTGACACCAAGGAGTTCAAACATTCAAGTTGCTCATGTTCTATCTGGAACAAGTGACAAGCATTTATGGCCCTTAAAAAAAATGCACAAAGTAAAGTAGGTTGTAGCCCCAGACTAACAAATAAAAGCACTCATTCAGTTTTCTTAATATTTTCACTTTTTTAGTTATTTCAGTAGGTTCCAGACTTGACAGGGCTCTGGATTTGAAATTCCTTTCTGGACTTCAAAAAAACCACACCTTCTCTGGATTCAAACTGAATTATGTAACAACTGAGTGTTGGTGAGTGAAAGGAGCCAGGGGCGTGGCTTCCCAGTGACAACTATACTTACACCTCTGTAGCATCAAGAAAAATGTACAGCTCAGCCACCACCAGAAAATCCATTAATTACCATGATGAACCTCTGTTACTATATATTCCCTTAGTAGTAGTAGCAATATAAGATGTTTAATAACATGCTCAAAATTGTGTTTCAGATATATTTAGAGTCAGTGCAGACGAGTGAATAGAAAATATTAAACTCTACCCTGATCTGTTCTTTCATTTCACTTCCATACAGATTCCTGATCTGTAAAATTTTTACTCGAAATATTTTTGTTTTATTATTTCAATTACGCAACACAATTAATTTCACATGACTTACCCAAGTTTTCTTCTTACAGTCCGCGTAAAATAGGGGTAAGATGATACAGGACTAACAGCTGTACCTCCCCTTAAAATAGGAAATTCACCATTATTTTTCAGTATCTATTTAAATGCAAATTCACAAAGCAAGGAACTTTCATGTTTTTCTTTCAGGCAGAACTAAACTAAGACACTCAAATGCTGGAAGTTCTCGTATGGAATAGAATCCATATGAAAGTTTGTTATAACACTGCCAAGAGAGAACTTCTATTCACCAAGGTTTTCTTAAAACTAAATTTTTATTCAATCCTAATTATATTTTATTTCATTTTCCTTCAAAATAGTCTAAATATCCACCCTCTTCACACAGTATGACTTACGGTTGTGAAAAGTCAATAAGAAAAATATACCCTTTACAGCATGAGAAATCCACTGCAAAAAACCCAGATGTGACTGGCCTGACTTTTGAAACATTCCATCTGTCAATACATACACCAGGCTCTCAATATTAAGTATGGGTGTACTAGATTTTACAGAAGTGTTGCAACAAAGGGTAATCTTATGCAAGCAGTTACTTTACTCCTGAAGTTGTATGAGACAAATTACAAATTATTTTGAGCCCTTAGGTTAGGATGACCACCAGCTACTTTCCTTTCTGACAGCAAATTATAGCTACATGCAGTACATCCCATTACCCAGAAATCAAAAATAAGGTGTGTTTGAAATTAAGGAACAGGTATACCTGATTCTGCATTTTCAGTCAAGATATCCGATTTCCTCACACCACTGTAACCGTTGTTTGTTCCACAGCTATGTCACTAAATTACATTTGGTTCAAGTATCAACTACTTTTATTTCAAATCTGTGAGCTTAATAACAAAGTAGCATAAATATTAATCAGAAGAGAGCACTGCAAACCTGCTTTAATTAATCCTTCATTAGTATGAACAGTATAATTGTCATCACCAGATGCTAGGAAAAGTACATAACTACATTTTAAAGAATAAACTATATATGCTTTTAAAGCTTTCTTATGTATTTTCTACAGCCTATTAGGCTCTGGCTTAATTTCTGTAAACACTTTTTAGAAGATCCACCACATATTTATGAAGAGAGCTTACTGTTCTGCATCTCTACTGAATCTGTGTGGTGTCTTTCTCTTGATTGAACTCCCCTTTGACAGCAGAGCTTGGTGCTGATGTTCCCCAGGAGTGCAGGGTGGCCCCAGAAAAGATTTAACTTCTTCATTTTTTCCCTTGTCAACACAGTCTTCTTTGGACACAGAAGAACTTCCAAGAGACTGAGAAGTATCTTTCTGCAATTGTTAATTGTTAAAGACTTTCAATGCACTTAAAGCTACTGCTTCCAACTCAAAAACCTGCAAATTTCTGACAGTCACCTTATATCTAGCAGAAATTATCTTCTAATCATATTAATAAGGTAAATTCTGTCTAGAAAGTGACAAGTGAGCATGTTGCAGCAGTTGCCTCTCCCACACTCCCACTTACATCAGGTTATCAGTTAAACTAGTAACTTTTAAACAGTTACAAATTTTACAGAGGGCTGTCAAAATACTTTAAGAAAAGCACTGAATCATTGCTTTTTAAAATTTTGCTCTCAAAAATCAAATTAAGAGACAATGTAATTAGGTTCTGAACTCAAATGCAAAATTCTCCATTCTAATTACAATCATAGCTGCTTAAGTGCTATGGCATTAACTCTCACACACCATACCTGGACAAGTTCCCCTCCTGGGGCTTCTTCAGCTGCATCACTACAGCTTATGTATTTTATGGCACTAATTATTCCCTGAACAGCAATTCGCTTGTGTTCTCTGTAGTGCAGGTCTTCAATCTCTTTCCCTATTTCACCTATGGGTTTCAAAACTGATTCAACTGCAAAAAAAGAAATTTCCAGAATCAAGTTTTAGAGAAATATAATAGCAAAATCTCTGAACACAAGACTAACAAAAAGATTTTTTTTTACTAAATACTAAATGTATTTAAACTTATGCTTTTAAAGAATTCTAAACCTTTTTGTTATCCACATCACATGGAAAAAAATTAAAACAATAAACCTTTTAGCTCATAAGCATCCGTTAGTATGCATTATCAGACACCACAATTTCTCTTTCAGGTGAAATTTCCAGTTCAATATATCCTTCAGAATAACTATTTTTAATTTTGATTTAGCAGAATATTCAGAGTAAAACTTCTGGGTATATGTGTAGCTCATGTAAGCTTCTACAATTCTCCTGCAGCTAATGGTGTGATATTTTCTGTAAGGGGAAGATTTAGCCTGTGAAACATTTAGTCACGAAAGGCAATTTTTCTTGGAGCACGACTGACTGAAAAAGGCCACAAATCCTACAAATATTTGATATATGATACCTTCATTGTTTTTACAATATTTCAAAAAGCTATCAGGAGGTCGTGGAAAAGGGTAATAGCCACCAATGACAGTTTTCTTTATTTGGTCAGCTTCACTTTGTGATTTCGTCCACTGAATGAAGTTTTTCACTTTGGCATCCTTGGTGTATGGCTGGCCCTTGTGCCACCCTTTTAAAACAAAAATAATCAGGTATCAAAACCAAAGAAAGTTACTGAAATCTGTTCTCATTTTGAAACTCCCCTGAAGACTACATAGAAAAAACAAATTAAGAAAATCTTGACTAGAGAGTACAAAAGATGTCTTTTGACAAGAGTGTTTTACAAAATGAGTACCTTGAATTCCTTGACTACACTTGCATTTGACATCGAAAGTCAGACAAACGTTAAATAACAGAAAAAATAAAACTAACAAAAAAGCTCCTCAAAAAGGAAAGCTGCATTTTTTAATGTTTTAAGTAAGTGTTAATTGCCGTTGCTACCCTATCAAAAGAATAATAGTCTGAAAGAATTAGTAAACACACGTCTTAACCTAGTAATACTTTAAATAAGATAAATCCATTTTAGTGCCTCACAAGAATGCCATTTGCCTTCTTCTTTTTTGCAATCGTGTTTCATTATTACTTCATAGTCTGCACTGATTATTTTGTTGTAAAATGAAAACACCCTTTCCAAAGAAATGAGAACTACATAAAACTAGAACTAGTTTAAGTTACCTGTAATGAATATTTGACTTTCATTTGAAGTTGTAAGGTAAACTGTTCTGGAAAGATTCTCAGTAAAGTCCTGGATCACTCTCATCTGTGTACACACCAAGTATGTCACTGGAGAAAAAAAAATCTTCATTTTTTTTTTTCCTGATAGTTCATTCATTTTAGAATGGCAAGACTGACACACACAGGATTAATTTTATTACGTCCTCTAAACAAGACAATTTAGTTCTTGCCCTACAAATGTTTCAGCATGTTTTGACTCTCCATTATAAATTACCATATGGAGATGCAATTAAATCTTCAATTTAATTTCAACATCGCTATTAGAACTAAAACATGAGACACTTCATCAGGTAGGATATAATTGAAACAAATAGTAGAAATATTGGTATTAGATTACTGTGTTTCTTAAGGATAAAAAGTATAAAATCATGAGAAATTATGGCATGCCACTGCAAAACTTCTAAACAGAGTTCAAACTCACTCTTTTGTTAATATCTCAGTTAAAACACTGGAATATCATTCCTTCCAACTTCCCCAGAACACTCAAGATGAATGCAGCCATAATCTTAGTAGGACTGTGCAGCTGGGTGCTGCATCATATGATATAAAAAATGCACATCGACACCAACCAGTGTTAAAAGAAGGATAAGTGCTTGGAGGAAAAGAGAAAGATGGCAAGAAGAAATATTTAAAGCTCTTTTAAAATCCTTCATTAAGGATTCTCTAGTTTGAAATTTATTAGTCTTAGCTCATGCATGATAACTAACATAGCTGGGTGATGATGGCTGTTTGGGCAAAAAATACTGGTTCAAAGAAATGAAGCTTTTCCACTTTCACCTCTCTCTTCCTTCAATCCTCTTAAATTATTCCTGTCTATAAAAAAACAGGTATTTACAGGTCAAGAGGAGCAAGAGATTTGACCAGCTGCTGCCTTTAATTCCCTCTGATGCAAGAGATGTTGCCCCAGGTGCTTCTTAACTTTTTGTCTGAAATGAATGGAATCAGAGGAGCCCCAGGGTCAGCTGTTCATCTAATTGTTTACACTAACTGACAGACTGCAATTTGTAAGGCTTTCAAATATTTTAATTATTTTTTACTTTTTATATTTTAATTTCTGATCAACTATCTTCTGCTTTAGGAGATAAATCATGGCATTTTTGGCATTTTTTTATTCAGTGGCAACTAATCTCAGAATTAGAAATTTGCAGCTAACTAGAAAAACATTACAAATAATTATTAGTAAGTATTATAGAGAGATGAATACTTGGATGAATATGCTCAAACACATCTGGCTGAGAAGTTGCAAACAATTCCAGTATGAATGGCTGGTCTGAGGTCCCATCGATGGCATGTGCCCAACGATAGAGCCAGAAGTCTTCACTGTGTTCTATATAAACAAATATTAAGAAATATGTATAAGCATTTACTCAGAAGTTTAGAAACTAGTTGATAAATTCTGAAAGTCATATTTATAGAAAAACCTCTTTTTCTGGCTCGCTCAGCCCTTCCTACAAACGTCACAAGACCAATAACATCACAGGAATGATTGTTTGGTAAGTCATCCAGTTCTGACCTAAAACCAAAATAGAAGAAAGCTGGGTAAGCTTTCTCAGAAACTTTGCAAAAAGCATTTCCAATTAACATTCACTGTAAGGTAGCGTAATTTAAGTTCCAGCTTGATAAACAACAACATTCTATTTTACCTTGTGATAAACCGGTATTTAACTTCAGGTAATCCCCACTCTGGTTTAACCATTTCTTCTGGAATAATACTTATTTCAGTAGGAGGATCTCGAACATTAAGGCTAATTTCTGACAAAGAAAAAAAAGTCAGTAACATTTAAGGCATGAATATAAATTATTATCATCATAATCATCATCATCATTGTTATAGTAATAATACAACAAAAATAACAACAACCCATAAAGAAACCAGGGTAAAGTTTCTTAAATATTCCAACTTTGTGAAATTATTAATACATTTCTCTGACTTCAGGTTTTCATCAAAATAAAGTAAGGAATTCAGGTACAGCATTCAACAAAGCAATTTTATCGTAATGTTAAACTTTTCAATTGCCTACATGAGCCAACTAGTCCAATTCAGACAGTATTTTAAGAGAAACTAATCCAACCATACTTATTGGATACAAAGTACTTTTTACACTAGCTTTATTGTCAAATGTCAGTAAAGTCTGAAACTAATGTGCAGACAACGAAGTAAAACAGAACTATCACACAAGAATTTCTGTATTTGATGCCAGTTCAGGTAATTATTAATAGGATAGAAATACACCATGGCCATGGAGGAAAACAAAAGGTCTTCCCATACCTATTCTACAGCACCCAAAAATTTTAATTTATTAATCAGACTGTTTAGATGCTAAATTACAAACACGGTGGAGCACTGGGGCAAGCAAGGTGTTCTTCAACCAGATTAAAAAATTCAGGAAGAATGGCTTCAGCTTCTAGAATACACAAGGCAGTACGCTATGGTCTCATAACAGGACAAATTTTGCTGGTATATAAAAGACAGATTCTGATGAAGTTTCTTGGGTTTGAGTAAGGGATTATTCAAATAATGCACCCAGAAAAGTAATTAAATAGATATAAATAACATATACAACTGTTTATGTAATTACACCTGGCGCCTCACCCTGGCAGTGCAACATTAGGAAGGTGTTATACAAGTCAGACCCTCTACTTAGCAATATTCTCTAGGCTTCCACTTTCTAGAAATGAATTTGGAGGACAATTGCATATGGTCTTTTAGGACGGTATCGCTGAGAAAATTCCTGAAATAAAAATTTCCCAAACCTGAAAACTACTTATCAATTGTTTTATTATTTTGAGATTAGATGAAAGTCATATACTCAAATCAGGATTATACCATGGGATGAGTCAGGAGCTAAGGTCAGTCCAGGCTGTCATCAGTGCCACACAAATTCAATGATGTGTGAAACTGAAATGTGGACACTGCCTGGCAGTGGAATTCAAGGCATTGGTACAAAGTTCCAAAGGTTTTAGGTCTTGAAATGGCACCTCTCAGCACATCCCACAATGCTGCAGCTGCAAACAGGGGCCAGCAATGCAGAGCTACTCCACAGAAGTCTAGGGATGTGCCTGAAGCATGGCACCTTGTAGGATTCTCAGTTTGGAAAACCTTTAATACTGGGGCCTTGATAACTCTCCAGATACACTGTACAATATTTGCAGGTTAATGGTTCTAAGGACACACTGGAAAGTTGGGATTTGATGGAATTACAAACTGGAAATAAATGAAGAAGAAAGTAATTGTTACTTAAGTGATTCAGTGTAATTGAAACCTGAAATACTGCCCCACATTGGGCATACACAGAGATACTTAGAGAGGTAATAAATTTCCCTTCATCTGAACAAAAAAAAACCCCTGATGCAATGAAAGCTGCACAAAATCCATGTTATAAACGCTCTAGAATTTTACTGGATATTCTGTTCTCTTGAGACTCTCCTCTTATAAGACATATAGTCACATCATCCATTCATGCATCCTGGGATTATGTGAATTCCTTTTAAGACAAAATTCTCAGCTTTGTGCAAAGAACTGAGATTCTGTACATACTTTTGTATGAAACAAAGACTTACAGTTTCTGTAGTTTATCTGTGGTCTGAAAATACACTATGGCACTTTCCTGTGGAGTGACTTCTAGTTCTTCCATTACTTAGCTGGCCATTTTGATCTCTTTGTTACCATTTCTACCCCAATAATGCTTGTAAGAAATTGGAAGTGTAGAGCGAATAAGGCCATGAAAATGCAGAGATATTTGCCCATAGAGAAAGTCACCTCAGATGGCATATTTTATTCTGTCTTCTTTGCATAGAAAGGTTTTGTGGCAATTACAATTGTTTTCAGGGTTGGCTTGTAATCGTCATCACCTTCCCTCACAAAACTTTCATTCCTGGCTGAACATTTCTATCTCCTGCCAAGTCATCACAAATACTTCCGACATTGAGATCTGGTTTTAATGCAAATATATATCAGTCAGGGAATATAATGCTTCTGGCAGTGAAAACATTGCTTATTTTCGTGCACTGTAGCAATTCCATTAGGAAACTGTCATGTCGGTAAGTTATACATACATCATCCTTCACCAACATGCATATTGTTTCAAGTTGTTATTTGAATTTTCTGAATGTTGACTGTCATTTTGTTCTGAGTATAAAAGCACAAAATGGGAAAGAGTTCATGTAGAGTGAAGTAGGAGAGAAAAAAACCCCAAAGCTGATCAAATCCAGTTTGAAAAGGCCATTACTGTTATATTGCAGGACATGTATTTTTGTAGTATAGCTCCTTGAGTATCTGCCACACTAAACAACTGGCAAGTAAGAAAATGCTTTTTAATAGCCAAGGAATATTCTTCATACAAACACTCCCATGGTGATGCTCTTTCAGCACACAGAAGTCATCAATGCAACTTTTTATTATGTGGAGCTGTGCAGATGCTCTGGGCCTTGACAATATACACTAAAATCTACAGTCAGATGAGGATTGGATGTCCTTCAATGACCTGGAAAAAGGTGTGAGCAGTGCACAAGTGATATGTGTATTATTAAGCAGGAGAAGAATCAGATTAAAATTCAGTGCCAGAGGCCTATCTTTATAATCTCAGTTCCTGATATCAGGGATTCTTTTTTATTTTTTAATTAAGGTTTTAACTGATTGTGGCAGTAAACTTTGTAGATGTGATTCAAATATAAACAGGGAACAGCAGGAACCTGGATGCTCAGACACCTTTCAGAGGTACTAATTAAGGATTTATACCTTATCAATTAGTCTCAGCAATGGATCACTTTCTATTTTATTTCTATGGAGAATTACTTTGCACAGCTGTATTTCATTGATTCAAAATAGGTTGCTGCAATACTTAACCAATTGTAGCAAATCTCTTCATCTGTGAATCCCCTGGGGTGGGGTATGTTTTAAATGGGTAACTGGTTTTGATGGTGTACTTGTCAAGGAGGAGCACTGTGCCAACCTTCATACTGTGATACCATTCAGGACACAGTGAATTCCACAAAACCATTGACATCATGCCTGAACCATCAGCAACTTCAAAGTAGGCCTGAAGAAAAAAGAGACAATATACAGTCATCTTTTATTTATTATCATTCTGGTATGTATTTATTTTGGATAATGCACCAGGTACTTCACTCAAACTATTTCTCTGTTACAAATGGATACAGAGGATGTTCCAGAACTTGTACTGAATACTAGAGCCGAAAAAAATCCCCAGTTTTTAAACTGGGCAAATGCTGAATCTGTAACTGAGCAGACCACTGAGCAGTAAAAAAAGATTTTTAAACTAACTCACCACACCTCCAGTCTCCTTTTCCAAGAAGTTCAAAACAAAAATACCACAAGTAAAATATATTAGAAAAATCATTAAGAATTTTACAGTAAAATAATTTATCTCAAAGTCACCAGATAAGAGAATCAGGGGCAAGAAATCATTTAAATGTATTGTTTTGCTTTGTTTTTTTTGACAGGACATCATAACTCCAACTTTCAAAGCATAGAGACCAGAAATGTTTAGGCTGTTAAACTACTAAAACCTCCCAAGTATCTCTTTCTTCACAAAAAGCTCAAATTAACTACAGTAACGGAAACACATCCACTAAAGTTTGTACACATATGATCACAAAATTCAGCATTTCCTACTCTAGAGTGCTCAGAATTTTTGTAAAGGCAGCATTTTCCACATAAAATAGCTATAAAATAACTTTATGTGCTTACTATATGGGAAAAATTATCTTCAAATATCCTACAGCAATTTGAGTGTTAACCTATGCATTTATCCCTCTTTACCTGATAAGGCATATCCATTTTTTTCTCTGGTTTTCCATAGTACCTTAGTCTAGATTTGTGCAGGATTCTCACAAGAAGTGGATGGAAACGCATTCTGCTTCTCCACGTCATTTCCAGATGACCAAGATTAGTCAGTTTGGAGACTAAGGTTGAGGGGAGGGGAAAAGAAAAGACGGAAAAAGAGCATTCATGATTGAACACTTAAGTTTTCAGGAGTAAAGTGCCAGGATGTCACATGTATTTTATTAATGTTTCTAACATTTAAAAAGGCTCATTTGCTGATATCATTCACCAATAAATCCTGTTATGAACTATCTGCACACAGCATAGTTTTGCTTTGGTTTTTTTTTTAATTGAGAGCGATGACACATTTTAAATTACACAGAAGCGTTGTCAGATGAACAGAAGAGCCATTACAAAAAACACAGGTGTCAACCTACGAGGGCATCACACTCATACAAAAGTCCTGTTATACCTCTCTCATCGCCAGGCTTCACAGAATGGCCTGAGCCCCTCAACACTGACCATATTTTGGGTAGCAGCTTCTAGGTGTGAGCATCCCACCCCACAGACCAGACACAAGCCTACTTACCGCACCCAGTGTTTTTGACACCTCAGAAGACTGGGCACAAGCATCACAGCGACATTTTCAGTCAATGTTTCGTAGAGTTTAAAAAACTCTCTCAAAGCAACAGAGAATCACAGAAGGGGTTGGGTTCAAAGGGGATATCTTGTTCCGACACTCTGCCATGGGAGGGACATGCTCCACCAGACCAGGTTGCTCAGAGCCCCATCCAAGCTGGTCTTAAACACTCCCAAAGATGGAGCATCCACAAGCTGGCAACTCTGGGCAACCTGTGCCAGTGCCTCACCATCCTCCCAGGGAAGAGGTTTTTCCCACGGGAGCAGGTGAACTGTGACACAGGTGGCACATTCCCAGTGGGGCCAAACACAGCTGGAGGATCACCAGGGAGCTCAGCCCTGCTGCACAAGCAATCACAGAATCAATTAGGTTGGAAAAGACTCCTAAAAATCATCAAGTCCAACCTATGACCAAACACCACCCTGTCAGCCAGGCCATGGCACCAAGTGCCACTTCCAGTCTTGCCTTCAAGACCTCCAGGGATGGTAACTCCATCACCTCCCTGGGCAGCCCGTTCCAATGTCTAATCACCCCTTCTATGAAGGAATTCTTCCTAAATGTGCAAGCTAAACCTTCGCTTAAGACTATGTGCACTTGTACTGCCGCTGGTTGCCTGGGAGAAGAGCCCGACCCCCAACTGGCTATACCCCCTCTGTCAGGTGATTGTAGAGAGCGAAAAGCTCCCCCCTGAGCCTCCCTCTTCTCCAGGCTGAATCCCCCCAGCTCCTTCAGCGCCCCTCATAGGAGTTGTGCTCCCGACCGTTCCCCAGCTCTGTCGCCCAACGCAAACAACGGCACCGCCCCCTCTCTGTGTGTGCTCCGGGGCGCCTCAGGCCGTCCCTCCCGCACCCCTACAGCCGTCGCCTCCGGGCTTACCGTCCACATCCACCTGCGCCGGGGGCCTGTCCGGCACCCACACGTCTCCATAGGGATCCTCGTTGTTCCAGAGCGGCAGGTAGTGGCTGTTGTCCCCGCGGAGGGGCTGGAGCGGGCGGTGCCCGTCGGGCGGGGTACCCGCGGCGGTGGCGGCGGTGCCCCCCGCTCGCTCCAGCCCCTCCAGGCAGAGGAAGCCCCGGTTCAGGCGCTTCTCGTCGTAGCGGTACGAGCAGCGCGTGAGGCGGAAGCGCGTGCCCGCCCGCAGACGCGCGCGCTGCACGAGCCCGTTGAGGCGCGGAGCGAGGTGGCAGCGGTGCCGGCGCGCGCCGTCCGCAAGCGTCACGTCGTACCAGTACTGGCGGGGAGCGGCGGGCGGCGCCTGTGCCAGGTACCGTTCCACCGCCACCACAGTCACGGCCGGCGGCTCCGCGGGCGCTGCGCTCAGCTGCGAAGAGCCCTGCACCTCCTCAAACACCCTCTGCAAAAAGGAGGCCCCGCCGCCCTCCGCCGAGGCCGCCGCCCGGCTCTCCTCGGCGCGTTCCGGGGTAGGGCCCTGCATGACAGCGTCCTGGCCGCCCCTCCCGGGCGACTGCCGCGGCCCGAGGCACTGCCGGCGGCGGCGGCCGCGGGTTCCCGCTGTCATGGCTGAGCGGAGGTGCCGCCCCCATGGCGCGCGCGCGGGGCGGGGCGGGGGCGCGCGCGCCGTTCANCGCGCGGGGCGGGGCGGGTGCGCGCGCGCCGTTCAAACCGCCAACGGCCGGGGTGGGGTGGGGATAGCGACATGGGGACAGGGATACCGGGACAGCAAGGCGGCAGCCGTGGAGCCGCTGCGGTCGGGAGTAGGGACAAAGCTGAGGCCCGGGGGAGCGGTGGGAGCGGCGGCCGCGGGGCCGCCGGGTAGCGGCGGCGGGCGGCTCTGGGTGTTCCTCCGCTAGGCCGGGGGCTGCAGCTGCTCCCCTGCTGGCTCGCGGCCCGCCCTCGGCGGAGCATTGTGGCGGTACCCGGGATCGGGGATGCAGGTGACTCCCAGCGCCCCGTCGGTGGGACAGAGGTGCCGGGACTGGCAGTCCCCAGAGCAGCGCGCAGCGCCTTGGTCCCTGCCTCCATTAGACAGTCCTGCTGCCCCTGTTCCTGGTTCCATTTAAGTGGGTGTACAACATTCATCATTGCTCTTCCTTACCATCAATGTGTTCCTAGTTGGGAGAGTCTTGTGCCAGCTCCTAATATTGTATTTGTCTGTTACATAGTTGCAGCGCGTGGGTAATCACAATCATCCTGCCATTGGACCAGTCTCCTGAATCTTGTTTGTTGCTCCCATCTTCAGAAGAAATTCTTACTGGTGGTTCCTAAGTGTGTGACATTTATATTATTATTGATTTTTGTCCCACTGCCATAGAATCATAACACAAAATCAAAGAATGGTTTGGGTTGGAAGGGACCCTAAAGGCCATCTTGTTCCAAACCTGCCATGGGACACTTTCATTAATATCGTAAGTAGTCCAGTGAAAGTTTACAGAGATCAAGAACTTCGTATTCAATAGTTTATTAGCACCTGTATTTTTTTCTACTGGAGGAAACACCTCTTTTGAGGAAAGGTGGAGGGAGTTGGGCCTGTTGAGCCCAGAGAAGACAAGACTGAGAGGGGATTTTATCAATGCCCACAAATATCTGAAAAACAGGTAGCAGGAGGATGGAAACAAGTGGTGCCTAGTGACAGGACATGGCAACAGGCACAAACTGATACACAAGAAGTTCCATCTGAATAGGAGGAAAATTTTCTTTACTTTGAGGGCAGAAGAGCACTGGAACAGGCTGCCCAGAGAAGTTGTGGAGTCTCCTTCTCTGGAGATACTCAAAAGCTACCTGGATGAGATCCTGTGCAACCTGCTCTGGGTGACCCTGCTTTAGCAGGGGGGTTGGACTAGATGTTCTCCAGAGATCGTCGCCCACCCCAGCCACTCCGGAACAGTGAGGAGAGAGGGGTAAAAAAAAAGGCTAGGAAGAGCAGCAATTTCCAGTCTTTATATAGTGTCACTAGTCCAGATAGCCTTTGGAAATCCGTTAAGTGCAGCTGCAGCTTAGACAGAGCTGGCTCAGGTGCTGGGCTAGAGCAGCTCTTCCAGCTTGAGCACAGTTGTATTTTTAGTCTACTGCCTTTGTTACTGTGGAGCATTTGCCATGGGGAAATTGGAAAAGCTGTTGCCTGAACCATTTAAAACAGAGCAAAAAAACTAGACAAAGGAGTATAAAGCACAAGCTTTTGCTGGCCTTTAGAATTCTCTAGGAATGATACAAGATTATGTGTTTTATGTTACAGTGCATTCCTTAGTGAGAAAATTTAAAACAAATCAGCCATTTGTATTATGTTGAAGCCAAGTACTGGGTAAAACTTCCACGTGGGGTGTTTCTTCCCCAGTAAACACATGACTTGTGTGAACTGATAAAATGGCATTTACAATTTATAAAAATGAACATAACCCGAAAACCTTTTCAGTGAGCTTGCACAAGATGAGATTTCACATCACATACAAGCCTTACCTGGAGAACTATGGTATACACTTTTTTTAGTTACTAAATAACCTGTAGGTGTAATGAGGAAATCTGTGGACTGCTCCCAGCTTATCTCCGCTTTTGTCTGTGCTCATGTGATTTGCAGAAGAAACTTATTTATACAGAGGTGATTGTTACATGTGCATTTGTTGCCAGATTTTGTTATTATGAGTGACTGTGGTTTCATTCATTGAAGCTGAAGTTTTTGTGGAGTGGTAATGGACTGATGTGGACTGATAGCAGAGTTAATACTTTATACTGGATAAATCTGTATGCATTATGGGTTCAGATACAAGATAGTTCCTTCTCTTAGGAACTTGCTCCTGCTGCCTTCTTTCTCACCAGCAGAGGCTCAGCTAACATACCAATTTCAAAACTGGAACAAGGGTAAATCTCTTGCTGACAGTGTGTCAACAACATGTTTTAAAGACTGGCTATGTCTGTGAGCTCCTCTAGATGTGATTTCCCTACCATACCTGAACAGTGGGACCGATGTGATTGTATTAGAAACTGGAAGTTCAGAAACACTCAGAGAATCAATAATGACTGGAGAGGAGCCATCAGCAGATGGCTGTATCATATCACAAGAACGGAGAACTTCGTGTTAATGCTGAGCCTGCTTCATCAGGGCATGTAAGCAGCTCACTGAAGACAATGTGATTTTTATATGCCTACAACCAAGTGTGCTAAACCATCCTTGTGTTCACTTCTGGTCAATCAATAGTCTCAAATTCTCAGAGATAATTAGCAGTCAAATATCTTGGTTTTTATATACAACACACCTTAAGAAAACAGCAGTTAGCCTTTATAGCAGTGACACTGAGGAATGAGCTATGTTGAACAGGAGGATGTTATTACATTCTTTTAAATATTACATTTAAAATATGTTGGAGAAATGAAAGGCACAAAAGAATAAAAGGTAATGCTCTAGATTAAAAAAAAATTAGGTGGTGTGCAAGATCATAAAGCTTACTGTTAAAGTTGTTCACCACAAAGTGTTTTGAGGACAAAAATAGGAAACTTTTTCTGATGCATTTTGCTATTATTTCCTAGGTGCTTTTGTTAAGTCTTCCTAGAAAATAATGTAAGCGGTTAAGTAATGCTAAAGTAACATTTTAGGTGATTAGGGTGACCCGGCTGACATCCCCTTGGCCTTTAATCAGTTCTCTGCACTTTGAAAGGCAGTTTCAGAAAGTGGTGAGCTATCAGCAGGAAAATTTCTTAAACTTTTGGTGTGTGGAACTTTGACTTGCTGCACAGGTTTTAAAATCTGTAGAAGTATTTTCTATAGACTGCAGGTTTGCTTATGCTTCATTTAACTTAAATACAACTGTTTAAACATGGCACTGAACTTGTAAGCCAGCTTTTATGATGGTCTTTGGAGAAACAATTCCAGTGGCAATAAAGACTGCATGAGCTTACCTGAGAAAAAGTGACGTGGGCTAACCTGGCACTCCGGCTAATGTGCACAAAAGCCAGTTCTTGTAGCATCAATGACTGCAAGCTCTCATTTTGCTGTAGTTCCACTGCCCTCATCCCACTGGGTGTTTGTGTAAAGAGAAGGGCGGACACACAGAAATTCAGTGAAGCTCATTAGCAGCACACACATCACAGCACTGGCTGTCACCCTTAGGAGCACTCTGTCCAGTCTGAACTCTCACACTGTCACTTGGACGTCTTTATCCATACAAGGATATGTATTTGTTTTGTCCTTATAGGCAGATATGGATGTCTCCCTAAGGATAGTGACTGGATTTGGAAAACAATTACAAAGGTTTCTATGATTTTTACAATAGCCACTGTCAATATAGCAGAATCATTACAAGCATGATACTAGTTTTGATTTTCAGAGTATTTTTATTACTGTTTCAATTGTACAATTTCAAAGTTAGAGAACAATACATAGTGTACAGTACGTAACTTGCATGGTTCCCAGGTTTTAAAGTCATGTGCCAAGGTTCAGGCTGCAGAAGAGGCGGCTTCATTCAGCATGCCTAAAATGAAAGCAGGCACATACACACAGTTCTACATTGCTGCAGCATTAGCACAATCTTGTGTGGCAAATGCAACGTTATGAGCGCCACCTGCCACTAGGAGACTGCATGTACCAAAGGGTTACTGACATGGATGCTTAACATTCTGCCCCTGTAGCATTTTTTCATGTCAAAGTGACATCACTAGAAAAACACCTCACAAAATGAAATTACAAATCTGATATACATTTTGCATAGTTAAAATTATGTCTGGATAACCTTGGCTACTGGATTTTTTCTTCTGGCCTTTGTACTTTTGCTTTGAGCCTAACAGTTATTCAAAACACTCCCTCATTCAATGCCCCCCAGTCACTCCAGATACCTTTGGCTGCTTTCTTTTCCTTAACATCTTTTAACCTTTTGTATTCCTCCAACAGCAATATGCTGTGCCAGACATCCACTCCCTTCCCTTTGGCTACTCCTGTTTATTTTCTTCAGCTTTTCCCTCCTCTTCAATCACTTCCCCTCTCTTCTGTTACTCTTCTTAACATCTCTGGGCTCTTTCTTATTGTCAACCATTCTGACTATCTCTTGATAGAGAGACAATGCCACAGGTTTCTCCTTGTTGCATCCAGTTGCTACTGCTATTTGCAATACCACTTCTCAATCCTTCAAAAGCATTCACCTCTAGGTGCCTCATTCTTTCCATAATCACACATGGATCTAAGCCCAAAAATTCCAGTAGTTTTTAATGTCTTTTTTATAGTGAATAGAAGATGAAAATCCAACTCACTGCCTTGAATTGTAGCTAGAAAGAAAAAGCTAATAGAGGGAAACAGAATGAAAAATTACAATCCCAATGTAATAGTGCACATTCCCTCTCTTGAACTTGGGGTTGTTTGGGTTTTTCCCCTCTTACCATGGAGTTAAACTTCTTCACAGCATGTCAACTTACTGTCACAATTTTCTGCTACAGTAAACTTAAACAAGTTTCATCACATTTGCTTCTTTAATCTGTTGATATGGGTTGTTGTTATAAATTCCCACTGTTCTTTGCTAAATTCTTTTTAACTAGTCCCCAGCATCAGGAAAATATCTGCCTCCTACCTGCTGACACCAGAACAGGGAAGAGAAAAAATTCACATGCATCCTCTGTAATGCAGAGGCTGCTGAAACAGCACACTTTAAAAATTTTACAGGGCAGCCTGGATCACTGATTACTTATAGCACGAGCAGCTGTGCAAGTTTTGCACGCCTACCGTGTGCAAAATGAAAGCTCTTCTTCCTTCAAAAGTCTCTTAGACTTTTAAGTCAAAAGCAAGTAAGTTGCTTATAAGTTGATTGTCTGCAACTTACTTTTTGCCAGTGATTGTAACTTTGATCTCTGGTTCTGTTACAGATTTGGGCTTGTTTGGTTTTGTTGATGGGGTGGTTTTTTTGTTGTTTGTTTGTTCTGTGAAAGTCAATGCAACAAGCCCAAGTGTTCAGCAGCATAGGGAGCCAAACCAGGTTTTGCTCATTTGCCCCAGCCCTGGCCTAAAAAACAGGCAGGAACATTACTACAACCAGACAGAGCTCCCGTTGTCACACAGCTCTGCCCAAGCACTTTCCATTCAGCTTTCAAGTCTGCACACAAGCTAATTACTCACATACATTAAGAACCACTTTGAGTATTTAACTGTATTTTTTTAGTATGGCTTTAGGCTTATTTTTCTGTTAGTTAAACATCTAAAAAGAAAATACTTCATTAAAAAACACTATACATTTTGAGATAAGCTAGTGCCTGTGAAAAGTGCTAGGTTAGTAACTTTGGAAAGTGCAGTCCTCCATATCACCAAAAATACAGACAGGAAGAGTGCAGGCACCTCTGACCTGCCTGCAGCAGTGAGGTGCCAGCACAGGGAACAGGGGGAAGGAAGGGTGATTAGCCCCTAGTTTGATTCCCTGCTGACATACATAGGGACAACAGTTCTGAGCACCTGTCAATCACAGCATCACTGCCAACACCCAAATAGACGTACTGGACAGCACAGCTACCAGTTCCAACAACTCTTATTTCTGCCCTCTTAGTCAACATAGAATCATCATCCTTGAGGTAGATGACTAGATATTCCAACACACTTTCCTTGCACCTTTCAGTATCAAATTTTCAAGTAAAAACATACCTATTTTCAAGCACTGGAACTAGTGATTTCTCTTTTGCCCACAGCATTATCCCTACTGTATCGTGTCTGGAATGAGCTCTTTTGTATTACATTTGATGCTTTACATTTTCAAAGCCCATCCAAAAATCAGCTAAATGAGGATTACATTAAACCCGACAACTGAATCATAGCATGTGATTATATATAGTGTGATATATATATATATAAAATATCTCTATAGTTTTATGGCCAACTTATAAGCCCCTGAGAACAGAGTTTATGCAAAAACACTGGCACCAATAACACTAGAGGACGCAGCTTTATTTAGATGTAATTAGCATAGAAAGCACCTGGAATTATTTTTATTTTCTATTTATAACAGATTAACTCTTTGGATATTTTCGTAACTATATTAAGAATACATTTGTTAATCTTAACATCCATTGTGGGAAGCTTATATTTACATACAAATACATAAAGACTTGATGTGAAAGAGCAAGAAGGAAGAAAAGAAAGTGCCTGCTCTTGTGCCCTTATTTATATATATGCGTAGTGCCTTTAAATCAATTCATATGAGTGTGGGTCCCAGGTGTGAATAAAAGTTACAGGTTCTGTTTCATAATGCTTTATGCATCTATTATTTTGACAGACTATTTAAACTATTTTTACAAATACATCCTACAGTAACTGTGTCTAGGGGCTCAGGCATCCAGCCCTGAGAGAAATACAAAGTCTGTCCCCTGCATTTGTAAAAATCTCCCAGATGGGGCATATGTTCAGAATTAACTATTTTTACAACTCTGTACCTAAACACACCTGTCCGCCCAGCACAGGGGATGATCCCTCAAGGTTCAAGGAGGGAGAACCCCTCAAGCCTTCTGGTCTATGCTGGGACCCACGAAAACAGTTACTCTTTCACTGTTTTAAGACATGGACAAGTCATTCAAGTTCATCTTGGTGACACAGTAACAGCTTGCTTAAACTGCAAAATGAGCCAAACCCAATTCAAAATAGATTCCCACTGTGTTTTTGTATCTACCTACAGCTGTTGCTGTCCATAAAAAGTGACTTCAGTTCAAGACATCAATATTACACCACCTGTGAAAATGAAACCATCCATGTTTCAGAGTACAGGAGCTTCTTATATTGGCTACATTCTTCATTAAAGTCTCCTAATACAATCTTGGTTTGCAATATACTTTGAAAGACAAACTAAACATGTTTGCAATACTTCCACAGGAAAATGGAATTCTTTCCAGACTGGAAGAATATGAATTTTGATAAGTCAACAATGACAACATTTCTGTAGGTAAAAAGTGCAAATTTGTGTGTATTACCTCTGAGGATTTTACACTGCTACCTACAGGGAATTCTTCATGTTCTTCATTTTGATGTGCTTTACCAGTTGAATAGTACATTTTGACCAAGAGTCATAAAGTATATTTGACTGCTGCCTCCTGACTGTACAGATGCAAAGAACACCTTGAAAGGGGAAAAAAAGAAGAAGAAAAAGAAGACGCTACTGTCAGTTTATATTTATGAAAATGTTTTTACTCATATAGGAAAGGTGATGAATGCCAGAGTCCCAAATACAAGGATATACATATATCACAACAGAATTTTAATCCCATGAGAAACTTTTTAAAGTGAAACTGTACTTGTGATACAACTGCATTTTTAAAATTTATTTCTTTTCCTATTTGAAAAGATATAGGAGAACATTTAAAAATAATTAATCTACGGTTTTAGGGCTTCGGTTTTCTAAATATGACAGTGGGACTAAACAGATTTCTGAGAACATTTATCAAAATTGCTATATGCAAGAAATCATACCTGATTATCCATACCCTGGTGTCTGCAATTAAGAGTCCTGGGGTTTTTTTTCCCCACGATGACTGCTCTTAACTGCCTGTAGTTTCAGTAGCCCAGGAGAGGCAGTCCTGTAGCTGGGAATTTTTGGGACTCACTAAACCTCCCCACTACACCTGTGGTGCTGTGCAATTCACAATGCCTGTATTTTGTTATCACTGATAGCAATGAAGGCTATGTGGAATACAGAGCTTTAACAGAGGTGGTGGTGGGAATGCGTGCAATATCCATAATGAATATCCATAATGGGTGCTCTGTGGGATCACTGACTACGTGGTGGTTGAATGGGGAAGTTATACCAAGGTAGGAAATAACCAATAACAAAGTTACCAAAATGAACTGGTCTGTCATATTCCGCTATTACTAATTTTGCTAAGTCACCACACTGTAGTCATCTCTGTACCTTGTCATTTCTTTCACATAGAAATTTTAGCTTCTGTGCTTTCTTGTGCATAAATACTCCTTCCAGATTTCCTGTTTCCACAGAGCGTAGTTCAATCGCTTTTTCTCCCCAGCCCATGACCTGATTGGACTGAAGGTAAGCTAAAAGAAAAGAAAGAGAAAAAAAAATTGGTACTATTTAACAGCTGAAAGACTGATTCTTGCCTCATTTATGTTAATTATGGATCTGATGCATTTCTCTTTGATAACAGTATATTCTGAGTTATTTGTATTTTAAGTTTACATGGAAGGCCTCAGGAATAGTAACTAAATTTCAGTTTCTCCTCTCAGACTTATTTTGAACTTTAGACATAAATCTTAACTACTGCTGTGTATCTTAGACTCACAAAAGCTTGGAGGAAACTTCTGAAGGGCATCTTGTTTAACCGCTGGCCCCAAAGTGGGGCCAAATTAGACAAGGTTACTCAGGACCTTGTACAGATATGGTTTGATATTTGTCAACCCTTCTAAGACCCTGCTGCAATGCATCACTACTTTCAAGGTTGAACATTTCTTCCTAATATTTTGGTGCAACTTGTGCACATCTTTGCCTCTCATCCTTTAACTGTTCATATTCAAGAAAAGTCTTGACTGTCTTCTCTGTACCCACTGTACTATGTTCCCAGTACCCACCATACTCTGTTCCCATTAGGAAGCTGGGTTTGTATTTCGTCTGAAACCTAAATACTTCAGAATCTGAGACCATGGCATGATTAATTTGGTGTCTTCCCATCACTGGTTATGTGCAATATTTCCAAAACCAAAAGAAGATATTCCAGCACTGTGGAAGCTTACTACAATACTCCCTTTAAATCTGGCAATAAGAAATTGGAATAGTGATGAAGGAGTTAACACCACAGATTTCAAATTAGGCACAGTTTCAGTGAAAGCCTTCCGATTGGTACTTGTATGGGCTTCCAAGGTAAAATCACATTAGTTATGCTCTATTGGTAGTCAATGCTCAGAAATTGTTCTTCTTGCTCAACTATTATTTCATTAGTCTGAGAATTCTGGTGCTCTAAAATGATGTAGAGGGAATGTGTGCACTGGACTGGGTTTTAGCTTCAGCGGACAGTGCATGCCTACCCTACATTATTAGTGTGAGCAAGGTCTGCTTCTTAAAACCTTCCTTGTTGATTTAGGTTTTTGTCTAAAAATTAAACTTTCAGCAAAGACTGATACAGGAACCAACAGCCTGCAATCCTGCTTGAGAAGGACAGCAGAAAATAAAGTCAATATGCCCACATGACTGTATATACTTCTAGCAGGGTTGATTTAATATTAACTTGGAATCCTTGCTTTATAATTGCTGTTAGAACAAATGTATGAAAATCATACCCCCCTGGAAACCCATATGGTTTGGTTACAGTGTTGTGATTTTAGTTTCCTCAGAGTCTATAAATTTCCCCTAAATCTGTTCAGAAGACCTTCAGTTATTCTTTGTGCACACGAAAGGCTTCCCCGCCACTAGTGCTGAGAGCAAGATAATTCTTTCCCAGGATCCCAGTCATGAGGAAAGAGGAAGAAACCAACCTGTTTTAAAAGCAAAGCAGCAGTGAGCAACTGAGGTTAAGTGGCAAAAGAGGAGGAGGAGTATTTTCTAAAACTCAAACACATGAAATTATTATATTTTAAAATCTTTTCTTTATGCTTCAGGCTGTACAACAGGGCATCATTGCTGTAGGCTGTGAAGGAACAGTCAATAACATTTCTGCACAGTGCAGCAGTAGCACGATGAGCCCAGGGCAGCAGCCATACAGTCTACAGTGTCTGAAAAGTAAATCCAGACCACACATAAAGTGAGGAACATAAAAATGATACAATACTCAGACTTTTTCTTTTTTTTGTACCAACTGACATCCCATTAACCTTTTCAACCTTTGCTTTTCAACACAACAGAGACTGAGGCACCCTGTGGTTCTCGGGGGTGGGAAGCAAGGCAGGTGCATATATATAAACAGCATGAAACCATTCTGTGGCTACACTGTTTAGTATAGGTCATATAGGTCTAGCAATGAAGAACTAGTAAGACTCCAATCTTTTCCTCTACATGAAATGTACACTCCAGGTACACTATGCTGTGTCTGTATCTGTGCCTTTGGCAGATTTCAATTTGATAGCTTCCTTGCAGCTCCCAGTAACCACTTCATTAGTCTCCGCTGCAACCTCTAGGTCATCTGCTGGACTGCTTCTGCTGTGTTCTGAAGAGATCTGACCTCCAGGCAGTATTCAAACAGGAACATAATAAACCAGATACGCCAAGTTCAGCTCTGATGCTCTGCTGTCTGGCCAACATACCAAGAACTTGTCAACTGACAATGGCAGGTTTAAGCACAAGTAGCATAAAAACTCAGTTTTGCAGCAGAATCAAAAAATTCTTTCCCAAATTTCATCTGTGAAACAGCATGCAGACAAAATGGCCTCATTACACCATTTGCATAGTGCTCCAGTAATAAGGACTCATCTATACATGGAGATTATTTGAAGGATAGCAGGTTATGAATTCAAAGGTCAGTACTGACTCACGATAATCCTCCCACATGGGACCTCTAGAGGTGTTTCATGTGAGATGAACTGAGAACAGATACTCAGAATAAAGTTGTCTTATTTTGGAACAATAGCTCCTATACTATGAGCAACTTGGGAATAGTTACTTTGAGTCCCCTTTCCAGCGCAGCTTTAGATAAAAATATCTTATGCTTCCAGCTGGTATGTTGTAGAGCACTGAGGCAGTAATTTAACCACCTTTTGGTAACACTGTCTATTTCTCTACAAAATAGTCTTTTTGCTTCTAAAATGTACAGGGAAAAGGAAATAAAGACTTTTACTGGTTCCTCTGGGAATATCCAGATTTGTGTCAACCCTCTGTGGTTACATACTGTAAATAATCCATTACTCACACAAAAGGGCAAGAGTGCTCCCAAATCTTATTAACTTGATGTTTCTTAATGCCTTTTAAAAACCTGTTTTATAGAAAGAAAATATTACAGGTATATTTATATTTAGCCCTACATATGTGTCCATCTTTTTAAAGATAGAATACTTCTACAGTTTTAATTTCCCATGGGATTTGAGCTTCCTGTCTCCAGTTTCTTATTAACATATTGGTCACAGAGGTCCCAATTTAAGACTATGAGTAAGATGTATTTAGATTCCCTGCCCTAAATCCATTGATATAATACAAACTATTTTTTATTTTTTGTATCAAAATACTCCCACCCAACTACAAAAGTTTTCTTTCAAAATACTTGTTTAAAGAAATCAAGAAATGAGCAAAGGATGACTAGAGAGCACCCTGAGGGTAACACAAGACCCTTCTATCTCTGCAACACAGACTGAAAATTGAGATAAGCTCATACAGACTTCACGAGGTTTGAAATGGGTCTAGAAATCCCAGGCAGGAAAACAGGATCTTTTAAGAAACTGTCATGTTGCCCCTAAGCTGGGCCATTCAAATAAGTTATTCACACTTCTCTCATAATGGTTTCGTCTGCAGCCAAGGGTATAAAAGGATTAAGAAAATTAAGAGCAGTTAGTGGTAAAATTATTAAAATAACAATTAACAGAGGTCCTTATGTGAAGTTTGAGTTATGTGTTTATAGGTCAGGTTAATTTTTAATGGAAATGTGATTCCACTCAGAAGTCAAATTTGGTTTGTACCATATCCCAAAGATGGGCTTTTTCTAAAACTACTCAGGTAGAAGTAAAAGGAAAAAGGTGAACATCCTTAATTTTTCACTGTGGTATCCAGTTTCCTCCAAGCTAGTAACAGGCTTCTGCGCAGTCTAATTGTCTTGGGCTTGTTTTGTTGGTATGTTTGTTTTAAAATAAAGAACAGGAGTGAGACAGAAATTTAAAGTAACAAGTAATGAAACCAAAAATCTGCCTGTGTTGTTCTTCGTTTTCTCCATACTGTTAGCTTGAAGCCCTATGGGAAAGGTGAAACAAACAGCTGTGCTGGCTCCAGTACAACCAGAATCTCTTCCTACACAGCCAACTGCAAGCATGGGGCGATTAGGAATCTATCACAAATACCCTGGGCTGGCAGCCCTGTGAATTTAAAGTGATAAAATGATTGGGCCATTTGACAGCAGTTACAGATCTCTTCAGTAACTGACCCCTCTGTAGCTGTGAATTTCTACATAAAATGCTGTGAGCTATGAACAACCAAAACACTTTTTTCCCCTCTGTAATTCACGTAATTCTCCCTGTGAAAACTGGTGGTAAGCTGCATCCTCAGTGAAGTCTGTCTGTATAGTCAATGTGTGATGAAATAAACAGTGTGACAAGAATACAGACCGTGGTCCAAATGGGAAGCCCCTATTGCAATCATTGGCTGTGTTAACGCAAACACCCATAAATCTGTTTACTCTTTTACACATCTGGTTTGCTTAGAAGCTGCTTTATGTGCCATACAACCATTTTCACATAGATACAAACCTCATAAAAAAGTCAGGCTTCATGCAGCAGAATCTTGTATTTAATAAAGAGCTATTTTTCATACATACCTACAGATGCTGGCATTTCTCCCCACTGTAGAACAGTCTCCTTTGTGAAATGCCCATATATATCAATGTAGATGCCTTCATCTTCATAGGTGAGCAGGAGCTCCATGCCGCCGGTGTTCGGGAGGATGATAATGGCATGTGGGCGAATTGTCCCCTGGATCTAGAACCGTATTTTACTAAGATTTATATCAGAACATGTACTGCAATTTCAGCGATGACATCAATCTAACTGGCTTGGCAGAGCAATAAAAAGAACTAGCTCATGGCTCATGGAAAGTGAAAGAAATGCCTGTTTCCAGAGGCTGTATAGTTTGCTAGTGAGCCTCTGAAACAGACTTTCTCCCCTTCTCCCCGCTTTGAATATGACAGTAGGTTTGCAAATAAATCAATGTTCAATATTTCACTTTAAATTTACCAGTGTTAATTGGTTTCAACAGCCATGGAATCACTGAGACACAATAATATTTACTTAGTCACTCACAAAATACTTGCATTATATCAACAGGAGAAGGGTGAAATAAATTTGAATTCACAACTTTTTCAGAAGATGGAGGAAGGACAGAAGCTTCCACATTCCAGGAGATCAGCGCTTTCACTTTCCATGATATTTCCCTATCCACACTCACAAGTAAAATACCTGCAAATTTAACAATATTCATCTTGCTGTAAAAAGTTCCCTGGACCTTTTCACTCTGTCCTTCCCTTCCCACATCCTTCACTACAAATAGCTGCCCATTTGACTGCTGTTGGGCACACCTCTGCATGCCACAGGAACAGTGCATTTCACTCACACGGATCTCTCCCAGAAGCCAACATATCCCAAGCAAAAAACCAAAACCAAAGTTGAAGTATACAACCATGAAGGTGGGGTTTTATGAAAGCATTTTTGAAAGAAAAAGAGGACAGCCTTAAAAAAACAGTAACAAAACATTTCCTTGTTTAAAGTGCTACTTGAAACACGATGTTAAATAGTAAATTAAACCACCACAATTAATATTTTTATAAGAAGCATATGACTGGAGCTTTACATCATTCTCATAAGCCAGCCACACACAGTCTTTTTTTTCCTCAAGCACAGACATTTATGCACACTGTAAGGGCACAACAAACAGTTAAAGAAGCACTGAAGCTGTACTTGCCAAACTGAATACACTCAGGCCACCCACTTGACTCCGTGCCTCCGCAACAACTATCCGTAACACTAGAACGGGGATCCAGAGCCGCAGAGCAATTTTAATGCGTTGCCTTGGTACTCGCATGAGCGACCGGAGCAGGTAAGAGATGAAGAAAGAGATGGGGAACCAGGAAAAGAGGCTACCAGAAAGCAAGAGTATCTCAAGTCAGCCTGTTACAGTCTGGGCTATTGCCACCACAAAGCTCCTTGAGAGAATTATCCAGTTCTAGCAGATGCTCTTTTAAAATAATAGAATAGTAAAAAAGATAGAGCTGCTGTAGCAGCTGATTTATTTCAGGTCTAAGACTCTGAAAGGAAAATATATTTTTAGTCCGTGCTAACTTGTGGCTGAAGAGCTCACACAAGCACAGTCAGTCTCAGTTGCCCCACATATTCAGGGCAGTCACCTGGGAAATCTCTCTCATCAGGTACCTAATTGTATTTGCAGCCTGTTGAAAAAGTGAAGCCTCTAAGAAGGTTCACTTTTTTTTTTGCCTTTCCTCTCTTGGGCAATTATGCTAATGATCCTTTTGACAAGTCACTGTTCACCTTGCTCAGCAACCCACTTCCAGAAAGGCACGTGGGTACCACGCTTCAATTTACAAACTGATGTGAATTCATCATAGCTGCATAGTTAACAAAGCTACTGTCAGATTAAATAAACCTTCTAACAAGACAAATACTAAGTACCTTAAAAAAAACCAACACAGAAATAAACAGTACAAGCCTTTAGCAGGTGATTCAACAGTTAGAACAGTTAGAAAAGTCATTTTTCAGTTAAGAGAAGTCTATAAATCTAACAGCCATCCTCACACACTGTGTCCATCACGAAAACAGGTCTGACAGAACGTGGAGGTCGTGGCTTGCAGGGGCAGCAGAGTGATCAAGTGGCTTGCACAGGAGGAGTGGGTTTTCATTTGGGTTGAAAACGAGGGGCTGAGAGTGGAGAAAAGTTAAAAAATAGATGGATTCACAGCACAGGCTGCAACATGCAGATCTGGGATGAGGTTTCTTCAGACCTCCCAAGCATAACTTTGGGACACATGGCCTGGGGATGTAAGGAGGCCATGGCACCCTCAGCTCCTGTGGAATGCTGTTGACTTCAGGGAGGGTTCAAGTGTGCACAGAAGTTTCTCTGCCAGGAGCCTCCCATCAGACTGGAGCCAGTCTGGAACCTGCCAGTTTGCTGAACCAAAGCCCCCAAGATTCTCTGGCTTTTGGGACTCACAGCTTTGAAAAGAACTATCCAGAACAGCTAAAAAATAAGCAAACAAACAAAAATCCAAAAAAATTAACACCGTAGCATAGACTTCACACGGGACAGCCCCATGCCAGCCATTCACTTCTGCAGGGGAGTTTGCTGTTGTCTGAGCTTAAGCAGGAATTTAGTGATCACCATCACCTCAAACAGAGACACAATGCAGGATGTACACATCAACCTGAAATCAACACCTTCATGGCAACTTAATGACAATCTAATGAGAAAGTCCCAAGGAAAGTGTAAAACTACTTCTGAATTTACAGAGTGGTTTCATGGACAACTGAATGGCAAGAAGATCAGCAAATGTATTTAGTCTGAAGTTGGTTTCTGCAGTCTGCACAGTAGCAGACTGTAAAAGTCACCTACATTTATGTAGATATTATTGTGTCTTTGACTGTTTAAGTCCTAAATTTCCAGGATAAATCAATTAAAAATAGTACTGTCCATACAATAGGCTTGCTGGCATTAAACCACTAAAATTGATATTCTAAGTGTGATAAAAGCATTTAAACAGAACTTCATTGTTATGAAACTATGTGAAAAGTGGTTTTGTATTAGCTGCCACTAATTATTCTTTTGAAAAATAGCACTACTCTTAACCTGAACATCATCAATACACAGCCCAAAGAACAAAGGCATTAATGTAGTTTTTTGGATTCTCTTACATGTGTTGGAAGGTACAGGTCATACACAGATCCAGAGTCCACATCAATGGCATGAAATCCCACTACTGAGCCATATATGACCTTCAGTCTTTGCCCATTTTCAACAGTCAGGTCAACTGACAGTGGTTTGTGATGAAGCGAGGTAAAGGACTGGAAAAAAGAAAAATGCAGTATGTAACACAATAAAGCTGTTGGTTTACAGAACTACATTTAGTATCCTAAGAATTCTCAAAACTCAAAAGTTAGACAGCTATTTCTGTTAAATAGTAGGTTACTTTTAAGGAGCTAAGTATCCATCATCCACTGAATTGCAAGGACAGTTGGATAATCTGTTTGTGGTTTGAAAAAGAAATCAAGATTCTAGAAATGGACTAGGCAAAAATTAGGCTGAGTACCATTATGTTCAATTTCCTCCCCTTTTGAGGGAAATCAACATGAACTTTGTCAATTCAAATGCACATTTTGGCATAGCACGTGCTGCATTTGGCTGGGGTAGGGAGAACCAAGTTACTCACATCTAACACTCATGACTGTGACAGTTTCATGCTTGCCATCTCCAAAGTACGTCAAATGAGCTACATTTTCTTTAGAAGACTACTCAGTTTAGCTAGAATGTCATACAAAACAACAAAAACGAAAGCAGAGAGTAGATGAGAGACAGCAAGAGACAGTGACACATCTGAACCAAAGTGATGTTTCACTTACCTTAAAAGCCATGAATTTGTGATAAGGCTTTGGAGCCCAAGCATAAACCTCCACTGAGTTTTTCAAAGCAATTACAAGGAATTTGATTCTCTCATATTTTACTGTAATACAAAAAGAACAATTCCTTAGGTACCAGACAGACACTTAAATCAAAGACTATTTCATCACGTGAAATAATTTCAATGGATTACTTGTAGAGGTAGACATTATCCAGCAAGGGAGACTAATGCATTCTGGACATCAGTGTTCAGTATCACCAGTGACAATACCTTGACTGGAAACCTGTAATTAATTTGTTTTCAGTAAAGCCAAATGACTGTTAACAATATTCACATATTCCTTTTCATATAGTGATGAAAAAAAATATCACTAGTCAGAGAAAATAGATCTTGACCCTGCAGCTAAACCAACCTACTTGATTTTTTAAGTATGAACACACCCCACCATTGCTGGTTATGAATAAGCTACTATTGGAGGACTGGTGGTTACTGGCTGAACAATTCTGTCAGACTTGGCAGGATGAATTTTCATTTCACTTATCTCTGGGTTAAATCCCCAGGTGCTGTGTGGGCAAAGTACTCCCACACAGGGAGGACTCATCTTTCTGAGTAAGCATTTAAGAGATGAGCAATTTCTCCAAGACAATTAAGGTCATGCTAGGCCCATTGAGAATAAATGAAGAATCATGCATTGAAAATTAAGATTTCTTTGTGCATTTTGTTTTCACTCTGCCAGAGACAAGCATTTGGAAACAGGATGCTATCTCACATAGGCAGAGAACAAGAAAACTCAGCAAACTCCACCAAAATGCAGAACAATACAACCTTTTCCTTTTCTACCTGGAAAAACAGCTGTACAACCAAAGGTCAAGATATAAGAAGATTCACCAACAGAAAAACAGCAGCAGCTGTGCTGTCAAAAATGCAAGAGTGGCTTGTCATATGTAAACACAGAAGCTCCTACCAAATGTTTGCCTAATTTTAGGATAAGTATTTTGTTTGGTTTTTTTTTTTTTAAATGCACCAAACACAACAATGAGCAACTGAAGTGGAATATGTGGGTGCTTAGCTGTAATCACAGTTGAAGTAACAACACACATCTGTTTCACATTCTTTCTTGAGTTTAACCCCTGCCACTTCTAAAGCCAAAAGCCAAAACAGTCAAGCAAGGTATTCATGAGAAGCAGCCACCTCAGATTTCCTGCACTCCTCTGTATCATGGCTTTATTTGACTTCAAAGGAAGTGCCACTTACATATACCATCCCTCACCAAAGCAAAACTTGTGCCATATATCCACCCCCCATCCAGTTAAATGACAACACATCCAGTTAAATGACAGAAATTATCACAATCCTCATGTTCACCTTCAAGAATGAGCTGCCTGAAAGCCAAAGAAATCAAGATGGTACCATTTCCAGGGTGTTTAAATAAAGGTGTATTTGGGTCTTTCATGAGAGAGAAAAGGATGAGCTGATCTACCTAAGGACATCCTACAAATATGACTCACTAGGACTTGAACTAGGTCCAATTGCTTAGAAGTTACCTAGGGCCAAGAGAGAAGCTGAGGATGTGGAAAACATCAGTGCAATTAAAACCTCAAGTAACTACAGAACAACTAAACCACTGACTGAGCACAGACTGTGGCTGGCACTCCCTCCTTCCAGCCATTACAGGGAACAGCCATAACATCATCTGGTAACTGCTGCAAGAAAAGATGCTACCTAAAATGACAGGGAGCAAAGCATCTGCCATGTAAAACAGGGAGTCTTAAAAGAACTCATGAGATATTCAGCCCAATACAATCCTGAAACAAAGCTGAAAAATGCTGCTGTCACAAGATGCAAAAGGAGGATGATTAAGCATCTGTCTCAGGAAAAACCAGGCCTTACCAACTCTGTAGTGCACACAGCCTTCCAGGTCACCCACGGACACCCAGCCTTGTCGCTTCTCCACCTCTGGATCATTGCGCAAAATTTTATTTCTCAACCATGACAAGTAATACACCCTCAACTTATTCTTCTTCCCTGGGATTTGCAAAAAGAGACAGAACACTTTAATTCCCTGAACTACAAATTCTCCCCCACTTACAAAAAGCCAGAGTTTTGTGACCTTGAGTACAGCGCGTCCTTGTGCCTTGCCAGGGTGAGAGAACATAGCAAAGGCACAAAAGGAGAGCCTGGGGTGATGGGGACACACAGGAGGAACTGGCACAGGAGCAATCCTACAGCACTGGGCACGTGCACTTACCTTGTGACTCGAACTTCATGCAAGATTTTCACACCTGATTAAAATTCTTCCCTCGGGCCAAAGAACAGGTTTCTATAGACACAGGTATTATCAGAAACCATCACACTATCTGTTTACCTTGGAACACAGGCATGTCCTACAATGGGCACTTTGAATAAGCTATTCATTTAGTTCTAATTAACTGTCAATCTTCATTCAAAGTACCTATTTTTCTTTTGGATGCCTTTCCAGGTGAGAATTATTTTGTCATCCTTCATCTCAATCACTCCTTCTGTTGCATTAGTTCATAAGCATCTATGGTCAACAGCACTCTGGGACCATAGATTACTCTGAAGAGAAGGACTATGTCAAGTCCCAGCATCAATTTGATCTGGCAGTATGGGACAAACAGCTCTTGCCATTGCCCACCATGATGAGTCTGGATTGGAAACAAGGAGCTGCTATTCCTTGTTGGACCCACACCTCTGACCTTGGTATGTATTGTGCATCCTTTGAGGCCACTCTCAGCCATGGGGAATAAGGCCAGAGTCCACACTGTTTCCCAGCAGAGGCTGAAGACCTCCACATAATGTTATTGATGCTTTCACACTACAGATCACTCTCATGTTACTGCTCATACCTGTTCTTGAACACAGGATGAGGTTATTTCATGATATGTTAATAGAATTGCACTTAAATGCTTACCCATCATAGAAACAAGAAAAGTGACAAACTATAGCTTGCAGAGAATCAGTCCATTTTAGGAATATGAAACACTCTGTACTTCCCACAAACCATTTTACACATTAATCAGGCAATGAATTGCCACTCTGGAATGAGAGTGCAAATGTTTAAGATTCAGGACAGTTTTCCTATTAACAAGAATAACTGTCCTGTGATTTTCTGAAAGAGGAAATTCCTCAACCTAGTTTATAACCTAATTCTTCTTTTTAATTGCTTCCAACCCTGACGTGGGTCAGATACTTTTAGCCACTGAACCAACCTGATATAGTAATTAGCACATTGAGTCCTTCCAGAACATCCATTTGCTGGAACCGTCTCCTTGTAATCAGCGTATAAACTCTTCCTTGCCCACTTCTGTCCAGCAGCCACAATCCATTCTCTGTTCCCACCAATAAATTTACTCCTGTCGATACATGAAAAAAATACTGCATAAGTCACCTAATGATTCAGAGGTCACCGAGTGTTCATTGTTTTGAGAACTGATTTTTATTTAATCTCGCTTAATGGTACCTGATAATTTCTCTGTTGCTCTGTAAATGACTTCCCAGAAAAAAAAGGTCTCATCATTAGAGTTTTTACTCAGCAGAACACCTGTATACCTATGGAACTTGAAGGATGAGTAGTTCTGCTGAAGTCAATGTTGATTTAAACAAAAAGGAAAATATTCTGTGAACCTGAACTTCTCAGGTGACCTTGTCAGGTACTTGTGAGCAGCACAAAAGTCTCAGTCCAGCACCTTTACAGTAGTGACATAGGAGATCCAATTAAGTGTTCTATGGGTCCCTATCAATTAAAAAAAAAAAAAACAACCAAAACCCCCCCCAAACTCTCTTTTTCCAAATACAACATTCAAATAATGCGGGAACCAAACGTGTGGGAAGAAGCACTGCGTTACAAGGAGGTGCAAGGTTTGTTTGAAAACAGTCTCTGATTTGGAAGAATGCCTTCAAATGCCAAGTAAAGGAGTGAATACATCTGAAATCCAACTTCAGCTAAGAAAGAGATGGCTCCAGTGGGTTGCTGACATCAGAGAATGTCAGAAATTGTGTTTGGCTGGAATGACGTCTATGTTTCTAATCAGCAGATTCTAAAGACACAACATAAGGTATCCTGCTGTAACAAGTACCTTCTTCCACTGGCAGTGCTCTGACAAGTACCTGGTGCTCTTCAGCCTCAATGCACATTTAATTACACACCTTGTCACACAGTTCTGTTCTTAATTTAAAATTTTGGATTCCTACAAACACACATTATGCAAAATTTGTGAAGCTATAAACTGGAAATCTACATTTGCTTTGGATAACGTTCCATCTACTTCATTCATCTACCATTCCAGGCTCAAAAAGAGAGGAGTAAAAAGGCTGGGCGAGTCCCATAGAATACACCTGTTCTTCTGGACCAGAAAGATGTTTAAAACAACTCAAGAGTTTAGCTCATGTGCAGCTGGGAGAAGGTCTACAGCTGTTGAGATGCTGTCTGACTGCTGTATCTTGGTTTTACACCATGTGAAGCTGACCCTGTAAAAAGCATGTAAGTTTAAACAATGGTTCAGTGATGTTCAGAATAAGCAGTGACAGCAGGAACTAAGCAAGACAAGCTTTTGGAAAGACCTGACCTGCTTTGGATCCTTGGAACACCTAACACACATGACAGCAATAGGCTTCGTGTTTGGATTATTTCCACTGGGTCAGGGCTCTGTGATCAGCTGTACTCGTGTGCAGCTCAGATGAGTCTCATGAGCTGCAAAACCTGCTGAAACATTTGCAACTTCTGGCTCTCCCAACGAACATGGTTTCAGCTTGGTGCTTGACCAAAACATTTTCTCATTCTGATGCACAAAGTCCTTTGCAACTGTAATTCATATGTTTGCCATCTCGCCCCCGGCAAGGCAGTGTCATTTAAGTGACACAGGTATCAGCTCAAGGATCCACTCCAGCATTCTCTGCCCAGGAGACCCGCAATACAACTGTGAAATCGGCCTAGCAGACACTGCCAGCCTCTCCTGCTGTGCCTTCCCTCCACACACCTGCCCAAGGACTCCAAGCTTACCCCACAGAGCAGCACACAGGACCTCCGAGTTGAATTTCTTCTTGTATTTACGGATTTCTGGGCTGTCACTTTGTGGGCGGGTATTGGTTGGATTGACATTGACAACGGAGCCCTTCCTCGCATTTTCCCTCCTCACAGGCTCAGGTTTGACACTAGATGCTAGAATCAAAGACACATGCAATTGTGGAACATGGGAGTGTTTGGCTACAGCTCATATTTGACCCACCTTGTTTGTGGGAGAGTGAAAGAAACCCCAGAGGGGTAAGAAAACACCCTGAGAGCTTTGTATAGCCCCAAAAAAATCTGGAAAATTCCTCAGGGATTCCTGAGAAAGCATGGTGGTAGTAACACAGCAGCAGAGTACAGCAAGTCCCATCTGAAAGAAGGGAAGAAGCAGTACAATGAAAATTCACAGTAATGTGAAGTTCCAGTTTCAGAAGATTTTACTCAGTTTCCATTTCCAAGCAATAAGCCCTCTCCACACCTGTCCAAAAAACCAAAAGAGCAACCAAAAAAAACAAAACAGGAGGAACATTTTAATGCAAAGGCAAAGCATACTCACAAGAACTACAGGAAGGTCCTACTGGACTAGTGGGAGGGGTGACTGGCAGAAGTCTCGGATCTATGAATGATGTGAAGGATGTTGTGGAGGATGTGCTGCTCTTGGCAGGTGGGCTTTCAGCACATGGGCTCTGCAATGAGAAACAAGAGCTGCCTCAGGCGGGCAGTGCTTGGGGGCACACGGCCCTGTGGTGCCCCAACAGAGCTGTTATCTGCCTCCAGTGACATCTCTCCCCACAAGCCCATGAGCACAGCAGTGCCAAAGCCCTCTGGGGCTGCCCTGGTCCCTGTGCTCCCCCACACGATGCTTGGGTGGGAGAAAGCCAGGGACAATGAGCAGAGGCACACCAGAGTGCTGCCATGGCAAGGAGCAGAGGGTGCGACCCCTCCATCTTGTGCAAAAGGGGAGAAAAAAAAGCAAGGAAAGAAAAGGGAGCAGAGAAAGAGATCAGGGAAAATAAGTGGAACAATGAAATCTGTTAGGCAGCTGAAGATTTCTTATCTTCCTCCCAGATAAAACTTTTAAAGGAAAGAAGGGATGTGATGAAAAAACTCATCACAAAAAGAGACAGGATAGAGGAACTTACAAAGGCTGGAGTTCAATCCAGTCAATCTGTAATTTATCTCTTACCTTAGTCAGAGGTTTGTTCTGAGGTTCCTGGCAAGTCAGTGGCACTTGTGGCAGGTTCACAGAGGAGTCTGCAATTCGGCTTTGCTGGAGGAGATCTGGCAGGAGATAGTTGTGGCTGTTTATGCTCTGAAGGCCTTCAGGAGTGTTTGGAATTTGTTTCCCTAAAATCTGATCCTGCATGAGAACATACAGTTAAACAGCACATTTAGTTTATTTCAAATGCACTCTGCAACTCCATTTAATTAGGATGATAAATAATGAGCACATGGAGAGGAGTGCTCTCCCTGATGCATCATTTAAAGACAAACCCTATGGCAAGATTAAAACAAAAAATTAAATACTGAAGTGTATGGCAAACACCTGAGATGACAAATTTGGGGTTTACTCCTGAAGTGCTCCACAAATTTTCTTCATCTACATTATCTCAACCACAGAAAAAGAAGGAACTTCAGCCTCAGAGACACCAAGTCAAATGATTTGCTAGCAAGTTTCAGACCTGACCTTTGCGTACTGCACACAGAAGAAGGCACTTCTTTGTTCTGGACCTGCATTTGGTTCAAAGTCCTTCACCATTCATTTCATTGCTACTTTCCATTTACTGAATTAGGAAACCTTATTCCAGAAAGAGGACATTTAGTAGGACCCAACATCAGCATTTCCAGTATAGTGACGTTTGGTTCTGCAGCTGTCCTTACAGCATCCCATGGAAATACTTGTGAGCTTTGTGAGGTACCACACAAACTCCTTCCCTGACAGCACAATCTATGGAGTCAGCGGTTGGTTTCTGAGAACACATTTGATGTTTTAATTTAGATGTAAAAACTACAAACCAAAACATGCAGGTCAGTATTTGAGATTGGGGAACCAAGCCAGTATGGGGCTTTTAGTTGAGTCTTCAGTCATACTCAACTGAACTAAACCAAACCAAATCCCGATTTGAATCATTTGGGGTGGTTTGGTACACCCTAACCACTTTAAAGCAGTTCATGCTCATGGGACAGGAAAGAGATGTTGGAGAAGATGTCGAGACTCATGGTGGCTGTGGCTGGTGGGTGAAAAAGGGTTCAGAGGAAAGGATGGGTGGCTCCATGAGAAGGGGGGAGAAGACTAGAAGGCAGCATAGAGATTTACGAGGAGAAGTGTCAGTCATCTGCCTGTTCTCCCTCCCACACTCTTTTCTCCAAACCCACCAAAACACGTGACTTCAGCTCTTTATCATCCTCCCTCATCCTCAGTGTGGGCCTCAAAGACTTCAACATTCTCCCTTCCCTCAAGCAGCCTATTTCCAACACCTGGAGATCAGGGGAAACACTGTGCTGGTTTTGCCATGAGAGAAATACTGGTTTATGCCCCATTTATAGTTCTTTCTCCAAAGCAGAGTCTTCTCTCCTTGAGGATGGTGGGACAAAGACCAAATGGAACTCCCTCCCCAGTCAAGAGGGCCACCACTCCGGTCTGAAGTTTAGAGACACGAGAGGTAAAGAAAACTCCTTTTTCATTCTACTCTGCCACAGCTCTGGAGAAAACACCAGTTTCACAGCAATTTATTTTCCCTATCTGTGAACCAAGAGTACACTCAGTAATATCTGAAAAGGGCCCTGACACCAAGTACAAGTCTTATTACTGTACTTTTTTTCCTGTTTTCAACCACAAAGAACATTGTTCTGCTTTGTCTCTCTTCAACTTTTCTGCACTAATATTTATCACAGGGGAAAATCCACATGACTGGAAGCCTCTACTAGAAACTACAGCTGGAAGGAACCACAACATGACATATGAGAAGACAAGTATTTTTGCTAAGCCAGTAGAGAGAGATGAAGTGGTTTTCCCCTGTTCTGGTAACATTTTAAGCAGTAGGCGGTAGTTCACTTTCAACTGGAATAAAAAGAAGTCAAGATTTTTAAAAATAGCAACAATGCACACCAACAATAATCAACAGTGCTTTTTGCCCAGTGCCTTCACAAAATACCTTGACATCAGAAGCTACTACAGGTCAATAAGAAGGACAAATAAAAAACTGCTATTTTGTACCTAAATATAAGCTTTTCTACAGAAAGCACAAAACCTGAAACTCCACTTTTTTTTTCAAGGCTTATAGCTGTAATTTGCAATGACAGAGGAGGACTTCAGAGTGAGAATGCTACCAAGAAGTAATGGATAATGCATTTATCTTGCACATTAATGACCTGACTCCCCCTCACTGTCCCCACCCCCTTACAAATGGCCAAATTACCTTCTGTTCTGCCACGGTGCTTTGGGGTTTCAGTTCAATTCCATCTGGTACCCTTGTCCTTGAGAAATCTGCAATTCTGCTGCTTAGCAGTTGCCTGGTAACAAACTCCAATTAATGAACAGAACTACTTCAGGGGGAAAAAAAAGGAAAAAAAAAGGAAAAACTACACATATCCATGTTCAAAAGTGAACATAATTGACATTCAATAGTTACACTCAAAGGTTCTTGTACAAAAGCAAGCTGATTAGTCTGTGGATCTGCCTGAATGGACTTGTGCCTGAGGACCACTCACACACAGCAGGAAGCTCTCCCCACCTTGACAGAGAACATCCCTTCATCTCCCTGCATTTCATCTATCATCTTTCAGACACTGCACAGCTCAGGCAAGTCCCTCAAGCTGTCATTTGAGAAGTGCCTACTTCAAAACTTCTGTCTCCTGTCATACATTCCCCTGTGGAGTGTAATTATGAGCCACTCTGCTCTCCAGAGAGAGCACCAACTGCTCTGCCATGAGCTGCTAGTCAGGGACCTCTCTGCCATTGCCTACTGGGACAAGCTACACTGGAATTTCATCCTGTGAATCAGTCCCTGAAACATGGACATCCTCTCCTTAAAAGGACACACAGTAAACATTGCCCAGTGCACAGAGAGACAGAAGAAAGCAAGAGCTGCTGGACTGGCTGGGGTCAAGAGCCCTCCTAGCTCAGCATCCCATCCTCAACAGTGACCAAAAGCTGATACCAAAAGCAAGGGTGAGAAGAAGGCAAGTGTCTGTTGTGAATTCCCAGTACATCACTGCTTCCTGCAGTATGTGAGGTATCTTTGCATTTTAAACTTTCTCACCCAAGTGGAACTGCTTCAAACATGTCTTGGCCCCATTTCTGTACACTTCCATCTCAAATGATTTATTTATCCCATTTATTTATACTCGTATCTTTATTACTGCAATCCATTTAAGCCCACTGCATTTTTGCCTCCTTTCCAGTAATTATAAAACTGACTGGATTCAGGATGCTGGTGTGAAGGGCTCTACAGTGCTATGTGCCAGCTGGTAGCAGACTGTAATGTATTCTTTTCTTTTAAATGATGCCCCATGAGATAGCAAAGAAGGTTTGGTGAGAGACTTACTGAATTAAGATGGGTGTATAGGAGTAGAAGTTTTTGTGGCACTTTTTGTTGTTTATTATTTGGTTTTGGATTGTCCCCCCATTCTATATGAGTGGGTAAATATTTGCATACTAAACTTAGAAGGAATGACAAGATGTGGAGTAGGATCAGTGGTGAATGCCAGGACCTGTTCTTATCAGGGAAGCAAACAGGAGCTGATCTTAAACAATGTCAGCCTCCCACTTAGGAGAGGGAGAAAGTAATTCCTAGCCAAGCACACACCTGCATCCACGTTGTCCAAATGCTGGTAGGAAACAGCATTTAAAGAGCAAAGAAAGGAAACTGAACTATACAAATGAGTCCCACTGAGGATACTCAGTGTTTTAGGGGCATTGTGAATACTGCAGGTACTGAAGGAGGAAGCACTCTTGGTAAAGTAGGAGAAATTAACATCAATGGAATAGATGTGCTAAACAAGGAGGTAAGACACTGGATCATGTACACTGACACTCTTTCCTTAAAAGAAAAAACTGGAGTGTGTGAGGAAGAATTCTGCTCATCTCACTGTAAAGAAAAACAAAACCAGAAGTTGCTTTACTGGCAAAAGACAGCAGCCCTTAGTCCAGCATCCTCAGAAATGAGCCTTCTCAGGGTGGTTAACAGGATTCATCCAAGAACATAGAAAGCTCCTTCTCCTGCATATGTTCCAAGTGTAGACCTACTGGGCACCTCCAGGAAAGCTGGAGTGTGGACATCAGGTGCTGTTCCACAGCCCAGGCAAGAACAGGAAAACACAGGTTGGTTTCAGTAGTCCACTAAAACTTGGCCCAAAGGTGCTTCAGCTAGACCCCCCACAGAAACACTCCAGAGTGCAAGGGGCTTCAGATCCTACAGTCACATGCTTTAGAGAGCAAAATACCCCCAAACCCTTCACTTTATCTAGAATATGCAAAGTTTCAACACTTTTTTTCAACAAAGGCTGCTCTTTTCACTCTGATCACTATCCTTTTTGCTATTTACTGGGCAGCAATCAGGATATACCTCCTGAAGTATCTTTTAATATAAATGACGTTCAGCCAAGGTGAAGGGACTTTGTTAATGGCAAGGTTATACCTTTGATTTTTCAGGGGCTCTTGCAGTGGGTGTGTGCACAGGAAGGTAAACATGACAGGGAGCATCCTGCTAATTACACCTCTCCAGAGGATGGGTGGATCTCGCACAGAGTAGATGCAAATAACACATGCAGAGTTCCAAAGGCAGTGATACCACTCCTTCAAATCATTACAGCATGCGAGGATCACAGCAATCTAACACTGACACAGCAAAGTCATTGCTACAGGGCAAGTCCATATTTTTATGCAGGGTCCTTTTGAGGTCTAGGATGAATTCTACGACCTAGAGTGAATAAAACTTTTTACAGATCAGAGTAAGGTGGTTTGGAAGAGGATCAGTAGGACAAAAAAAGGCATTACAGTAAAAGTAAGCTCTTTCAGGTGCACTGAATAAGCTACAAGATTTTTAACATTCTTTCTCCTCATCTCAACTTTGAAAATGAACTTCAGAAATGTAAATCAGGCGCATATGCAGGTGCAAAAATTTTACCTCTTCAGAGCAGCACAGGAGAAAGGACTGGTACCAGACCAACACAGTAACCTGCCAACAATGCTCCAAGTCTGGGCATCTCTACCTGACACCTGACAAAACTGCATGTGTAATTCTGTCAGAAAAGCAAGAGCCCCATCCCAGAGAGTTCTGTGGCCGTGGGATGCACTTCAAAGTAAATCCTAGAACTTGAATTAAACTGAAGTCTCTTTGCTAGAAGTTTCATTCATCAATACTAAAATATGTCTCTGTTTGCTGTTCCTAACAGCAGGGCTGGCCAAATGACCCCCTGACTCCCTTCTCTTGCAATAGCAAGCTATTCTTGCTCTACTATTTCTCCACTATTTCAGGAGAATACACATTTTGCATGACAGGTAGAACACCACAAGATGTCAGTCACAAAACCAGCAAGATAAACTGGAAAGCTAGAGAGACACAGTTCAGGTGGGATCAGCTTGGGACAAGCCACAGCATCAGCTGGAAACCATAGCAATTATGCAAAATGTCAATAATAAAAATACAACATATTTTACAAAACTATCCCCCCTTTTTATGAACAGCCCTGGTGAAGGAATCAACTTTTCAATGGTAATTATTTCTCCCAGAGTGAACAGACTATGTGAATTCAAGGGTAATGCTTGCCTGGTTTTCTTCACTGTAACCTACATTTGGCATGAAGGCACTCAGTTTTTACAGTTTTTTTTCCCTGTCCTTTTTTCTTGCAAAAATTCCATGTAAATATAGATCAATGTGAAGTAATCCCTATAAGAGCACTACCCAGTATATCCAGTTAAAACAAGACATTTTCTCATTGTCCCAGGGCAGCAAGTCATCAAAGTGTATTATTACGCTGTGCACATCTGATGGAGCAAACATTTACCCCCAGAAGTTCATTAAAATGCAATTAAATTGCTTAATTACAACTGACACAAATGAGTGGTAGTGACTTCAAAGGAGGGGGAATATTTATGCATGCCAGCTTTTTCTAGATATTTAAAAGTGTGTAACAAGAACAAAAGAACATTAATAATAATAATAACAGTAATAATAATGAAACCAACCTTGTGTGGTTCGTGTCATCTTCATCGCTGCTGCTGCTGACTTCATCACTTGAGGAGGAATAGTCTGCTGCTTTGAACAAGGAGTTGGCACTGTCCTTCACCTTGGCAAAGGAGCCTGGACTCTGAGCAAAGAAAACTCAGTTGAAGAACCCACTGTTAAACAGCATGTGCCATATTTTACTGTCCCAGCATACACAGTTATGGTCACTTCCACACCAAAAAAAGTTTTACAAGGGAGCTGATGCTTCTGTTAGTCCATCACAGGTGGGTATCTCACACAGGAAAGCGACCTGAGCCAAAACTGGATGCTCTGCTGAGGACCTGAGCTGGACACAAGTCAGACCTGGACTGAGAGCAGTGAGCTTGAGCCAGCCCCACACACCCCTCAGGTCAACTCATGAGTGACAGCAAACTCACACACCAAAACAGAGCTGTCTGCACAGACAGACCCTTGGTGAAAATGATGGACAAATCAAAAATATCAGTGGATTTAAAAGAACCTACTGCAATCTGGCCTGGATGAGAAACTTTTTCAGGCTTCTGATGCAGCTGCATGTGGTTCTGGGACAAAACATTCTCTCCTTTGGCCAGTCCTGGATTCCCTGGGGATAAAAAAAACCCAGAAGTGTCTTTTTTTAAGTGTACATGCAGCGGGTGAGAGAGCAAGACAAGCACACATAGCTACGACCCAAAGCAAATACCAGTCTCTGCTGACAAACTTCTCTTTTCCCTTTGTTGCAAAGGAAAATCTCATTCCTTGTTTCCCAGTGGTTCTGGATGCTGCAATATTATGTACATAAATTGATACTGGTGCAGTTTAATGCTGCAAGAGTAAGACAAGCAAACCAAACCCTTGGCAACATACTCCCACTGCACATCAGCCATAGTTCCATGGAAAGGGAGCAAGGGAAAAAGGCGAGGGCATCCGAATCCCTTCCTCTGAACCTCTTCTTGAGGAGAGACAGCTCGTCCTATCAGCAACTGCTGGTCATATTCCAGCACCAAAGGTCCACACAGCTGTATTCCTGTGACTGTAGATGGGGGGTCAGGAAGAGAGTTCAGGAGCCTGAGCCCTCCACACCTACACACCTCTGGGAGCAAACAGAGGTGCTGCCAAGATTTGGCCCTCATAAAACTGTTACACAAAAACAGTTCAAGAGTCTGATTATCTAAACCCAACTGGGCTGAGGGCAAACAGCTGTGCTAAGCTGCAAATCTTCCTGTTAAATGTGGGCTCCCCATTGCCTGCAAGCACTGGAAAAAGCAAAACAAGTCTTGAAGGGATGCTCTGCACACAATCCTTGATACAAGGGAAGGGAGGGAAAGCAACTGTACCCTCGCCCTGCCCTGGGACACACTGGCCAGCTCAACGCTGGCCTATGACTACCCCACTGTTACCAAGAGGACTCCATGCAGGTTAAGGGGGGAGAATTCAAGCTCACACAAATTAGGACTCATATTTGGTAATCTAGATAGTTTTGTCACAATGGTTTCAGGTCTTCATCCATTCTGCAAAGCTTTCAAAACTCGGAATTCCTTACTGGTCAATAAGCACCTAAGCAACTCAGCAGAACTATTAGCTTTAAAGTATTTATAGCCCTTTCCTGTCCAATTCATTATCCCTGTGGATTTGGGAAAGCAACAAACTCTATCTAAAATGCCATATGCCAGAACTAGCTGTAATTTAATGACACTTAAGAACTCAAGGAGGCAGTTTAAACCACAAGGGAGGTTTTCTATTCTTTCCATTGCTGGTGAGATTTTTGTTTCCCCATGCCAAAATAGCACAGGAGTTACACATCACATGGGCTTTGCAAAATTGAGCTGGACTGCTGAATGTTGTTCAACTCTCTTATTCAAACACGAAATGACATAAGAGCAAAAAGAAACAAAACCCAAGCAATTTAAAGTGTGCTTTGGATTTCTCTTGAAGAAAAGCTTTCTATTCTGTGTAGCTAGTAAAAACAAAACTGGCTTGATTGTGTAAGTGTAAATAAATAAGTAATTCATTCCCTATTTATCAAGGGCTTTTAAATTAACAATGTAAACCTCAATATAAAAATAAATTACCTCATAAGCTCACTGGGGTGGTCTCAGAATATTTTTGCACCCTGCTTCGACTTGGGCATGTGCGATTTTCCTTGTTCCCAGTCTTTAGTGGCCAACGTGGATGCTAGGCCTTGTGACACACCACGGCTTTGCAAAGGGCTACACAAGAAACTGCCCTGCAGCTGACCCACAGAAAACACCCTTAGGAATAGCAAGAGAGGAAAAAAGCTGTCCACTTTTCCAGTTCCCATCTGCCAGAACCTCAGGAACCAGAATCTGTACTGCAAAAAGCTTCACAACCATGAGCAAGCTGCTGCATTCCTACACCACTACCAGTGACAGCAAAGGAGCTTACTAAGCTGTACTTTGCCTAAATCAGATGGTTTTCTCTTCCTTTTAACTTTTTACCCTTTTTTTTTTCCAATTCCACAATCTTTCTGCACATAAAAGAATACTGGAGGAGTATTTCATAATATGCTGTAGAGAGAGACTTATGCTTCCTTTTGCCAGTACATTATTAGAGTGCAGAAATATTAGTGTACATCAACTGCTCAACTGTATCATCTTATCAGGGGGCAGTGTGAAGAGCAGAATTTGCCAATGGGTGAACATCAGTACTGAATTACATCTGTATGTCTGGAATGTTGGCTCTGCTGAGTTTTAATTGTGTCACTAACAGCAACGGAAATTATTTTTTTTCAGTTCTTAATTGAGGCAATTCAAATTTTCCGTATGAAAATATATTCATAGTCATTTTTCTGACTCAAAAGAGGAAGCGCTTATATTTTAGGAGCATGGAACCATAAAATCCAGAGGGCTTTCAAAAGCCTCTCACCAGAGGATGTAATTAAAAGGACGTATCCCATTTACAATGAAGAACTTGACACCCTGCAGAAGACCATTTCATGTGACAGGAGTTTAGTATGTTTTGACTGATGGATCTTTGACTTAGAAATCACCTGAAGTTGACCAGTTGCTCTGATGAGATCCCATCTCCCACTTCTTGGTGCCAGGAGCGCTGCTGCTACTGTTTAGCTTCCGAGCATGTCCCCTGGGGGATGACTGATGAGTATTACTAAACAGAAAGACAAAAAGCAGATCAGACTCATGTGCAGGAACAGAGACTGGAACAGAGCTCCTGGGCCACTGGATTGACCTCCCTGCTGTTACAGTACGAGATCATAGTCTGGATAATGAGAAGTTTATTTTCATTGCTCCAAGCAGGGTCACCCATGAGTGAGAGAAGATGATGGACGGGACAGTTTCCTCTGGGCAGTCATTCTGGGAGATTACAGAGATTCCCAAGTCATTACAAAATATCCTTCTATATTACATCTCGCTTGGACTCTTCAGACCTGTGTCAGTCCTGATTCCAAAACCTCATGGCTTTTACAACTCATCAGAACTGCTCCACTACCTTCCTAGAAGATATATCAGCAGTCACTTATCAATGGAGAAAGGAATGCATTGAACAGTAGAAAGCAGAAGTTGCCAAGCCAGTGGCTCAAACAGACACCCAGACTCAGAAGCCACTCGTAACACTGACAATTACTTAAACGTTTCTTTTCTGCTTTGCCTCCCGTAATTTCCAAGTGGAGAGCATTTAGGGCTTGATTTCACTTGAAAGTTATTTCAGACTATATTTCTGACTCTGGCTCATCAGAAATGCTGCACATCACTTGGTTATTTTAGGTAAATGGACTTAACTTTCCAGTCCCTCCAACCCATTCTGTTCCCTGATTAGACATCCAGTGGGGGCCGCCCTTTACTGCTAAGCTCTAGACATCCTTGGTCTTTTCTCCTGGGATATGAAGAAAGCACACCAGCCTTAAGGGCAGACTGCCAAAATTGTCAAGATACATCTACAGGCTGCCTGTTCAAGCTACTATCAGGCAAAACAAGCACCACAAGCTGAAATAAAAAGTGCCTGTAAATGGAGTTGAGGCCAGACCCCCTCTCACCAAAGCATCCAGACACCTGACTTTCCTTTGAAACCAGTGTCACTGGCACTGAGGTAGAGCATCTGCCAGATACTTTGGTTTTCCTACTGACAATAAAGCAGCATAAAACAATTCGTTTAAGCATAAAACACAGTATAAGCACAGTGTATGTATGTAAAGTATACAGTGTAAGTTTGGTTTTAGTATAAGCATAAAACACTTTAGAGCTTACCTTGAAAGGCATTTCTGGTAGCCAGGCTGATCCCTGCTGTAAAATTTCGAGGTTGTCCTTTCTGGAACCTTAAGGATTTAATCAAACATTTCAAGGTTGCTATTGATATTTTGGATTCAGTGAATAAACCTAATGCTTATCCTGTATCAATGAAAAAATAAGACTAACCAACAGAAATGAACAATGGTTCAGTGGGACCTGATACCTGGGGAGGTATTCCATGATATCAGCGCTGGAAGCTGCAAGTCAGCAGCAGGTGCTTCCAGTTTGCTCCAAGCCTGTGCAGTCTATCAGGGTGCAGACAGAAAGAGGTTTGCACCTTTATTCAGAGTAAGCATCATTCTTGGTCAATATTTGAAGCAGACAGTGAAAGGCATCTGTCACTGAATGCAGCTTTCCACTGGTGGTGGATTACCTTATGTTGCTACCACACGCTGGGGAACGTGACACACACACCCACCAGCTGGAAAGTAATAAAATAAATACACACATGGGCATATGCATTCCTGCTCAAATAGTCTTGGACTTGCTCTTAGAAATTCCGTTAGAAAGAGAAATACACCATCACTTCATTTACACAAACTAACAAGCTTTTCTGCAACAAGACATGTTTTTCACCAAATGGGCTACTACAAATACCTGGTCTAACAAAAGAGGTGTCTGCACTCAAGAGATCCTGCAGATATTGTATGTGTGCAGATATTATACACATACACATAAACCCAGACCACCAACCTGCCTGTAAATTTGCATCTTTTTTTCCAGACTAAAGTGACCCAGTTCACGTAAAAGCAATGAAATTTTCGGAGTTTTGTGAAGTGCAGAGGATGGATACTACACAGTGCAGTGCAATCAACCCCCAAGACTGCCAAACACCCCGAGTTTCACCCACCTTTGGGGGCTGCTCTTCGCTGTGGCTCGTGCTCCAGAACACGTCGTCCTGCCCGGGGCTGAGCGGTGCTGTCACCATGTCTGACAGGGAGCTGCTGTGGTACATGTCCTTACTAGCCTGGAAATTCTCACACTTGAAATAAACAAAACACACATTGAATTGCACTTCCCTGCCTACGTAACAGGTCGCAGTCTCAACAGAGATGGTTCTGCTTGGGAGATCAAATATTTATTAAGCGTAGCAAGAATATTGTGTTTGGATAGAGCCCTACTCACCTTGTTCACTGTGCAGTGAGTTATTCATTTCCAGCATGTTAGCATTTTAGGCACAAATATTCCAAGGTGAAGGGTACAATAGAAAGAAATAGTAAACAAATCTATTCTCTGTATATGTGTGTGTATCTATGTATATATACACCCACACACACCCCTTTCTTAAATCTACAGAGAAGCAAATAGGTCACTGGCAATGCACAGTGAACTAACAACCTGGATGATGCAAAAAATGCTGTTGAGTAACTACGTTTCATTCAAACCTGGACGACGGTTCCACTGCAGAATTTCCATAGTCTAATCACTGTGGGAACCCACTTCCCCTTAGATATTGACTTCCAAGCTATTTTTTGCATGCCCACCACCAACCCACAGTCAGTGGAGGCAAACTGTCAGCTGCAAACACTTTTAAGTGCTCCAGTGATTATGAGGGGACCCTGGTCCTCCTCTGAAACAAATTTTTCAATTACTTGAAAAAAAGAAAGAAAGAAAAATCAAACTTGAGAATGCAGTAAGAAAATGAAATTATGCTCAGACTACACCTTCACGGGTGGTCAAGTCCAGGTGACCCCACTGCAGCTGCCTGTGTTTAAAATGATGCCATGATGATTTTTTGCTTTTTCATACACCCTTTTATACAGCTTTTATGTATCCTTAGTGTTTTTAGCCCACATACTTGTAATTCCCCAAGTCTGAGAACTCGCTTAGACCCAAAGTTCCATTAAGCCAAGAGACCAAACATCTTGGAAACCTCGCAGTTGGGTCAGAAAGCCCCAGACACCAAGGTCCTCTCCAGAACACATTCTGTAAACCAAGACAGGCCCATCCAGGGGGAAGGTTCCACAGGATGGGGGCTTCTCTTGAGCCTCTCATTGGGGAATCTTTGATAGATATGCTAATGTGCAAGGTCTGTAATTGTACACGCGAATCATCAGGTGTGTGCATTGTTCGGGGAGTGCACCCTGGTGCATTTTGGGGTGGGCATCCTGGTGTGCATCTTTCGGGTGTGCATTTTCTGTGTGCATTCGAGAGTGCTTTCTACCTGGATGTGACACACTAGAGGATCCTTAAATAAATACCGAGGTAAACCCTTTTTTCCCCTCTAACCGTGTTTGGCTTTTAATTCTAAGCCCAGGGAAAGGCAACAAAAACGTATTTCTAAAGGTGTCTAACTAGAGCACTAGGATAGCAAACCCCCCAATCATAGCAAGGGAAGGGGAAGGAATCAAGTTACTTCCTTACAAAGTTTTCACTCCAAGGGAACAAGAAGTAAGCAGTGCAAAACTCAAGCTAAAATATTCAACATTTGGTCCTCTGATTTTTTCTGTATGTAAAAGAAGAAATATACACACTGATGATTTGCTACACCAGTGTCTTCCAAAGAGGAAGAAACTCAGAGCTAAATGTGTCAGCTGAGAGTACTGCGTTCCTGAAATGAGAAATCCTCTTGGACACAAGACCGAGACAGAACACACAGAAACTCTGTCTGAGCTGGGCCTGTCTGCAGGGATTGCTATGCTAGAACCAGTTTGATATTACAGAAATAGAAGAAGTATTAGAGAAATGCCTGAAGCTGTACCACTCTGTGCTTCACCTTGTCTGATCTCCCATGCAGTGCAAGGCCAGGGCTATCTGGGAGGTGCCTCTTTCTCAAACACATGGTAAGATCAGCACCTCCAACACTTGGAGGCCTAAGAATGAAGCTTGCAATTTTTGTCTGAGTCATTGAGTTCAAATTTCTGTGTCCCAGCTGAGTTACTGCAACTTAGACCAGAGGCACCTGCAGTACACTTTCCCCAAAGAATGACTCAGATGAGTATTTTATTGATTTATCAGCCGAAGTTTATAGAATTCTCCAGTTTCTCCATCCTAAAAAGTAAACCACAGTAACTAGAACTTCACATAGCTTTTCAAGAAGACAACAGGATTATGAACTCTATAACTGCACAAGACTAAATTTCATGGGAGCAATGTTCAACATCAATTATATATTGACAGGCAGTAATTCTAAAACTAGATAAAAGTGTCAAAGACGTCTCATTGTAACCTCCTGTACCAGTATAGCAAAGTCAACTGCCAAAACCAGTCCTGAGAAGTCCACTTAAGTTATTCAGGGGGTGCTTTTCCTGCCTTTTTGGGACAGTATGTTCTGTTGACTCTCTTTACAGAAAACAGCTTTTTCAGCAGTTGTAACATCTCATAATCTATGTCCTCTAAAAATACATTTTTTTGCAACATGATTGTCTCTAATAATAGATTTTAGCTAACCAGAATTATTTGAGTAGCAAAGTGTTCACCTGAAGTGATCCATTGTGGGTACAGAAACAGGTTTTGTAGCAGGTGTATTATTATCAGAAAATAGGAGGATTTTCTTTTCCTTGCCACTTTTTCAACAAGATACATATATTTCTTTCTGAATTCCAGCCTTTGAGTCCTGCTGATTACCAGAAAACTATTTGCGTTTAAAAGCATGGATGAGCTTTGCTGAGTCATGAGTGACTCATGAGTGACACTCATAAGTGACTGAGTGAATCCAAACTCTGCCCAGTACACCAGTTCCATGTAAAGCCAGGAACAGACACCTGCTTCCACAAGCAAGCCCAAACCATCTCAGATAACCCCCAAAATCAGTGTTTGATATTCCCCTTAGGTTTGTATAGAGAAAAAAATTTAAAACCCCCACCTAACAATGATTCTAAACTACTGAGATTTGAACCTTAAATTGTTTTTTTGTAAGTAATACCTAAAGAACAGCAGCTCTCCTCATGCACAGAAAGCACTGGTAGAAAAAGTGTTACCTACTGTGTGTCTTCAAACCATAAAGGGACATGTAACTGAGCTAAGGAAAAGAACACCTTGTTCCATGAAATAACATAAGGTGATATAGCACAAAAGACTCATTATTAGAGTTAGTTTAAAACCTGCAAAAGCAAGCAGTTTTAAAAAGACAGGCTGCACTGCTTTTTGGAGGATGCCCAAGTTACTAATTTGAACTGAATCTACATAGAGGAGACAGATTAAGTGCAAGTGTTGTTATGAAACAGCATAAGGAAAAGGAATTTCTTAAACTTCTCAGCAGATGTGCTCTGGGACACTAGGGCAGTCCATGGCTTTACACACAGCTAGCTCTTGTAGTATTGTTAGTCTTCTTGTTCTGATTCAGTCATATCACCTAACACAACAGAGAAGACCTACCTAGCAAATCCTATAGGCAAACCACAAGAGTTAATTAAAAATCGGAGTTCATTTCAGATGTGAGCTAAATTTTTCCACTAGTCAGGCAGCAGGAGATGCTGGGCAGAAGATCAGACTCAGTGACTTTGTTCAAGAAGCCTCCATGAAATTCTGCAGGCAGTCCAAAACAGCTCATCGCACACCACAACCAGAGAGTCAGATCTGCTACTGTACTGCAGCAAACACAAACCTGGTACAAAGTAGGTGGAATCCGTACACTCTGAACAGGTAGTATCTCACATTTCCCTCAGCAGATAGGATGTAAGGAATGGAGAAATCATGCTCCTTTCACCTCAGGAGCTGTGTTAAGTTTTCCAGTGAAATAATTCTGAGAGAGATTTGGGCATCCAGGACGTGCCACAATATCTCACAGAATACAACTGTTGAAAATAAGAAGTCAGTTTTGTCTGAGCAGAGCAGTGATGGCAGATAATCCCTCTCTGACAAACCTGGCTGGAAGTTCTTCAGTGCAGCATCTATGATGAATTCAGCTTGCATTTTAACCGCCCAGTTCACTTTTATTTCAGATCAACAAGGCACCCACATACTGAACTTCACAAGTATATTTTTGTGTCTTTTGATCTCCAGGTGACTACCTGACCCATCACTTGTATTGCCTAAACACCTCATCCAGTTAATGCAGGCAGCAGGTCCAAACATGCTGCCATTAGCATCTTCCCAACCAGCAAAGGGAAAAATAACCCTTCAGGGGATTTATAAATTACCCATTGAAGTTCATGTGGTCTCCAGGTGGACACAGGTAGCAGATTGGCTTCTCCTTGCCCACGTGCACTGTCAGCTGGAACTCTGCCTTGTGAGGGGGTACCAGGGCACCTCCCAGAAGGGAGTAAAATCAAACGGCAACAACTGTGCATCACTTGCTGCTATTATCCTTAAGTAACATCATCACTCTAAACTGCATAATTTTTTCGTAATTTCCAAAAGGAATGTGAAAGAAGTTGGTAAATACTGCTTCATCCCTCACCACTCCCCTCAGCAGCTGGGAGAGGTGCTACAAAATGGGAAAGCACTGACAGGGTGCAGAGGAATGATCACTTGTCCCAGGTGAAGCAGCCACCCTAGAACAGAGCTCCTCTCATCCCAGGAGTGGCACCTTAGCAGGGCAAGACTATCCTCTGTACAGCCACCGTATTCCTGCAGAATCTCAAATGCCCTGCAATAAACTATGGATGCTCCCACTGCTGTTACAGGGCTGAAATATTTGCCTCCGGGAAGCTGCCAGCCTCTGCCCAAGGCTGATATACAAATGTCCTTCTTGTAGACCTTGCAACAGCTCTCCAGTGATTTGATGCTACAAGATGGGCCATCAACTCAGCCCACTTACAATACTCATGACTTGAAACAACAAACAGGCCCTGAAAAAAAGGGATGTGAGAAGACACACATAAATATTTTTCCAGGTAAAATCTATCAGGTGAAATGAGGCCTTTCCACTCACAACTCTGTCTCTGGTGATTTTTCCATCATCACCAAACAGCAAAGCAACCTGAACAGGAAAGGCACAGGGAGGCTTTGACTCAGAGACACTAAGAGCCAGCTTTTATTCACCTCCCAGACTCCAAGACTTGCTCCAGAGCACAAACCAAAGCAGGACAGGGGAGAGCTGCTTCCCCATATCCTGCTGGGGAATTTCAACTACTCTGGTATCTGCTGGGAAAGCAGCATGGTGAGCTGTAGGCAATCCAGCAGAGTCCTGGAATGCACAGAGGGTAACTTTTTAAGCCAGGTAATAGGCAGCCCTGCCAGGGGGGATGCAATACTGGTCCTGAGGGTCACCAACACAGGAGAGCTAATCAGTGATGTCAAGGCTGGAGGCAGCTGGGACTGCAGTGATCACACACTGGTGGAGTTTACAGTCCTGAGGGATGTGGCTCAGGCAAAGAATAAAGTCAGAACCCTGAATTTTAAGAAAGTAAAGAAATTCTTATGATAAGGGGGGTGCAACAGCAGAGAAGGCTGCCCAGGGAGGCTGCAGATGCCCCATCTCTGGAAACATTCAAGACCAGGCTGGACAGGGCTCTGAGCAACCTGATCTGGTTGAAAATGTCCCTGCTCATGGCAGGGGGGTTGGACTAAGTGACTCTTTGAGGTCCCTTCTGACCCAAACCATTCTATGATTCTGTGACCTTTCATGCAGGATGTTCACCTGAAGCTCATGCCAAGCAAAATCAGCAATGAGTTTAAGAAACATTTAGGATAATACAACCTGATCTCATAGTAATAACCCATAATTGCAGGTATGCTCAAAGAAGTATACAGGTCCACACTGCTGCTTTGGTGAGGCAGTGCGACATGCTCTGAAAGCAGCTGAACTGAAACCAATAACCCATCCTCCTCTGCAGTCTGACCTTCCCCCTTTGACTCCATGATCCAACACAGAATGAGGCCACAACATGCCACAGCAGCACACAAACAATGCCTAAGCCTGATCTGAATCTCACTCTCCTGTGGGTAGCACTAGCTAAATCCCACAGAAGAAACTGGAGAGATGGATGGATACAAAAACTACATCCATCCATGCACCCATCCATGCATGCATCCAGGAGTCCAGCAGAAACTGAGAGCTGCCAAGAATAAAACTAGTGCTATGACTGTATGTCCTCTCTGAGGGGATGAATGAGTGCAAAAATTAAATACTATGTAAAATGTACAGGCAGTAAGATTATTCTGGCCACTGCACACTTTCAGAACCAGTAGGTATATACAGGCTAAATGAGCTGTGCTCATATTTATAGCAGTTTATTCAACTTCTACTTGCTGTTTTGTTTTTCTTTTGCTCACATATGCTTACAGTCCTTTCACAAGAGACTGGAGAAAAAAAACCCTGCAGTCCAAGCCACTTCCTTCATGCACTGTGAGCAGTATGTTGAAAGGAAGCCCAATTTTTGGGCACACTGTGAGAACCATGAATCACCTCTTCCAGAACTGGTAAAACTATCAGGAGCTAAAATGTTTCGAGAAGGATTCCAATGCAGAACTTCATCAGAGTGCTTTCACTGCGTAGGTGTTGTTTAGATCCCACTTCTACCAAGTTTAAAAAGATTCAGACTTTCTGGGCTCTATCCACAGGTAAAATCTGATTCTGCATTGCTACTTATTGTATATCCACGTACTTCCAGATTATTTCATAAGATCACTAAAAATCTTAGTTGTTTACATGGTTTCACTTATAAAAATTTTGGATATGGACTTGTTTTGTAAAGTCCCATATACATTTATCGCACCATATGAATAATACATCATCCAGGGACTGCAACAGCACTGTCACTCAGACTTTCTGTGAAACATCTGAGAGGAGTTTCATGGAATCAACAATCAGGCATCAAACATGAAAAATAACTATTATCTAACCCTGATCTGCAGTGCTTAAGTACAATTCCACATAGAACTCAGCAGCAGAGGCGGTACCACAAAACCTCTGAGCTGGTTTGCACAGGCCTCAGTCATTTGTACCAGAAGCGAAGGGAATTCTGTTTCTGATGGGTTGTCCTGCCTAGAACCACCCCTGGCTGCCCCTCCCCAGCTGGGGCAGCAGTACCTGCACTACCAGAGCTCTCTGTGGCGCGGGGGTGCAGGGGCTGGAGCTGCTCCCAGATCCCATCCTGGGGTGTGGGGTGGCCTCGTGCCCCAGCGCCGCTGGCCACTGTGGGGAGGGCTGGATGCTGTCACTCTTCTTTGCTCGGTCCTCGGCCTAGGAAGGACAAAAGCAGCAGCAATTACACAAAGAGCCCCAGGCTTTGCAGGCTGGATGCTGTCCCACAGCAGCACAGAGTACACTGCCTCTGATGGACCTTCCCACCAAGGAGGACAGCCCTGGCACAGTACAAACCACTACTTCCTCTCCATTTGCAACCCTTCCTTTTCCATCAAGTTTCCAAGTTGCAGAAAGGAGAAGGGCCTGAGTTTCCACCTGCTGTATTCTAGGCCACTCCTTTGGCTGCAGGCTGGGATTTTAGCTGGGAGGAATCATCTGTCTATACTTACTTAGCTTTGACAACATGCAGCCTGTTTCGCCGTGCATTTATTACCCCCTTGCACAGCATTGACATTACCGCATGTTGCTTTCTACCTTAAAACACTTTTAACACTCTGTCTTGGTATGTTACTTGTACTGTGAGAAAGACTGAGGAACATGATCTAGAAGGAATAAATTTCCTGAGGGCATTGCTCATTACAGAAGTCTTTATCCTGTGGTTTTGACCTCACTACTCTTCAATTCTGTTCAACAAGACTAATTCCTGTTCTCTAGTGTAAATGTCGAGCATATTTGATTCAGCAGCCTAGAAACAGCTGTACATAGTAAACTAGAGACTAATGCCATAAAAATATCCTGTTATCTGTGTGGTGGGCATTCTTAATAGTATCTCTCAGTATATCTGGATGTTTGTGCCTGTATCGTAAAGGTAAGCATATTCTTAGCACAGCCTAGAAACTGCTGAGGAAAATGATGGAAAATGGAAATGGAAAATGATTCCACTTAGTCTCACAGATCGCCACTGTGGAAAAAAAGAAGACCAAAACATTAAAAAAAAACCTCTTATTAAAACAAGCAACAACAGCTAAACACCATGAAATTCTAGCCCCAGTGAACATGCTCTTCAGGCCACATTTTCATTACCTGCAACTTGTAATAATAAAAGGCAAATTTTACCATAAGCAAGAAAGAAAATGTAAAAGCCAGATAATGATAATTCGCCCCCCAGCTCTGTGCTCAAGGGGAGCTCACATGAAAGGCTTTATGATCCAGATGCAAACTCATGCAGGTGACACTTTGGGCTGCCAGAACTGATGCCAACTGCCATCCAGGCACTGAGCTAGTGCAGAGTCAGCCCGAGCTTGGAGTTTTTGCCTCTCAGTTCCTTCACTCTGGTGCTGGTGGGACCAGACACAGCACAGAGTGAGCTCACATCTGGGCACAGATATGCAGGGGAAAATTGTCCTGACCTGCTGGGGACAAGACAAGCACAATGGCAAAGACAAGGAACTCCCAAGAGAGGGTTCTGCACCCCCAAACATTAAACTTGAGGCTTTGGAGGGCTTTAGGATTTTTTGTTTGTTTTTAATGCCTCAATGAAACAATAATTCTCAAGAGTTTCTGTGTATCAGTGATTGGTCCTAGAAATGCCACTGACCCCTAAAAAGTGCAAACAAACTCACTCTCGAGTAGGCTACCACTGTCCCCGTGCAGGTCCCTCCCAACAGAGGAACTAACATTTCTCTGGCTAATGAACTGGAGAAGATCAGTATCAACACGAGCAAAATCACTGACTTACCCCTGTTAAAAACAGGTACAACTTTAAAGCATTTTTAAATGGTCGCAAATAGTAACGACTGCTGACAAAAAAGTCTCAATCAAAGAATGCAATCCTGTACTACCAATTACCAATTTAGTGGAAGGATCTGTGACTTCCAAGAAGTTCTGAGATTAACTTATAATATTGTACAATATCCTTAAAACTAGAATATATTATGGTAGCCATAATGACAAATGCCTCATGCTGTGAACCTAAAAAGCAACTAATCTGCAACTAATGATACTGTATTTCACCACAAAATTAAAAGTTAACAGTGACTGCACACTAAATTCTGTAACATATTTCATTTTGCTATCAAGAAGTCATTTACAAAACACATGCCAAAACCAGAGATAAGTATCTAAGACAGTATTGTATTGTTTTTTTTGTCTTCTAACTACAATAAAGTAGGAAATAAATTAATCATCTGAGTTACATTTTCACCCATTAAAGGCCTAGCAAAGGCAAAGCTCTTCTATTGACTTTGATGTTGTGTATTTAGCAAAAGCAGCTTACTTCTCTGTCCACACTCAATTTACTCCTCAGCTGGAATAAGACCCAGCCCTCCATCATCGAACAAATACTGATTTCAAGAGCAGTTCATTCAAATTTCAGTAATGGTTTGTTTAATCAGTCAGTACAATAAAGTCTTTAGAGCCAAGGCATTTGTGGTTTTGACAGTTAAGTTGTACTTCAAACAGAATTACTCTCGTTTTCACAACCTGCTCCTCTAACAAGGAGCTTAGTATCTTTTGTTTTCCTGACTTCATGTTGCTGCCTGACTGTTCGCAGGACTCTATTCAGTTACTAAAATTCATCTTTTCACCAACCCCAGCAGTTACATTTAACTATTTATCAATACAGGACATTTCAGCTCATGGAATAGTTGCAGTGCTACACACACAAGAAGATGACAAAGATGGCACATGCTTAAAGACAGCAGCAAGGTGTTACGAAGCTGCACTCTGCATTTCTCCTATTTACATGAGCGTGAGCTCTCCTCATGCCTCTGCTTGGGTATTTTGGGAAGATACTTTTGCCATGACTGCAAAGAACATCACCGTGAGCTGCTGAGATTTTTGACCCAGACTTTAGTGACACAACAAATCACACCAGCTGTAGAACTGGGTTAACCAGTTGAGATAATATAAAAAAAGCAAAATAAGCATGCTAGGAATGAGGAGATAACATATGGAAATGGACCCACAGCTTTTCATGATATGGTCACAGTGACCAGAATGAGTTGGTGGGTAGAAATACTGTCAGAGTTAGCAAAGGATTACAATATAGGCTGACTACATCCATCAAACCTTATCCTGGGACATAAAAAACCAGAAAGGGCATCACAGCCTGCTGATGGGGCACAGAGATCTGTGCTCAGGAGGCAGGATGCTGTTCTGCGCCTGGGTCAATTCTGTGAACCCTACCATCAGGCAAAGACCTCTACTAAACCTCAGATGGTTATTACCTTCTTTCATGCCTCTTTGAAAGACTACGGAATGACACCTACTTGACCAGAAGAACCTCGTTTCCCCACTCATCAATCAAACCCTTCTCTGAACTCAAGCAGAAGTGACAGAAAAATTCTTCCTTTCCCTTATCCTCCGAATATTAAGGGAAGCTGAAGACTGTAGCATAAGTGTGAGTAAGACACAGGTCAAGCTCCAGATGTAGGTTTAAAGATCAGTCTGCTCTCTGCTTCAGCATTACTACAGCATCATAAACTACAAAGCACCAAAATGCTGCCCTGGCCAAGACAGTACCTCTCTGCTTGTGCTGCTTGATGGAGGATGCACTCCTGCATCTGAACTCTTGGAAGGCTCCTTCTTCTGCTTGTGATCGTGCTGGAGAGACAGCAGCTGTGTCTGATCTTTGGGGAGAGTTCGATGCATTTTCCTGTTGTGCTGCACATCTTCCATCTTCTGAAAGCAGAGAGTGATGAACTTCAGAGACAATCATGCCTTGGAGGACAACCAAGTTGCCTGCTGGAAATATTGGCTTTTCAAAGAACAAAAGTGACCACAATTCCAGCAGGGCTGACAGAAGAGTCAAAACCCCGAGCAACAGGAAGAATAAAGCAGCACCAAACACTGTTTGGCTTTTTAGACCACAGGTCAGAAAATCGTTATTTTTTTCTTTTTACTTTTATTAAAACCAGAGGTCTTTAATTGAACACTGCATGCTTCTGTTTGATTATACATCAATTTGCAGCTGAACGTTAAAAAAAACATTGTGGCCAAGATGACAGACTTGATAATGACAGTTCAGCATTAAAATTAACCTCTGCTCCATCGTTTTTGTGAAAAAGAAATGGTCCTGGTTACAACATGAATGCAAAACGGGGACTGGAGATTTAAGCTTAGGTTTAGCTGATGCTGGAAGCTTTCAGGGTATTTTATTTATTTTTATTTATTCCTTTTATTAAAGGTATTTTAATCAGACTGAAGACCATTTCAGCACAGAGAAACAGCAGGGACAAAAGTGGGAGAGGCAGTGTCCCTGCTGTAGATAAGGAGGCTGACTCAGTAACATCTAAGTTAACTCAAAGGAAGGCTGAATCTGAGAACAAGAGGCAGTAAATGCATTAGTGAAGTCCCTCTTCGGTCCATGACTCAGAGGATGGGAACACCCTCAGGGAACTGAGAAAGACATCAGATACAGGAACAGGAAGCTGCAAACTGCTGTCAGCAAACACTCTCTTCATACCTGCTTCTTTTCTAATTTCCTCTGTCCATCTGCTATGAAGTATTCATCTTCCACAGCCCTTTTGTCTTCTTTATCCCTATGCTCTTTCTTCTGACTGACCTTCACCTCTGGCCACCTCTGCTCACACTCCTGCTGCCTTCGTAGCTCCTGCTCTCGCCTCTGGTGCTGGAAGAGAGCCAGGGAATATCATTGCTTATTTTACTTTACTTTTGTACCCACCAATTACTGATGCCAGTACTCATAAATCACGAAGCCCATTTCCTGCTCTGCAGTCACTAAGGTGGGACACCTGACACACCACAGAGCAAAAGTGGGCAGGGACAAGCTGCCACCACCATGACTGCCAAACCTGAAGTGAAACCTTTTCCCGTTTGGCAGAGCAGGAAAAGCACCTTCATTTTGCCCATGTGGGCCTTCAAATGGCCCAGGACAGATCTGTCATTTATGAGGCATGTGAGATCACCGTGACAGCTGGCAACTAATCTAATGACAAATGTCTTCTCAACATTTCAAGAAGGAAGGGGGTTTTTTTCCAGTGTTCCCACTTTGCTGGCGCAGCACTGTGTTTCACAAACGTCAGCTCTGGAGTGTTCACACAATGCTTGAGTTTTGTCAGATACTCAAGAGAAGAGACATGTTGGTGATTTTTGTGCTGTGCCACTCCAAGAAAGACATTGAGGGGCTGGAGTGTGTCCAGAAATGGGCAACAGAGCTGGAGAGGAGTCTGGAGCAAAGGTTTGATGAGGAGCAGCTGAGGGAGCTGAGGGTGTTCAGCCTGGAGAAAAGGAGGCTCTGGGGGAACCTTACTGCTCTGCATAACTCCCTGAAAGGAGGTTGCAGCCAGGTAGGGGTTGGGCTCTCCTCCCAGGTAACAAACAAGTTGTGCCATGGGAGGTTTAGATTGGATATTAGGAAAAATTTGTTTACTGAATGGCTGGTCAAGCATTGGAACAGACTGCCCAGGGAAGTGAAGGAACCACCACTCCTGCAAGTGTTAAATAAAGTATGTGGATGTGGCACTTAGGACCAAGATATAGTAGTGGACATGTCAGTCCTGGGTTAATGGTTGGACTGGATCCTAGAGGTCTTTTCCAACCTTAATGGTTCTGTGATTTTATGATTTAGCTCTGCCTCTAAGACAACAGCATGTCAGGCAGCTGAAAAGGCAACCAGCTGCCTTTTAATATCTTAAACAAAAGCAGGGCCAAGACTCTGGACCAGACCAACAGACTGCAAACTGGGAAACACATATGAGAAAGAAATGGGCATCTCTCATCCCATCTGCCGGGGCTACCACCACCAAACCTACTCAAGCAAAATGCCCTTCCTCTTCTGCTCACAGAGTTCAAGGCATGTTATCAGCAGGAAAAGGACAGAGCCCATCTAAAATCATTGTGTTCAAAAGTGACACAGTTCTCCCAAGGTGCAAGACTATGATCCAGGTTGTGCTGACAATTTAACACAGCCCTCTTGCCTTGCAAAGCCTAGTCCCTACAGGCACACTTTTCATTTGTGATGAGACATGGAATAACTACACAAGCCAGCCCCCTACATCCTCCAGCCTCCTCCTCTGCTCTTTCTGCTGCTCGATGCGCTTCTGCCGCTCTGCCAGCAGCTGTTTCTTGTACTTCTCCTGGTCCTTCAGCTGCTGCTGCTGCCGATGAGGGTCGGAACGGTTTTTGTTCTCCTGCTGCAGCCTCAGAAATTCACGGCGGAGAGTTGACTCCCCCGGGAGATTAACTATGGAGCTGAAACAAAGAGGACGTTTCTGCGTGACAAAACATAGCATTAAAGAGGGAACACGAGGTGCTTTGGGAATTGTTTATTGCCCTGTGTTAGCAAATCACAATATATCTCCAGCAGTTGCCACTGCAGCCACACTTGCTGTGCTCCAAACCAGCCTGAAGCTGATTATTGGGTCCCTCATTTGAAGAGTTCCCACCCTACTGCAACGAAACTAAAGCAGCAGCTTATTACAGACATTTTATACTCAGTAGTTATGTTTGACAGCTACAAAACAGTTAAAGCTACCAAAGGGGACCCAGGAGATTAGGGACTCAGGGCAAGTTAAGAAAGCTGTTCCATCTGAGGAGAGCTGCCTTCAATGAGAACAGCTTGGGCAGTCAAATTTTCTATTTCAGTAATAAAATTAACCTTGGTTCTCCTTCATCTTCATTCAGCTCATCATCTTCCTCCTCACTTCCACTGTAATCATAGTCCATTTCTTCTAAAAAGGAGAATAAAAAAACACTAGAGGAGGATGCTGTTAAGACATGAACTTCTTGAACTTTGTTTCTTAGCATTCAGCATGAACTACAAGCTAAGCAGGAATTGGAATTTAAAAGTCACAGGTTGTACTGGGAGGCTGAGGGGAGGCAAAATATCCACATATCCATATATATTTTGAATATAATTCAACATCTAGGTCAGATAATGATTCAGGGCAGCCCCTTTACACACACACACCTTTTTCCATGACTGACTGCACTGGTTTTGCAAAACTAACCTACTTCCATAATCTGAAACAAATTAGGCTAAACCCACAGAGGAACCCAAACCCCACAGCACCACCAGCAGAGGGGTTCCTCAAAAAGACATTTAGATAGAACATAAAAGCTTGCACTGCCTTGCTCTGCTGCTCTATACCTGTGTCATGGCTATGCTGAGGCTGCCAGTAAATCCAGATTTCCTTTTGTATCAAAGGGAGTAATTAAGTAAGCAAAAAAGGAAACAAAAACTAATACTAGTTTTAGCACAAAGTTTCAAAAGCTGACCCATAGTTTTGAAGTTCTCTTCAAGACTAACATGAAGGCAGTTTTTACAGGATAATTTCAAACTGGTCCTACCCTGCATTGTCGGCTGTATTACATGCTGAATTGGGACTTCATTTCTTTTGAAGTTACTATTTTGAAGTGTGTAGTCTGGCAATTCTACACTATTCTCCTTTTCAGGGGAGTTTTGATTAAAAATAGCATTTTTCAGGTCAAAATATAACTATTTATGAAGAAGTGACTGTTGCACTTCTCCACCCCTCTCAAGGGCAGTTGTGAGAAATTCCAACTCACTATCTTTCCATTCCAGTGTGCTTTGAGATTCACAGCTGAAAGAGGTGGCAGAATTTGCAAATACTACTGGAGTCAGTAAATCTACTTTGCAACAGCAATTTAATTTTAGGCACAAATATTCCTGTTGTCAAATCAGAGCATTTATAAGACACCTTCCAACACCATAGTACTTTCCAAGTTTGCCCTCACAGTCCCTGATCCTCACAGTGCTTCTGGCAGTATGAAACATACAGAAAGGAAAAAGGGGAGAGAGGGCAGAGGTCGTTGGTCAACAGGCCACATGTCTCTGTCCCCTTTGCACAGCCCTTAGTCTGCCATGCACAGGCATTTTCACAAGTATCACCCCCATTCCTGCTTCTTCCAGCTTTTGCTCTGAAGGGTAAGGCTGGCATTTGGAACAAATCCAAACTCTTTTTATTCTTCATACACTCTGTGAAGCAGGTGATTCGTTGTAACATCTGTGTTTTACTGGAGCTTGGAGGTCTTCTCCAGGTCTCTTTTGCCCACTCCATTGCAAAACACTTAAGAGTCCTGCTGCCCCTGAAGAACTCAGGAGATAAAATTACATGGAGATCCAACAGGTAAACCAATTGGATCTGGGACAGAAATATGAACTGAGAGACCAGGAAACACTTGTGGAGCACTATTCAAGAAAGCAGAGACCCAGACTTTACTTGGAGTCCTGGCTCCCTGCTAGCATCAGGGCAGCTCTCAATGACTCAAGGTTCCAAGGATTTTAGCACTAAAACACCCTTAAGGACCTAGGCTTTGACAAAGAAATCTTCAAAATGGCCCCACCGCTATCAAGGACAATGCTTTCTCAATTTTCCAAGTTCTAGTATTTCAGCTGCATCTGCCTTGTGCTCTGCTGTCAAAATCTGAAGAGGACATGCTCTCTGAAGTGTCTTTTATTTTCATTTTGCCATATTACCCTTTTCTCCTTTTTTCTTCCTAGTCCTGTCCAGGTGATCCTTCAGCATGATGCGCACTTGCCGCTCATTCTGCATGTCTCGGATGAAGGAATGCTTCAGCAGGGTCTCAGTGGATGGACGATGCAAATAATGCTTTACAAGGCAACTTTCAACAAAATTTAGGAACTTCTTTGACCTGAAAAAGACAGAACAGTGGAGAAAAACCAATAATCCTTTACAACTTGTGGACTGAGCACTACCCTTGAATGATGGAAAGCACTAACTTTGCAAGGTTTCCTTCTATGCTGGAACTGAGAGAGACAATTTGAGTTCTGCCACTAGTGAGACTCCTGGGACCAGCACAGTGGTGAACTCCACCTCACCACCCTCTCAGAGCAGTTGCCTTGAATTTACATCCTGATCAACAAAACCACAACCTGGCCAACACAAGCCTTTCAAAAATGCCCTTGACCTTTTGATAAGGTGAAAATTTTCTTTATACACTTCATTTAAAACAAAAAGTAATTTTCTGTGGGGCAGGTGACTGCCATTAGCCCCACAATGTCCATGCAATCTTCTGATAAAGCCCTGACCCCAAGCAGCCCATCTAAGCCTTCCTTGCTTATACTACAATTCTGGCCACAGACACCAAAATTAAACAACTGCCACAGTTTAGGCAGAGTTCAAAAGAAAGCTGTTGCTTCCCGAAGGTAAACTCTATCTGCCCTCTGGCTTAATCCAGCACTTAGAAACAGCTTAGGAATCACCTCCTAGATAACTACATGATTGTCCAGGGACAATGATTTTGTTCAAGAGAGCTAAAAACCCTCCTAAGCCCAATGCAGCAAAAATACAGGTTTTTTGACACGTCTCTTTACCATTTTCTGGATTTCAACTTTGGAGGCGGGTTCCTTGGGATTAGGAAGAGTGCTCTCATGGGATGCATGTCACACAGGGCTGCAAAAGAAACCACAAATTACTGTAGGATGCATGTACCGTCTGTGACCTCACTTCCCACTTCCAAACACCAACACTTCCAAAATCACAGCATCCGCCCCAGAACCCCACCAGGAGCCAACCAAATTCACACTACAGCCAAGAAATCAAGTCTCTGAGTACACAGAGATTTCCAGCTAAAAGAGATTCAAAAGAAAGGCTGCAAGGCAAGAACAAGTACAACTTTCTTCATATTTCCTATATATTCAGCTTCGGAAGGACATAAAAAAGCTCACCTTTCCCATACACAAAAGCATGTTTGCACATAAACAGAAGTTAAAGCTGAGATTGAAATACTTATATAGTTATTGCGTCTGGCTTCCCGTTCAGATAAATGATAAGCTCCATTCTAACCAAACTCTTTGCCACATTGTTCATGGCATATGAGAAAACCCAGGATGAGAACAAGCTCATACAAAGCACACAGCTCATAACCTGCACCATGGCACAGAGCAGAATTACTTGAGCACATGTTTCATCCATCCTGTGCTCTGGGAATGGGAGCACCATTATCAGGCAGTCTGCCACAGATTCCTCTCCTGCATTCAAAAGCTACCTTCTCTCCAGCCCACCGTACTTCTCTTCAGGGCTACTGTTGTGGAAAGTTGATGCTACGAGGAACTCAGCAGAAAGCAAATACTGTCACATCTCATCTGTCCCAGGCACTTTGTATGGAATTTTGAGTGTGCTCCATCTGGCACCAAGGAACGTTGAGGGTAAAAGGTCTTCCTTCACCAAACAGAGCTACTGAAAGACAACTGGTAGGAACTACATAGAAGCTGATTTCTTATCATATTTAAGCGTTCAGCAGTGATGCTCTTAACAGAAATGGACTTGAAGCATTACAGAACCAGTAGAAGTGAGAAGACTATGCTCTGGTAAAGCCTTCCCTGCCTTGTATTAATTTCTCTGTCTGCATCCACCTGCCATCGTTTCTTGCATTTGGTTCTGGCTTTGACTTTTTCCTTGGTATGTTCAATAGTACATGATACAGTGGAAATGAGGGGCAGAAGTCTGGTTTCCAGCTCTGGGTCCCAGACACTGTTGTACTACAGTAAACAAAACACAAGGCAACAGAATATAATCCATAGCATGTCCCTGTCAAAATTAGGGAAAACATCAAATACAAATGGCAAGAGGAACTGGCATGCAAAGTTACAAAGTCTCTCCCAAAGAAAACTCCCCATGGACTCATGTCTTGGGACTAAGCTTTGGTCAGGCTAAAGCACAGGTTCTGAAAGGGCTCCTGAACTCCCACTGGCTCCTGCTAAAAACCAAGTCTGATGGGAGAACAGCCAAGTGTGTTGTTTAAAAACAGCCTACCTAATCTCAGGCTCAGACCAGAGCATGATGGATTTCATCTCCCGTGCTCTCAGCAGTGACCAGATACCCCACACATCCCGTATGCTCTGCAGGAGCTGGGGCAAAGCCACCAGCCCTCCATGCAAACAAAAATTCACAGGGACTTTGCACCCACAGATCTCTGCCTGACCTGCAAGGGGCTCTCTGGGGGAGCGAGGGGACAGCTGGCTGTAAAACTGTGGCAATCTGCTGTCAGGCTGAGAGTGTGGTCATGGATCAAAGCCATTACACGTGAGCAAACGCTGTATTAGTCCCAAAATCTGTGAGAATCAAGTCAGTTTCAGAGTAAAAATACAACCTTTAGGCCTACCTTCTTCCACTGCCATAATTTTTTTTAGTGACCTAAACCCAAAGTCACTCCTGCCAATATTTTCTGCTAACATATCAATCACTTCTGCTCAGTTGTATCCCCAGGCAGTGATCAGCAAACTGATGCTAACAAGAGCTTTAAAAAAAAAGTTTTGTTATCCCAGGAGATGATGGCAAGGAATCAAAATATAGACTGAAAGAGTCTAAAAGGAAGAAGAAAGCAAAAGAGTCCAAAATGAGAAAAAGTCATTGAGTGTTTTTAAAGATAAAGACAGAACCAGAACTCTGTGCAGTAGTGCATTAGCCAAGCATGAGTTATTTCAACACAGAACACTCCCACCTTTATACCAAATCACTTACGAGGAGCTCCTTCAGCCATTTCAATAGCAGTGATTCCCAGAGACCACAGGTCGCTCTGCAAGAAAGAAACAATGCAATTTGCAGTTTGCAGCATTCAAGCTTGTTTGTTTTGTTTGTTTGTTTTGTTCTTGGGTTTGGGTTTTTTCTTTTTACAGTTTCCCTAGATCTCTCCTTGATCATGTTGTTTTACTTGGAGTGACAAATATTCTGCTCCCTCCCACTCCCTACTGAGCTTTTAGGAAATGTGCTAATAGCCAGAAGGCTCCCATTTCCCATGCAACTCTGAACAGCTGATTCATCATTTAAGCAGCCAGCCCCAAAATGCAGACCTTCTGCATTCAAAAAACAAGAGCCAGACAGAATATAGCAGGCACTGTTTAAATATATGTCTTAAATCTGTTTTCATGAGGCAGAAAGACAGAGCAGTGCCTCACCCTTCTCCTTCTGGCCAAAAATAATTCTTGGTCTTAATGCTTGTTTCAGAGTAGTCCTTGCTGAGCTTCTACACTAATGGAACAGGAATTATAGTCAGGCCTTGGGGTCTGATTTTTTCTGTCTAAAAGGCTCCAGTCACACGTTTTTGGGCACGTGAGAGGAGAATACATCACGCAGTCAGATTTATGCCACAATGTATGTTCAGCTCAGTTAACAGAGTGGAGTTCCCTTTATCAGCTGATCTGGATGCCAAGGGCCAGGCTTTGATCACGGAAGGTAAACTGCAACCACCACCAGTGGCTGTAAAAACTTCACACGTTTCCACTTGATTAATCATGTGCATTATTTCATTATTTTTTGCGTCTAAATGTAGCCAAATGAGAGGCACATGGCCAAACCAACTTGCAGAGCTTCTCTGAAACTTATCTTTTTAAAAATCAGAGTGACAGAAAACCTTCAATTATTAGAAGGAATAAACCATTACCTGAATAGCAGCTCATACCCAGCCCAGCACTCAATCTAATTTTATTAACAGAGCCCTCTCAGTCCAGCTGCTCTGAACTCTTCACACAAGCTTCACACAAGCCAGTTCATGTCACAGGTTGTGGAGGGATTGAGCAACAAAACTGGTGGGAATTTCATAGATCCATGATCCTGACTAGTTAAGTAAATGACTGAAAATTAAGAGTCTTCAAGGGGTAGTACTGCAGGTTTTAAGGACAGAGAGAAACATCCAGGGTACAAGGAATTTTGGTTTGGAGTTCCAAAGCATGAGAGGCAGACAGGTGTAAGGAAGGATGACAGAGGTATTTGTAAAGCTCAGTGTATACACAAACATATTTATCTGGATATATTTGTACTCATTTTGTCTTGTTTGTTTGTTCTGGTTTTTTTGAAGAGCAAGAAGTTACGGAGTGGCTTCCTGCTACTTAGCCCATCCTATCAGGCATAAACTCTGTGGGAAAGACCAGCTCTGTGCCACCTTCTGAGTCACAGCACTGTTTCCAAAAGTGCTTCCAAAACCCCTTCTGCTGATCAGTTTTAAACTACCATCTGCAGTATCTATTTGGAAGCAGACAAACGAGGACTATTATTGAAGGCAAAGAAAGCTCAAGAATTAGGGGTGCACATTCTTTATGATTTTATCTTCTGGTAAGTACACATTCTGAGAAGGAAATCAACTGGGGACAGGGAATGAAGACATGAGGTTAACTTCTTGAGGTTTCAGCAGAAGACTGGTATGGTATGAAAAAAACCCAAAACCATTCTTTAGTCATGACTGACACACACAACATAACCTCACTGGGCTAGTGCAGCACAGACGGTCTGAGCAAGGGAGAATCACAGCCTCTGAATCCCTAGGAAATGGAAGCAATAACAAGTTCTTCTCATAAGTATTTCTGAAGCCACAACTGGAAGGGGAGGTGCAAAGTGGCAATGGAGAGAGCACCTGAACTAAAAGAGTGACTGCAGGCTCACCCAGAAGATAGCTGCTCAGAAAGCCATCCCTGGAAAACATGGTGCATGGGAAGGACAAGAGGAAATGCTCACAAACTGAAATAGAGGAAATTCTGTGCCTTCTCACCTCAGCCACCCTGCCACTGACTAGAAATCATTCTGGGATGGGAAACTACTTGTAGTCTCACGCTCATGAATGAGAAAAGGGATACTAATTACTGCCAATTAGCTCAGGATTCACAGCTGAGTACAGAGCAAAACAGCTCTATTACAGTGTGCAGTAACTTGCCACATTAATATTACACTACTTCAAGTATTCCTCTGGAATTTCTCTCTTCCTTTCTTTTCTATCCAGACCTGCAACCTTCTTAGTACGTTTTTATTGCAGAGAAATTCATAAAAGTGTATTTCATGTATTAAAAATTCACAAAAAATACTCACAGTGAAACTTCACTCTTAAAAAGAGCCTCCACCCACATATTAAAAATACTTCTATTTGTACAGATCTAGGATTATTGTGGTTTAAAAGGCAGGAAGTTTGAACTTTTCAAATGAGCAGGATTTCAGCAATAACTCACATGCTTTCTTACCTTATGGAGAGTGTAACACTTACTCTGTAATCATACGTAGAGTCTGGGTTCTCCTCACAAGCAATGACCTCGGGTGCCATCCAATACGGGGTGCCAATAAATGTGTTTCTTCTCCCAATAGTCCTGTCCAGCTGAGCACTTACACCAAAATCCACTGAAAAGCCAAGAAGAGGTAAAGAAATTAGCAAAAAGTTGTATCCACATGGCAGAGTGTGTGCTTGGTTACTTCCATACTTTTAGAACACCAAATCTCTGGGCTACAATATATATGAAATCTGAGTTCCTCTAGCATATCTTATCCAAGAGTTGAAATTTAACTGCCTCTCTTTTTCCCTTCTTTTTGACAGAAGAATTAAATAAACAGCATGCTAAATCTGCCCTGTGTGTTACAGCAAGAGGAATTGCTCTACAAGACGTTACAGAATCATTTATGACTAATTTAAACACTACATTGAGTAGGACTCAAGGTCTTCAACTAGACTGAAAGAAAAAATAGTATCTACACACAAGGCAAATTTGGATGTGTCTAATATAGCCACTTGTGAAAGCTGGAAATAACCACTTCATTTTGAGGAGTCTGGAATAAATCCTTCCCGATGTTCATACAGTATCTTAGAACAAACTGGAGAATCTACTACTTTATTCTCATCTTAGAACATTGTAACGAGTGAATCATGTGGTTCCCTTTGTGCTGAAAAGGGTGATACCTTCATAAGGACTGTACAGCAAAATGGTTTTGTTCAAGTATGAAAAGGGTTCATACAACCAATAATTACGTGATTGTATTTCTCTTTGAACAAAAACCCAAGATACACTAATTGGATCCACTGGGATAGCACTGGAGTAGTATTCACAGAGGAGACAAAGGAAGGGGGAAAGGGAAGGATGAAAGGAGGCAGCCCCATGGTTACCATCAAGGAGCAGATTTTCTTACTGATGTTGCCTCATTGCAGATCATCTGCAAACCAAAATAATTTGTACTGCTATAATTTCATGTACCTGCTCAGCAAACCTTCTCCAAGAAGAAGGTGGACCTGACCTTTGGGATCATTCTGTGCTCTATGCTTCTGATGGGAAGTGCATACTCTTACACTGAAGTGGAATAGAATTGAATTGATAAACTCTTGGCTTTCTAGCTTCTTTGCCTTAAGACACATGAGCTAAATCTCTCTGGAAACAACTTTTTTTTCTTCTTTTTTTAAATCATTATACTTAGTAAATCTGTTTCATCTTCACCGAGAGTCAGAAAGGTTTAACTGTTTTGTCAACCATGTGAGGAATGGTAGAACTAGTAACTACACAAGACTATAAAAACACACAACAACCCCATCTTACCTGTTTTAAGAGGGAACAGTTGACAATTAGTACATATGATTTAGAGACTACATGCAAAATCCTGCCTTCATTTAATTTGACAGCAAAACTCCCATTGATTTCAGTGCAGCCAGGTTTTTGCCAAAGGGTTAAACCACAATGAGATTTAAAGTACTTACTTTAACTTGCTCCAGCCAAATATCCTACCCCACATCCACAAGCCATGTTTATTATTTGTTGTTTTCCAACTCTACAGTGATTTTTTTCAGTTAAAGAGAGAGGGACTGTAAAGATCATCACAAATGAGAAGTGCTCCCCTTGAGATTTCTCCTTTAAAACACTTCCCTGTGATGTCTTTCCAAAACATGAAAGACGTGCCCTCCTCAAGAGAGATATGTACTTGAGTTTAGTTTTAGGAAGTCAGAAGTTGTCAACACTGACATGTCCCAGCAATAAAAGGAAATGAGTAAACCCTCCAACTTTTTTGAGAGATGACTGTTAGTCAGTGGTAGCCCTTACACATGAGTAATTCCACCTACTGTCAGATTTCTGAAAATCTCTAGCACCATTTCCTTTACAGAAGTGGATTCGCAAAATTTGTTCCCCCAACTTTTTTACTTTGGAAGTCTTTTGCATCCCAGGATCCTCTGTGAAGGCCTGATGGTGCTGTGACTTACTGGACTGGTTCTGTGTGTGACTGCCTGTATTGCCCACAGGCTGCGAGGGACACCCTTGCAGAACACTTTACATTTTCAGCTCTTTCTACATGACAGACACCTTGTAAGCACAAGCATTAATGAACTTGGCACACACGCTGCACTTAGGTTACTGAAAGTTCTTTCTGAGTCAAGATGGAAATCTTAAATTTTAACAAGCAGGTTTCTGGCACACATTTAAGGAGACTTACCCAATTTTACTTCTGCATTTTCTGTGAGAAGAACATTCTGTCCTTTAATATCTCGATGGATGACATGATGAGCATGAAGATGTGCCAATCCCTAAAAGAAAATCAGATTTTCCTTATTCTTCCTAGCGTTACCATGAGTATGGCACTGTTGCCTTTTAACACTTTTACCCTTTTCAGACTTTATTCATAAGGAAAGTCCTTTAGATGTTACTAGCAACATTTTCAGAGAGAAGAGAGGACAGGAACCGTAAGTTTGACTGTCTTCTTCACCACAGGCCTGACAGTTGTGGAGCATCCCTTGAGTCAAGTGTGAAGAGAATGAGGTAGCAATATTTTAAACTTCTGTCTCAGAATCAAGGGATGCTCCTTACATTCTATGTTAAAAGCAAACAAAAGATAAAAAGAGCAAAGCAGAATGCTCTGTATGAGGACCAGAGACAGCAGCTGGCTGGTTCCAGTGGCCTAAATTCTGCATTTAACAAAATGGGAAATTCAGTGGTAAATGGACTAGAGAAAGTTAAAAATACCATGTCAGACCTCTTTTTGAATGCAGCAAATACTGTTTTCAATCAGCTAATATTTGCTATCTCCTCCTTCATTTCAAAATTGCCCATGGTTGAACTAGCAGAGACAAAGGAACACACTGAAATAATCTGTTAGAGTAATCCAGAGATGCTTCACTCACAACATTTAGCCTCTCTAATATTAATGGCTTCAAATAGAGCTTCCACCCAGCTGGTATAGTTTGAAGAAGGAAATATTGTCAATCCATGTGCAACTGGGCCATTCTGTTTTCAAACAAGCATGATTAAATCCAATCCCTTGCTTTTACCAACACGCTGTTACAGTCTTCAGTTGCATGAGCATAAACCAAATGTTTTAACATCAGTTGCGTTATTTAACAGAGACATTACAGCCAGACCGATGAAGAAGAATCTGACTGCACCATTAAGGTTTTTTTCTTTTGCAGAAGAACTCCCCACACTCTCCAGATATAATGATCATAATCTGCAGGCTAGTGCCAAAACCCTGTAAGTAGGCCAACATTCTCTACTGAGCACATTTCTCAACTCCTATGCCCCAGAAAGTTTTACCCCTATTCAAGCATTACTTCAGCATGCCATCTAAATTCCAACTCCCAGAATACCTATTTATCTTACCATTATTTAGAAAAGATATAAAACTGTATTATAGGGAAGATGGACCAGTAACTCTGTAATGGGTTTTGAATTTAGAATGACTGGCTCCAAAATCCTATTTTTTTTCCAGGGTAGTTCACTAAATTACACTTGGGAATTGTTTTATCCTCTGTGTTTTCCAGGGAAAAAAAACCCCAAAAAACAAAACAAAAAACCCCCCAAACCAAACAAAAAAACCCAAAAAACCCAAAAAAACCACCACCACCACCAACAGCAGCAAGCAACCCTAAGCTTGCATAGAATGAAATATAGCCCCAAGATTTGTCATGGGGAGTACTGTCCCAGCAGGGCCACCTTTAAGATTTTGGAATGCTGTTTAGTCAACATTACCTCTAATAGTGTGGGGAAAAGAGACCCCTGAGTGTGTGCAGGTAAAGGAATTATGAACAGAAAGATCTTACAAGCATGAACAGCTGAAGCAGTGAGCAGTAAGATTTGCTGATGTAGGGGGCAGACATACTGAAAACAGAAAATTTATTTACTTTTCTAGGTGTCCACTGTCTGGACTTTCAGAAGATGGCTATTTGCCATAGGAAAGAGGTATTTTCTGTTCTTCATACTGAAAATGGGATTAACTACAACAATATGGGATGTCAAGCAGCCATCATGCCGGCTCTCATGGCTCGTCTGAACTCAAGGACCATAGCCCATGAGCCCCATGGATCACAACCGTTAAACAATAATGCTCATTAGTGACCTATTTTAGCAACCAAAGACTTGGAAAGGCCTTTTTGTTGCAAATGAGCAGCGAAGCTCTGCTGGCAGGACTCACCCTGAGAACCTCTCTGCAGATGTAAGCAATCCAGTCTTCCTTGAAACAGTTCCCTTTTGTCTTCTTTACCAAGTCAGTGACAGAGCCTGCACCGCAGTACTCCATCACCAGCTGCAGGGAGACAAACACACACAGGGCACCTTCACCACAGCTCTGCCACGGTGCCAGCAGAGAGAACACCTGCAAAAACCCACTTCCACCACAACCCAGGCATGGCAAACTACACGTGGCCTTCTCGGATGCCAAGCGACTTAAAATCTCATTTCCTGAATCTCACGCACAGCTAAATAAATAAAAAACCCCACTAGGGCTCCTCTCCTGTTGCAGGTTTTCAGTAGGTTTTTTTTAATATATACAAAGTTGGAAAAGCAAGAGCTAACAGCACTGAAAAACATGAGAATTTCTTAAAAATTTGAGATTTCTCATTTTGCTGCAGAGCTTCAAAGATCTTGCAGCCAAAAAATTGGAGGATTCATTATTCTTCTTTTCTTTATTGCCAATTTCTCTGCTTCCTTTTTTTATTTTCCATCTGAAAAAAGGAGAGGAAAGCAACAAGGATGAAGAAAGAAGAGGAAGAGGACAAGGTCTTTCACTTCAGTAAAAAAAAAATACAGAAGCATTTAATTTGGAAAAAAAAAGGTTCAAGCAACAAATCAGAATGACAGCACAAGTCACAAGAATCTTAACATACTTTATGCCCATCCTCAAAGGAAATCATAGGGGTGGAAGATGTCTAGGGAGGAGTAATTTTTCTCTTTTGTATGTTATTCTTCCGAACAATGACTTCAGAACTTCACTGAGACAGAGTCCAAGCCAAGCAGGCTGGAGCTTTAAAGAAGGAGCTGTAAATCTGATGAGCAGAAATGACACTAAACACTTACCCACAGCTGATCATCTTGGCCTGCAGGACTTTTCTTTACAAAAGCCCCATAATATGTAGCAATATTCCGGTGATGGGAGTACTTTTTTAGCATATTTATCTCCAGCTTGATTTCCTCCTCTTCATTCTGTAACAAAAAAGAGCAGGAGGCTCCTTAGGTGACCAAGATCACTGAGCCCCAGGGCTGCAAAGCAACCTCTGTCTTTGGAGGCCTCAACACCCAGCTGGAACCACCATGAGCAACCTGGTCTGATCCCATGGCTGACCCTGCTTTGAGCAGGAGGTTGGGACCAGAGTTACCCTGGGATTATGTAACTGTAGCTGATGGACGACTCTTAAATTGACAACTGAATCACCCTGATGCATGGGTCTAAACCAATGAATTGCTAGGGCTTGACCTAAAGAATCAAAACCATCCCCACTCGGGCATAAAATTGCGTATTGTCTCCTCAGGGAGCTTAGACAGGACCTATTACTCCCCCATTTATGGTTTCTGCATGCAGTAATTTAGTCTTGGAGAAACCAACCAGATTCAAACAAAAATAAAATTATTCCTAACACTCCATTACTTAAATACTTGGAAAAGCACTTAGTGCACACATCAGCCAATTTGTCTTCCCAGTCCTGTGGAGGGTCCTGCTGGGAGGAAACCAAAGCCAAGAAGGAGGTGACTTGCCACAAATCAAACTCCAGCGTAAGCCAGGGTTAGGATCTGCTCTTTCCTTACAGCTGTGAGGCTGCCCTATCCGGACCGTGGGCTTTTTCCGCCTCCTAACATCATGCCACCCATGAAGCCTCTGGCATGTTGGGGGCTAGCATACCCCTAGACATCATCTTCCAGGCACCAGCTGCCTGTTTTCCATTGTCTTTGTTTCAGTCTCACCAGGGCAGACGTTCTCTTCTGCCCATACAGCATTGTGCACAGTAAGACAACTAATGGAAACACAAGTTTTAATTATTATGTAGAAGGAAATGCCCTTTTTCAGAGAACTGCCTGACTTGGAGAGGCCCCCTCAGAGCCTGTTTGCTATGGTGCACAACACCCAGTGAAACACACATAGGTTTTGCCATCGCAAACACTTTAATAGGAAACAAGTGGTGCTGCAAGGTATCCTTGTATCAGTTAAAAGGAGTACGACAAACTTGAAAATTAATTTACCTTGTTGCAAACCATCCCAGTCAACACTTACTATCTGAAGGGAAAGAAAAAAAAAGAAAAGAAGAGGCAGAAAGAACAATTCAGCCCCAAAGGACATTATTCTGTGGTTTTTCAGTAGTTTTGCCATTGAAGCATTCCTTTAACCATCGCAATGGACAGCTTACAAAGCCAGACACACTGTCCTTTCCACCTGGAGCAACACATTAAAGCCTGACAGGTAAACCCAAATACCCTCAAGAATACGCATATGATGTGTCTTATTAAACGTGACCGCACAAAAATCATTCCCAAAAGAAGGGACCAGTAAGTTTTCTCCAGTAACATCAACCCCCAGGAGACACGTTACCAGACCAAAGCCTAACTGTATTAAGCCTTCAGAGATGTAAAATAACTCTAGTTGAAGCTATATGAGCTATTTCAGGTTTCATAATAATCTTTGTTGAACACAGGCTCTCAAGCTGAACACATTAAACGAAATAGTTAGTTTATCTTTTGTTTGTAGTTAGGGAGAAAGGAGGACTCTTAATCCTTGGCTTGATACAGCCCTGATGTTGTATGACTGAATTAGTGGGGCTAAAGAGGAGCCCAGTGCAGCACCTGGAGTGCCCAGGAGAAATGGGAGCTGACTCCCAGACAGCATACAGGAAATCCTCCAGGAGCAGGGTCTAATTTCTCTCGCACACAGACAGAGCACAATCAAAGGGAGGTGAGAGCTTGTGCTGAAGGGATACAAGGCTCTACTCCCTTTGGGACTCCAGACAGTGCATGTGAAAGGGTAAGGTAAGGAGGTAAGGAGGAGGCAGAGAATAAGGACATGGGAACTGTCATCCTGGACTTGACTACCAGGGTTCTGTCATCTACACAAGTTTCTGGATCTTTAGGAAAGAAGGGCAGAAAGAAGAACAAACAGGAAGGACTCCTTTCTTCCTCTGCTGTCCCTCCTGCATTCTGCCCGCTCCTTCTGCAAACGTGCGGAGGGGCAACACTCATTGTTGGTGAAGGCCTTCTCCAAATTACTTAAAATATTTATAGATGTTAAGGGTTTGGGGTTTTTTTAACTCTGCCCATCTGCATGAAATTTGTCCTGGTGGAGCCCAGCTCCCTCCTGTGCCCTCAGCACCACCCTGTAGCTTTCACAAAGTTCCCCTCGGGGAGCTGGCAGATCCCAATCACTTCTTCATAGCTGCAGCCTCTTCTTCAGCTCTTCTTCCTTTACCCAGCTAATTTTCTGGATGTTGGAACCATGCTGGATCTTATCCAAGTACTTCCTGTTCCTCTGCAATCTGACCTCCATGTTTTTAAAACAAAACCAAGCATGTGGCTGTCCATGAACACAACCAGGATACCCCATAGGCTCTTCCACACCCACTGGCAGGACCAAGAGTAGCTGCACATGTGTAATGCTCCTTTCCCAGAAACAGCAAGATGCAATTCCTGCTTTCTCTTGTGTCTTTATTTACCCTGAAGGCATGCACCTGTTTCTCCTTCCCCTGCCCATCCTGGCTTATAGGGCCCACATAACACTGCCCAGGACAGGCTGAGTGCCTTGGGGAGACACTACTTGGAACAGACAGCGGGCTGAGCTTCAGGTACCAGTCAGTCTGCAAGGCAAAGGGCTACAAGGGACAGCAGCTGGGCATTTCACAGACAAATGCACTCTGCCTTCTCAGTGCCTCAGTGAGTTGTGGGAAAAATACTCTGTGCCATGGAAAAACCAAGGCAGAAGGGTAAATGTGAGTGATTGTGCCCCATGGGCCATGTCTGAGGCCCGCCCAGGAACTGAACCCAGACTTGGCTAAGCCTCAGTGCTACGTACATCCTTCAAGCAGGGCGACTGGAGATAAAAGCACCCCCAGCTTCTCAGTGCATGCACTCAGAATTTCTACTTTCCACCACCCCTCTTGCCAGCAGTACCATCAGCCCCATGTCTCAGGGGTCTACAAACCTGGTCTACAAACCTGCTCATAAATAATGTTGCTCAAGGAAAAGAAACAGGCTCGCAGATGTGCAGGTGCAAAAAGCTGTTTGCTTTCACAAACCAACGCGTTCCTTGGCGCAGATGGCTGTGTGCACGGAGATGACAGGTTCATGATCAAAGGCTGTTTTTGAAGATGTGGGCCTATCTGCAATGGCATTAGAACTAGAAAACACACGCCTCTGACCACAAATTGAAACGAGATCATCAGCTGATAAATACTGCACCAAGAGACCCCTTAGTATTGGGGCAGGTCTAACAACAAGTCTCAAATTTAAATGTTATTTTGCACTCTAGAAAGAATGAAAGCAAAGACAGATGGAGAATGATGTGCTGGAGAAGAGCTCCTTTATCACCTGCACTGACAGCTGAAGAGACAAGCAGCAAGAATCCAGTCTCTCTGCAAGCACTCTGCTTGTTTGGCTCTGTCAAAAAACAGGAAGCAAAGCCTGCAAGGAGAGGCACATGAGCGCACGTTGCCATCAGCTCCTCTTTAACCATTTCAAAGGGCTCCCCCCACTTCCCCTGCAACTCAACACGGCAGCACTTCCTGACAGATGTCCAGAGGATCCCACAATGACCACAGCATCCTGTTGCTGCTCTTAAGAAACCGGCCTGGAGCTGCAGCTCATGACAGCAAAGGGCAGATTTGCTGAGCTCTTGGAATGCCCCAGATCTGAACAATCACAGCTGCAGCTGGTCAGGCAATTTCTGATGAAATGACTTCTTACTGGAAAAAGAAACCCTGTAGATTTGGTGAAAGAATCAGAATCTTTTGGTGAAAAAAAGTGGCAGAAGTAGCAGAAGTGACTGCATCCAGACATGCCAGCCTGTGCCTCAGCAGCAGGAATACAGCCAACTCTGCATTACGAAAGTGGAAATAAGAGCAGAAAGCCCTGCACTCACCCTGTGCCAAGGCCAGACTGCAGGAACACTTGAGCACAGCTGAGCTGGAATTGTTCAGAGTTTAGTGGGGGAAGAGCAACAGGGAAAACCCCTTTGGGCAGTTGCACTAACATGCTCCTCACAAATCCCACACCTTCCCATGAAGGGTCTCAATGTGAAAAAGCATGACCTGCTATCGCTGCCCCTCAAACAATGCGACAGGTTCCCCAGTATGATGCTGGCTCCGTCACCTGCAGCAAATCAGACTTAAACAGCTGTGGTTTTTTCTCAGAATCCTGCAAGTCTACTAAGGGGATTCCTGAAGTGGGACCACATGGTTGTCCTCTATTTAAATTTTGTTTCCAAGTAAGTAGGCATTACTGGATGCTACAGTTTCTTGTTTGCATATAAAGGAGACTGTGTTATGTATAGCAAAGGGAAAGAAATCTTTCTAAGATTCCCTTCCTGCAGTCTTTTCTTCAGTTGTTTCATCAAGGAAGGGACTGTCACTGGTGTTAACACGACAGCCCACAAGTGACACCTTTAACCTCTGGATAACTTCTGAGTCTGTGCCAGGATCCATCCTATCAGCTCCTCTGTCAAGGCAGGGAGGTGCTCTCATCTAAGGAATCTGTCATCCAAACCCTATCCACTCTCCCTTCCAAAATCCAGCAGCCTCATATTTGGTGACTGCCGTTTTTTTAAAGCCAAAGCACCTGACGATATATGTACCTACAGACGTAAAAGCAGAAATCCCGCTGATCTAATGTAGCACTCATTAAAAAAAAAAGCACCCTCCTCAGTATAAGACTGGCAATTCAGCCACACACACCTATTGTATGAATGGCAGCCATGGTCAAATCAGCCCTTAAATGTGCTTTATACATTACAGTAGCATCCAAGTTCAGACCACTTGCTGCTCAGACCATCAACAGAGAGAACTGCCCTGGACCTGCTCTATGTGACAGGACCAACACAGACACCAACTTGGTCTGCGGCCTTCCAAGACAATCAAAAGACACATGAAAATGCAAGCAAGACTTGCATGTGCTTGCCTGAATATCAGGTGTAGATGAACCACTGGCAGACCTGGCCCAGAGGGTTCAGGGGATTTGGCCTGTTTTTTTTAAATTTCAGATGATAACCCTTCCACAATACTGCAACAGGAACTGGATTTCTGTTCTCTGTATCCACACTGCCAGAGTGACTGAACAGGGAGCTGGTCTTCAGTGAGTCTAAGTGCATCCTACCAAACCAGACTTCTAGGAAGCTCAAGAGGAAGAAGCAGGGAGTCTCCCCAACCTTCCTGAGGCTCAGGCTAATGTGATCTCAAGGAGGCAAGCTGCTCCACTACTGGCTGTTCTCTTAAAAGGAGAGACAAAACCCAGTATTTAGCAACATTTTCAACACCCTGTTTCAGCATTGACACTCGTTTATAAATGTGAGTAGGGACAGTGCCAATTAAACTGTTTCCTTCCCTCATCTGTCAAATCACAATAAAAAAGCACTGCATTTGCATTTCTAACATGTTCCTGCTTGCTGGCTGTCAGGGCACTACTCTGAGGAACAGCTGGCATGCGAGGAGATAGGATGTGATGAAACACAGCAGAGGCAATGAAGAGCTACAGGAAATCTTTTAATTGCTATCTCTGAAAGCAGATAATCAACTAGAAATAAGCAGGAATGGACTTCTTCTCTTTGGTATTATTGACCACCAAAATATAAAGCAATGCACTCTCTTATCACTTTGTCACCACTGGTCAGCCACACTTAAAAAATATGGTTGTGTTAACGCCACTCAGTACTTTATAAGACACAAACTGGTGCTCAGAAACCATGATTTATACTAGTGGATCTTCTTTCATGAGCTGTCCACCTTCTCATGATCTGATTATTTATTTTTCCTTGCAGCTTAACAATGACATTATTTTTGGTTTTGCACTCACCTCAGTAACATTCATCACTTTGATTGCTGCCAGCTGCCCAGTCTTAACATGGCGACCCTGTTAAAATAACAGAAGACACTAAGTAAAACATGTAGGCAAACTATGAATGCATCAACAAATTAGGCATATAACAACTAGGTTTGACTAATTGCTTTCAGTCACGTTCAAGGCAATGTTCTAGTTGAAAGCGTCCCTGCTGCTTACAAGGGGGTTGGACTTTAAAGGTCTTTTGTGACCTTTTAAAGATCCCTTCCAACCGAAACTATTCTATGATTCTATGTACCAAACAACTTTCCAGCGACACAAAACTACCAAGGTGAAGTTTGGTGATGCCAGAGCCATACCCTTACTGTGCTCTGAATTTAACAGAGTTACTTCTACAGGGTTGAATTTCCCTTTAGCACAAAGGAAGCAGCAATGCTAGGAGACCTCTGTTCTCACAGCAAAACATGGCACAAGCTTATGGGTCTCCATCTAACTTCTGTTCAACAAGTGATGCCAGTCCTCAAGCCTCCTCTTCCAGGAAATCTCAGCACAGTCCCAGAACGTCTGAACAAGAGCCACGTTCTTGTCCTGCCATCCATGCCTGAGGTGTGCTGGGGAAGCTGGAAGGCATTGGGCAGTTGGCTCTGTCCCTACCTTGATCCCTGGCATGTCGTGGCACACCTCAGGGTAAAGACAAAACTCTGGGTTCCAGTACATCAATTTGGCAACCTGTATGTGGCTGCCAAGAAACTAAAGTTTTATGCATGTTATTGCCTGCCTTTTTTTTTTTTTAATTTTTTAACGCTTTTTACTTCAAAATGCTTTGGTTTTATGATTCTTATTTCAGCTGAGGTAACTATATCTCAGCTACTTCCACAAAAGCATGCAGGAGCTTTGAATTTAAAAATGTCATCTTTTGTGGTGGTGGGGAGGAACTAACCCAGGACTTTGACTGTGTGGGTGCCTACACATATACGGTTTATTATGAAATGCCCACACCCCACAGTCACTTTTAAACAACAGACAACTGGTAACTTCAGACTAGGTAACAGGTTTGGTTTTGAAAACCCAGCGAGGTAAAGGGAGGTAATAGGAAATAAATCTATTAAAAGAGCAAACTTGCTACTGAGACTGACAAAATGGGATTCACAAGAACATGCATCACGAATACAACCGTGAATTTTGCTGTCAGTTGCAATTTCTTGCTTTGGTTCGGTCAAGTTGCTACACAGATACCACAGATGAAGTCTTTTACCACAATAACCAGCATTGACCTCACACTGGAAGATAGTATCACAAGACTTGAATGAACAGTGGGTTTGTTATACATCCTAACTCCTCACTTCCATCAAATGTTCAGAAATGGGTTTGAAGCTTTGAGACTGAGATTTTATTCCTGAAGTAGCAATGCCTGTAAAGCTGTATATCAAAATAACTGACACCAGTTAAGGAAGCCACTGGAAATCAGGAAATCAAACACAAAATGCTGCAGTTTGCAGACAAAATGATTTGCAGGTGCAATTTACACCTGCAAAATTAAAAGCTGGGTTGATGCAATTTTAAAACCCAGGTCCTATCTGCACAAAAGTGCATACAAATGCTATTTCTAAGCAATTTTGCATCAAAGAAAAATGATTCCTCATTCTCAGGCAATATGTCACAGTCACATTTTCTTTTACAAAAACAGAAATCCTGGTGAGTTTTTCGTATATTTATAAGTGTCCTCTTTCCATGGAAGCACTCCTGGGATTGCAAAGCATTTTCTCATGAAGTAGAATGATAGGATTTACATATCAGCACAAACCTCGGGAGGAAGACAAATAGGGCACACTCTCCCCAGGCCACACAGGACTCGGTGGGTGAGTGTGGATGGGCAGTGACCAGTGCCAGCCCGAAGGATGCTGGTGATGGGTCAGCGTTCATCCCTGCTAACGCCAATCCTGGTCAGCAAGTTTGCTCTGCACAGCCACAGCTCCTCTCTTGGAGCCACTGTCTCCAAATGTTCCCATTTCCATTTCCATTAAATGTCTTAGCGAGAGGACCTTCCCCAAAGCACAGCCACTCTGTCTTCACTGCAGAGTTTGTCTGGAGACAAGCACGATGGTAACTCCATGTCTCTGGACACCAGGTGACCAGCCCATGGAAAAGAGGAGTCTCCCTGGACTGCTGTAGATTCTGCAAAGGATTGCACCAAGAAGTAACACTGATTTTCATAACTGTAGTGAAGCATGGAAACCTGCTTCTTTATTAAAAAAATACATCAATCAGTACTAGGCTAGCACTGCACTTGAATATTCATCAGAATAAGGAAGAGGGAAAGGCTTGGCTTTCAGTCCTGGTTTTGAAGCATAACTCCTGGTCAAACTGTCCCTCTGTATAACAGATACTGGTTATTTTGCTGCCACAGTTATTTCTATTGTATGCAAAACCTGCTGCTCTCACTCTTACCACTATAAATTTGAATGCTAAAGCCCCCTCAAAAAGGTTTGTAAAATCAGTACTTATGGGAAAGAAAACAGCAAGTCTTTTTGTTTTGTGGGTTGTGATTCACCTTTGCTCAAAAAATGTGCCCTTGTTAACTAAGATGTGCACCTCAATCCTGCTCCTGCACTAAGGCACAGACTATGACTGTGCTGGCAGTTCAGAACATAAGTCACAGATTTCTCAATATTGGTCTTTTAAACTGTTTGGAGTTAATTTTCCTTAACATCTCTAAAAGCAGTAAACATCCTGAACCCAGCCCTGGGCTTCTTGTTAAGAGATAGAGAATAATGCCTTAGCAAGGAAAGGTTTCAGTGCTGGTCCCTTATTTTTTTCATTTATCAGTAAATCTCAGAGGTTAGCCAGAGTTCATGGGAACTCTCACATTGCTGCTTCTGCTGAAGCCACTAAGTTGAGCATGTGTGAATTGTCTTGAGAAAAGTGGTGTTTTGATTTTTGTTTAAAGCTTCTAGGAGCAAACTGGGTGTTTTAACTGTTTCCTAACCAAATGAGATTAACTGATTCACTTACTTCCAGTGACAAGACATGCTGAAGTTCATCCTTATTGATTTAATCTGAAATGGGAAGAAGGAGAGGCACTGCCCTCCCAGCCCTCTGTTCACTCTGCCACCGCCCATCCTCTCCAGATCATTAGAGTTCAGCCTGTTGTGATTCAAGATCCTCCACTGCACATTTCCCCAGAAACTGGACAGAGGGCTGGAATGGTCTGTGGGCTGGTTTCCCTAATAAAAGGTTTCATCTTTCACCCAAATGCTCAGTGTTTAAGAGCAGGATTCAGCTCTGGAGAACGTAGCCAAAACATCCAACAGCCATTTGCAACACCCATATTCCTACCCAGGAGTACAACACCAAACTCTATCAAGCTCATATAGTAGCTTAGACACGAGCAATTCTCAACAACTTTCTAAAACTGAAGTTCCCACCTTTCATTTTGATGAGGTATCCCAGCTGGAAAAAAATCTCCCAGTAGCTCTGAGTCCAGCTAAATTCCTGGTCTCCTCCAGAAAATATTTCGGCATAAAGTCTGCTGTAGTTGCCAGTTAGTCACTACAGTAACATTCAGCAAACCTGGAGCCAGCACACACATTTTCCAAATCTACAGACTTCTCATTGCAGTCAGACTTGTGGGAGCTGTTTTATGCCAAAGATCTGGTTCTGATGAGCTCCAACCATATACCTCTGCAGGGAGAGATACATGGAATAGGGCAGATCGCTCAGGGTTAGTTCTGCTGGATGTGTATTTATCTTTTCACCTCATATAAAGGAACCGCTTATCTACACCCTCTACTAAGGGTCAAGACATGTACATTTCTATTTACATTAAACAAGAGCGTAAACATTAGCACCCAGCTACCAGCTGATAAAGGGGCTTTACATGAATTAAGTATATTTACAAAATTGTGCATTCAGTCAAGTACAATACCTTGTCCTGTTAGGTTCCAATAAAAAATTTTGGACAGTGCCTGGCTTGGGCCATGATTACAAGAAGAGACCCAAGGTCCCAGTGAGATTATAGGTTGCAAGTTATATGCAGAGAGCTTGGTTTGACAGCTTCCCTCCCAGATCCTGCACATATCTCTCTTCCTGGGGGTGGGAAACAGCTCCCATCAGCTTCTCTCCCCACTTGGGACTCGACAGATTTGGAGTGGACAATTTCAAGTCCAGACACCAGAAACCAGCTGTCCAGTTAAGTGCTACACACCGTGCCAAGGCAGCTGACAGCAGTCCCATCACAGGCTTCCTTTTTGGCAACAGGCACTCATTAATGTTACATGTTTCTGGGTCTGTCTGATGGAGCTGACCCCATGTAACCACAGCAGGAAAAAGTGCACGAGAAGGGCAGGGACTGCCTGCTGCAGGACATCAAGGCAGCACAGAGCTGGTGGGTTTGACCACACAGAAGTCCTTTTTCTTGCCCATGTCCTATCTGCAACCAGAAGCACCACCTCACTTGTCTCTCCCTTAAAAAGCAGGGGTTTCAGAGAGGCAGTCAGGTGCCTGTGTGCAGGGACACCTCCCAAAAACCAGAAGACTCGGACACTTCCCAGTTTGCACCTTTGTGCCCTCATGAAGGGCCATTTCATACCTAAGGGAGTCTTCTATCAGGCACAGACACAACCAGCTCACAGCTTTAGCACAAGGTGCTAATGGGTGACCCATCACAGCACTGCCTGCCTGTGGAATCCCAAAAGCTGGTATATACCACAACTTTAACTCTTGGGACCTTCTCTGGATGTTCAAGGTTTGCATTTTAAAGCAAGATGTGGCTTTAAAATGGAGGTGTGGGACTTTGTAGGCCAGAAGTCTTTCTCAACCAGAAGCATTTCTTATGGGACAACAGATGCAGCTTGGCATGCCCTTTGGGAGCGAGGTGAAGGCACAGCTGTGTCGCTGCAAGCTGTCACCGAAAGTGAACTTGAGCAAGCAGATTTCCTGTTCAAAACGCACTGATGAACTTTGAAGTTTGAGCCCATCTTGGGTAAATCTGTGTGGCCGTGCAGTTGCTGGCAGCTTGCCAGCTCAGCCTGCTGTGCCCTGTGGGACTGGTCTCCACCCTTTCCATCCTGCTAATACAAGGAAAGCCTTTAAGAGATTATGAATCAAGTGAACAATGCTCTACATAGGGATCCAGGAAACCCTATGTCCTATTCCATATGACCTTAACAAAGTCACGATCCTTCTGTTTCCCTTTCCACCCGCATAGGACTTTTCTACTCAGACCCAGTTCTTTAGAAAGGACGAGAGATGTTTGCTAACCCCAGCCCCAGAGCCAGTGGGAACTTGAGCTCTGCCTGTTTACACTGCAGGCAGGCAGGAGCGGCCTCCCATGCAGCTGCAGTGTGCTCCCCAGTGAGTCAGCATGGCAGGGAGGAGAACCCCGAAAATAGAAAACCCGCAGATATGCTGCTCCTACGCTGCAGCTTAAGACATAGCCACTGTTCTACAGCAAAAGGCTGCTCATACAGACATCCTGCTGTCTCTCTCAGGGTCTTCCTGATGTAAACAAGTGGTCAGGGCTTGCACACCTGGGGCTGTGTCACCTGAGAAGACAGTTTTTAGGTGAGCTCTATCAGCAAGAGCTGTCCATACATTTCAATTCAGCAACTGCAACCATGTGAGACAACCCACTGCAGTCGTGTGGTTGGAGCTCTTCAGCTAAAAATACAGCAGTAATGCAAAACTTGAAAGGACAGGAGTATATTCCAAGGAAGAAGTAATTAAGAGCTTATAGCTTGTTTTTGTCAGTTAATGGCCCAAAGCAAAGTTCAGGGTCAGTCATGCACTGAATACTACCACTGGATTTCAGGAACGATCCATTTCATTGTAGGCTATGACATGAAATCCATGTCAACTCTGATAGTTTAAAAAACCCCAAAAACACAAACACAAAAAACCCCACAAAACCCCCAAACCACAACCGCCTTGGACAGATGGATACCAGTTTCATAAAGTCTTTTTTTTTTTTTAACCCCCCACAAAGAGCTCGGGACACCAGCCAGGTGGGAACACAGCTATTGTTCTGATTACAGCTTCATCCTTTTAATCACACAACTCAGGCTGTAGAAAGCCTACTCTGATTGACATTAAAAAGTGCTGGTGGCGCTTTTGTCACATTAGCTCTGGATGTCTGTTGCATTTCAGGTCTGTAAATCAAAGAATTGTATTCCCCTAGAGCATTTCTTTTCTTCTTTGTCATACTGGGAGATGCTGAGATTTTGGAAGCTGTTTCAGGTCACCTCGAGGCCAGCACTCAGCTCCATCTTCCAAACTGGAGCACACCCTTCTTTCCTTTTAAGTGACTGCTTTCATGCCAGCAGTGCAGGATGCAGGGATTGCCATAAAACCACAACCCACCTGCAGTGCCTCAGTGCTGACCATGTGGATGCAACACATTTGCCCTTTCACCTCCACATCTGCCATACAATTTCCAGACAGTTGCAGGTCTCGCCCAACACCACTTCGGCAGTGTAAGCAAATACTACGTCTCCCTCTTCCCTGTGCTCCTTTAATACACTCTGGATAGCTTTGCTGCCATTAACTAACAGGAGGAAGAGCACACAGCAGACTCAGCACCAGCTCCTGAGATCAACACAAGGCAACATGAAGGTCCTTTGTTGCTCTCAGACAATCCAACATTAGACATCACCAGGCACAGTCCCTCATGTTGGAATAGGGCTGCCTGGCAGACTCCAGCTTAACACTGCCTTCAGAGCCAACCCTAAATGTTTCCTGCCAGGGAAAGCAAAGCACATCACCTAAACACTACAATATATAACCCTTCTCCACTGCTGGTCAGTGGTGAACAACATAAATAGTAACACACTGTAGATAATCAAGACATGCTCTTAAAGGTTTATGTTGTATTGGTCTTTTTTCTCGTATATGCTAAACCCCACTCTATGATTAGTTGTGTTCTGAGAAGTCAGCTAAAATTTATCACTTTAGGTATAGATCATACCAATAAGTCAAATTTGACTTGGGTTGGAAAGTATCAGCACTAAACCCGAAAACGTCTGCACGTAGATACATGAAGAAGGAAAGTTAATTAATAATATTCAGTGCTCTTTAAGACAAAGGCTGCTACATTAATGAAGAAATATTAGGGATAGATATGATTTATAAAGGGATTTAAATTTTTTTAAAAACTCTAAAATGTTACACTGCATTCCAAATAAAAAAAAAATAATTTTGTAAAGTTTATCAAATTTATGTAGTAAAAATGGCTTGAATAGTCAGTGAAAAACACTGCAAACACCCTAGCAAACACCACCACCCTACTACTGTGCAGAACAGGTCAATTCATCCCTCCTACTGCTTTTCTCTCCCTCCTCATATCAGGAGTGGGAACGTATTTGCACTCACTCAAAGTGAAAATATTAGTTTTATGAATTTTTCCAAATTAAGTTTTAGATGTTTCAGGGGTAAGATGTAAAAAAAGAAAGTCAGGAATTTCTCTAAAGGCCCCTATTTGTGTCACATGTTTAAAGAAACAAACAAAATTATCACTGTAACTCATAATACCGCTGAAGATAACTAAGTTGGCAGTGGTATAGGAGAACTTCCTATATACTAAAATAGCAACACATAAGCCAAGAGAAGAGATCAGAAAATGTAACTTCCACCAGACACTTAAAATTCTACCCACGTCCACATTGTCTAGAAGGAAGGGATGGATAAGGGTCATTTCAACAGTACCAGATCAAATCACCTTGATCTCTGGAGGAAAACAACAGTTTTTCATCCTCACTGTAAATGTCTGTACCACAACCCTCATGAACTGTAAAACCCAAGAGGCACCAGAAGCAGTTTTTCCTGTCCAGTTTTTTTTTATCCGTTCAGTTCCTATTTCCTCCCATTGTATAAGTGGAAACACAGACTGTTTGCTTTGCCTAATGTTTGTCTGTGTCTGACTGCAGAGTAGTGGGAAAAGAAAATGAAACAAAGGAACAAATTCAAGCTCTTTCACAAACACGTATTTGAATATCTACATTTTTTGCAATATCAGTATGTTCAATTGATCAGATTACCATCCTCATGCAAAACATGAGCCAGTCAAGGCTACTGCAAACTTGTATGAGAATGGACTAGGGACTGATCTTGTGGGATACTGAAAGCTGCTCCCAAATGGGCCATTATCACTGTGATCAGCAAGATCAAGCAAAGCACCAAGCTCTTTTGAAAATACCATTCTAGCCATAATATGAAGAGGTCTGTACTTATTTGAAATGGGTGGTGTTTGCTGCAGAACATCCCATGTAATCTTCTGCAGCCCCATGCTCATTTGGAGGGAAGCACCCATTCCTGTGGCTTCTCCTTGCTCAGCTAAGATGTAGACATGATGCTTTAGATCTCCAACTGCTACTTAAAGTTTCTGAACAATGTGAAAGAAAGAAGAGCAGGAAATCTTCTCCTGGGGCAGGTGAAACCAGGGTGGCCTGTGATGGGTGTCAGTGGGAAACAGAGCTGCAGCACATAGAGCACCTTGGAGAAACAATCTTCACCTGCCACACTCAGGGTCAGCCTGGCTGGGGGTCACAGGGTTACCAGAGGCAGAGCTGCTCCTGGTGAAGGACCAAACTCCCACTGACTTTGATTTGGTCCAATTTCTATCTGGTGATACTTCAGTAGCATCTGAGGGGATGACAAACACTGAAGCTCCAGCTCTCCTCTGTTCAAAATTCATCCAGCTGCTTGAGTTTAGAGGGAACTGCCAAGGCCCCTGAGTGGAAATTGCTGCTGACAAGGAAAGAAAAGCAACATTTTGGGGCCATATGTGGGTCAAGTAACTCAGACACCTGCACAGTGAATAGGAGGAGAGGTCCAAGAAACAGGTTGAGCAGTTATCCTGTTTTCCTCACACACCGTTTATTGGGACATAAAAACTGATTTTGTTGAGCCTAAATATCAGTATTTGCACAAGTAACTGCTTCAACAGCCTTGCTATTCATCCTGGTCTTTGGCATTTGTCACACCCCTTCACATCTGTTGAAACACTCTCAAGTTTCCAGCCTCAGACCCCCATCAGGGCTTGCCACCCCTGTCAGGGGCACAGACACTCTGCGAACACAGGCGGCTTTCCTCTTCCCATGGGAGTTCTGGCTTGGGGACAGTGGGCTGTTGGGGTGTTCAGGACAGCACAGGGCAGTAGGGATGCAGGGCAGTGGGGATATGGGTATTTGAAGTCCCAGGGCTCCTCCTGTTGTGAACAAGAGGGTTGGAACAGCCCTGGCACAGAGTCAGTCCCACAGAGCACTTGGGAGTCCAGTGGTGATTAATGACAGCAAAGGTCTGCTGCACCAGAAGTCTATTCATCCAGAAAAATAAACAATTTCAGAAAGCCTTAGCCTTTGGAAGGCTCTCATTCTGCAGAACAGGGGCTGCTCAGAAGCTAAGTCTGGGGTGAGGTACAAATCCCTCCACCCCAGTGAATTTTTGCTGCCTAACTCATATTCATGCATTTACAGAAATACAGGGTGCTAGAGAAAACCTGTTCACAGCACATCTCGGCTGGATAAGGTTGCAAGCAGTTAAGTGTGTCCTACCAGCCCCATCCTGCTGAAAGGAAGTCAGGGCTGGACTGCAGGAGGTCAGCTGATGGGTGGCCAGATTTTTGGAGCAAGGATCCCTCAAAGGAAAGTTTTTGGCTCACCATCGCTACAAAGCTACAAAGGTTAAGCTGCACACAGCAATTACAAACCTCACATTAGGAGAGTAATTTTTTACCTTTTTAAGTAATATAGCTTTATTAGCCCTCTATCCCACATAAACACAACCTTGTGTACACATTAAGCTCTTAGCAATTATATCACTGAATTTTTAAAGATCCTTCAGCATTCTTGTAAACAGCAACTGTAATGTACTTGAATTTTCTCTTGCATGTAATACAGAACATGGATAAGGCTCTGCACAGGTTAAAACTGTGTTGTTGGGTTTTTTAAAAAAGGCTTTGAGGCAGGCAGGGTACACAGCTGCAAGTTCCAGCCTAAATGATGACAGAGCTACAACAACCTTTAAGGGTGATTTACTTTTCCATTCCAGTTCTGCTCGTGTTTTTCTCACACAGATCGCAATACCATGCGGGTATGCACCTCTGCAGATGGCTGTGTACAGCACACACAGTATAGGACAGCCCAGTACTAAAAACTGGCATTAAAAGCGTTTCTCTTACAGTCTCAGAGTCTTGCCTTTAAGCGTTTCTTGGCCAACACCCTCCCTATGACTCTGTTCACCTGAGGTGAATCCTGAAATCAAAAACTCTTCTGACTAATACCATCAAGCTCAGAAAATCTAAGGTTTGCCTAGGGAAAGGTCATATTCTTTACACACATACCAAAGTCTTCACAGAGCATTTAACTGAGGGGAAAAAAAGAGCATCTACTCTCAGTGCCTTTTCATTTGGCTCTATCTGGTGAATCCTCTCCAAAAATTAAAAGGGAGTTAATGAACACAATTAGTCTGTGAAAAAACACACAAGCCTCCAGATTTCTGAATGATTTCTGTAGGAGTTGAGCTACATGGCACTGATCTCACAGCAGCAGTCAATTCCCATTTCCTTCCAAAATCCTATTGGCCAGATGGTCCACAAAACTCAAGGGAAAAATTACTTAAATGTTTGGAAAGGCTTCCAGTGTTAAGTTAGTCTCCAAAATGAAACCAGACTACCCTTCTAATTAGTCTTACAAGTGAAGTATACCTCACTCTTCTAATGAATTTAAAACAGAGAGGAGATTCCAAGTTCAAAACCAAAAAAACCTGAATTCATGAAGAGCCTTGGTGTTATTCTTTTCTAAACTGATCTAGTCAGCTTTGTACAGCAGAAGCCTGGCTGGCAAAGGTTCTCCTCTCAAGCACACTACAGGTCAGATACACAGTTAATAGTTCCTGAACAAGCAGTTACTGTTCAATGCTGTATCTTCTCAATTTCTGTATTACTTGTAGGGATTGAAGTCAAACACAGCAGGAGACAAATGAACAGTGAGCTCTTGAGAGGAAGAAAGACATAAATACCCCTGCAGAGTAACTTCAAGAAAATGGCTAAACCCATTACAGCTGAAGAACTGCAGAGCCTTAAGCAATGCAGCTCAGCATAATTACCAGCACACATGAAGCAAAAGCAGCAGTGAATCACTGGAAGAACTGGTCACAAGAGGTATCAATAGTTTCCTGAAATTAACCACTGAACAGCCGTACCGGATTTTGAAACTCTCATCTCTTTGTCTTGCTCTGTTTAAACAAGCCAAGTTCATTTTGTACAGGGCAAGATGAAGCAGTGAACTACACAGTGAACTGTGTGGGTAAAACAACACCAGAGCCCCAGCACAGGCTGGGGACCCTCTGCCCTCGTCCCGTGCACTGCTGGCTACACCTCCCAGAGGTTCCCTGCAGCACTTCTCACCAACAGCTGATCGTGGATTGTCCCAACACTAAGGTTCTCACATGCACTTCTGGCCCCACTGATGTCAACCGGACAATCTTAATGATTCCATGTCCAAAGGAATTTCTGCTGTTGAGTTTATTAGATCTGATTTTGTCTCATAAAGGGTCAAATTTCTCAAACAAAACAAACCTTACTTTACAATGAAAAAAAAGTATATTTTCAATGGTTTCTCTGTTGGAAAAGGTGTGATTGCACAGATCCTCTCACAGGTTTGAGCCAGAGCTTGTGACACAAGAAATAAATCTAAGCCACTGCTGCAGTGTGTCCACTTGTGTAAAAGCATCTCTGACAAGCAACTGCAGGGCTGCCACCCAAAATTCACAGCCAATGGGAAATGAGGCTCTCCATAAAACTACGGATAAAGGCCAGATGGAAACAGAGAACACTTACCACTCTGACTCGTGACACACATCCACACTCACAGGCATAGGGATTTGACAGGATTGCCCTCACTCAGGATTTGTCAGCTGGTGTGTCACATGAAGCTTCCACAGGCAGCAATGGGAAACTGTGAACTTCTTCCACACCAAATACAATAGAGCCCAGGTACTACAGACAAAAGGGCATGCACAGAAACACATACAGAAATACTCAAACTGAAACACTGAAATCCCCTGGCCTAGCCCAAGGTACCTCAGATGTCAGTGAAGCTGCACCAGAACCCTTCTAATGATTGAATCTCAAAGCCATTTTCCAAGCTCTGATCTCTGTGTGTTTCCTTTACCTTGTAACAGCAATAGCCTGTGCAACCAGCTGCATCACATCTACAGCGGCTGTCAAGAAAAACAAAAACAAAACAGCAAAACAACCTCAACATTCCACAAGGCATCCAGCTAATGCCAGCAACTTGCTGGCTTACATATATAATATAAACTTTCAAAACTAGCATTTCTGCTTTAACATCTAGTGCTGACATAAAAAATTTACTTTAAAAGTTTAACCATCCGCAGGTTTCCAAAAAGCTTCCTTTTGAAGTTCCTTTGTATATTCCATCATCTACATCCAGATACCAATATGTACAGCACCAAGAGCTCACTGTTGCTTTGGATAAATATGGTATTAAGTGCCAGAGGAAAATTTTGCAGGATCAACTAAAACTCTACAGCATTGCCAATGCACAAATTTAAATAACAGAAATTTAAATCATTAAGGTCTCTATTTACAACAAAAGTGTCATTAAAAAAATATATATCAAAGTGCATATGAAAACACCACACCAGAAAAGCCATCTCCCCAAGTGCTCTGCATTGCCTTCTACCTTCTGAACCTTCAGGTTCAGAGGAGCACGTGAGATTGCAGGAACTTGCACTACCAAAGACACAAGCTCAGCCAGGTTTTTTTAAGAAAACAGAGTGTATGGGATTGCACTGCTCTGGCAGCCAATTATGTTTTAACCAGTCAGCCCATTCCAACCAAATCTGAAGTCTCCAAGATGATTCAATTCCTGCATGCTTTCTGCAAATCAGAGGAGACAAACTCCTTTCCTCCTTGCACCACTGAGGCTTAGAGAAAATACCTATTTTTGACATGTTTGCACAAGAAAGTAACCTATTACATTCAGAAACAGAAGAGTTACAGAAAAAGAAATACCTAACAAGAAGAGGTTCTGAAATTAGTCACTGTGTCACCTTTAGGAACTGGCTCCCCTGCACCGATTCTGATTTGCCATTTACTCTGTAATCAAATGAGTGCAAGGTGAACACAAAGTACCATCATGCCACTGTTAGCACTTTACATCCTCTCTGAATAGGTCAAACAAATAATATCACGTGCAAAGGACTGGAAAAAAACCAAGGTTTCACATAATTATTTTTAAAGACCTGGGTTGGACATGGTTTGACCCATTTTAATTAGAAATGTTGTTCCCAGCTCAATTTTGTTAAGTGTGGACATGCTCAGTGGCCTGAATCAGGTTGATCTGTCATTTCCCTTTCACCGATCCAGCCACATCAATCACTAAAATGCTCATCTTTTGCGTAACTCCATTTCTGTCCACTTTCACAGTGGCTTTAATAGAAGGAGATTACTGCTCAGTTCTCCGAAAATTTCTGTTTACTTCTGTTACCAGCTCTTTTTGAAAGAATTTGTTTTAGAAAAGTCAGCAATTAACACTGATGAAAAAGCTGACAGGTGTAATTTAATACTCATGTCTCATGATCCAATGAGAACATGAGTTTTATCACTAACTGGGACAGTAAATGCTGCCCACAGCTAGGGGTGGGTCCAGCTAGTGGTTTTGCCCTCACTGCACTGATATGTGAGAACACGATTTTGTGGCAAGGCGTCAACCTCCAATCCGCTAAAGCTTCCTCTTCTTTTCACCCAGGAGGGAAAAAAAAAAGAAAAAAGAAACTATTTTCAAACCTCAAGAGAGCGCTTCTTCTTTACCACCAGGTCCAAGCACACACCCTGCTACAGACCGACCCCAACACCCACCTGAAGTACATTGGCTGGGACCGCAAAACCTCAGCAGCACACCTGCAGAAATGCATGGCTGCACTGAAAGCAAACACAGTATGGGCACGAATAACAAAAAAATTAAAATGTAAAGCCCTCTCTGTCATCTCCTGTATTGCAAACACTGCTTTCTAATAAAGGGTCCTTCACAAACATGGCAGGCAGGACAGGGGCCAGAAGTGGCTTATCAGATCACACCCAACTCCTGGAATATACCTAGAGAAGTGCACAGTCATCAGCCTGTCCCAGGGTGGGGGAGAGTGCAGAGGCAGCAGCTTCCCCATTTCACTTTCTGATCATGCTCCTAATTCTGTAAGAAGAAATCAAAATGCATCATGCAATCTCTGAGGACTTTTCACATCACACAATGGCTTTTGACAGCTCAGACAACAGGGCACTGTACGATGACATTCATGCTACTTGCCTGGCAATAAAGGAAGCCAGAAAGGGAAGAAAACCCATTGCTGGTATATGCTCACCTAATCTGAAGGAACAACCCCTCCAGAAGATCAGGCAGCATTTACATACCAGAGGATTCAACCAGATAGGCTCCCCATTAAGAACCACAAGTTACAGACCAGTGTCTTCTCCAGCCCAAACTTCACTGGCACCTACAATCCCTGTCCAGCCCTGGTGTGGCTCAGTATTGCCTCCATCCCAGTAGAGGTGCCTGAAGCCTCCCAGCCACACCTGACAGAGCTGGACTAGAAAGATATCTCCACACGATAAAGAATTACTCTATTTTAATATTAATAACTTTGAAAGGCAGAGGTCTACCAGAAGTCAGTAATGTAAATGCAGGATACAGCAACCACAAAAAAAAGCTTAGCCAGGCAGGTATTTCATATACTCACTATGACATTCAAAATCCATCTGTGTGATAGACACGGCAAGTGCCATGCAGGCTCCAACCATCACCCAGCACTGATAAGGCCATTTTCTTTCATTCCTGGTCAGAGAACTGTGACTTTGGCAGATATAAGAAGCCAAATGACATTATAAGGCCTGACCAGGAGCTTGCTGTGACTCTTTGAACAGTCTCATGAATGCAGTAGGCGCTTTGCAAATATGGGCAGAAACCTGAGCATTCATGCAATGTCTGTACATGCTGATTCCCCCACCAGCACGAAAATACTGTAACTACATCATGCCAGGTATACAGGCCATGCAAAGTCTTCCAACAGGTGGGTACCTAGAAACTAACATAATGTAAAGAAAGGAAGAGGGGAACATAGGAAAGGATGAGTCCCAAATCCTCTCTACTCTTTATTCTCCAACTTGTGCTATCGGAGACCTGAGTTTCCAGTCTTTATTTTGTGTCTTCCTCTGCTCAAAAGAGATGACCGAATTTTTCCAAGTGTCCAAAAGAATGTTACTGCATCTCTCTATTCCTTCATCCTTTTTCCATTTTCAGGCACATTTCTGGAGAGCAGGCTACCATACATTCATCTTCTCCCCATGTAAGCCCTTTTTCTGCCAGGGAAGCTGTCCCAGTTGGGCACCCAGCAATCTGCACACACACCCCCACCCACCAGCATGAGAGCCAGGAGCTCAGACGCCTTTGGGAAATGTCAGACCTGCTTAGGCTGATCTGCACATGCACAAAAAGCCCAGTGTGTCCTCAGTGCACCACATTCACTGGCTTGAACCCCTTTCATGATATCCAAGCCATCCCATGCTTTGCTGGGTTCACTGGGCACCCCTACTCCTCGACTCCCAACGTGTCTGCCTGCAAAACTTGGCCATCTTCCACTGGAAGGGATGACAAAGCACAGCCCAGCGTCTCTGGAAACAAACCACCCTTCATCTCAAAGGGATCCCAAAGCAAGAATGGTCTGGTGCCCCCCAGTCATGCACTGGTGCCGCCTGTCCTCTTCTGCAGGGCAAAACACAGGAAAACTGGAAGACCCCACCACAGTAATCTGATTTTCAAAGCATGAGGGATAATGCTGGCCCACAACTCCTAACTTTACCCTCTAATAATAATAAAAGGCAATCAGATATCTACTGATATGATTTGGCTTTGGGGGCAGAATGTTTGCAAGAAGCCTGTTATGATAAATATTTCATGTTAGACTGCAAAAAAGCAAATATTAAAGCAAAAATATTTTTTCTAGCTCTTTCCTTTTTCCATATAACAAGACAACATAATGAAGAATCTGTGTAAATAATACATCTGAGAATCCATTATCTACATCATATTCATATTTATTTCATGATGGTTTTGTTGCATATATTTTAGTATAACTGTTCACAGGTTTCAAGCCAAGAGTAAAACAGTAGACAAATCTACTGCAACAGAAATAATTAGTAAACTGGTTACTCTTTTGTTATTTTTAAATACTGGGGAAATGCCTTGCTAAAATTCAGCATAGTAAATAAGAAAGATATGTACATTTTACTGAACTTGAGGAATTTTCTTTTCAGAAGACCACCACACATTTCTCTTATGCCCTATTCCTCTAAATGTTTCCATTTTTAACAACAGAGATACAAGAAAAAATTGCATTTAAAAAGCTCATATCAGATGTAGCAACTGCACAGCCAGAAAATGGAATTTAGTAAATTCCAGTATTCAGTAAACACCAACAAAATGCCAGTGTTTTGCCAACTGGTCTCGCTTTTGGTTGCAAACACTCCTCTCAGAATAAAAAGTCAGAATAATTCGCATTAATATTCACTTTTCTTTTTGTCATGCCAAATTATTTCAGTATGACTGTATCTGTTTCCCTCAATCCATTAAACATCCTGTTGAATTTCAATGTATGTTCAAATGAAGCAAATTAAATGTAATGTTTTGACGTTTCTGAAGCAAAGTTTGAAAATGAAAGCCAACTCATTTCTTGAAATTTTCCCACTACGGTTTCACTTGAACCCAGGTTTGGATTCAAGTGAAACAGTTTTCAAACAGCACGTTGTTCAGTAAGCAGCTGCTAACCAATTTTCACAAATCACCTTCATAATCACACTAATTCCTTCTAACCACAATCCCAAGACGCTTCACAAAAAGGGCTGCCTCCATTTTAACAGCTACACTCACATGAAGAGCTCCATTTCCAGCAAATTCATGGCTTTTAGGTATGATGGGAAGCAGAGGCAAGAAGAGAAGCAAGATCTCCCCAGCCACAGCTGTCCACATCAGCCCCTCTTTTACCTTTATGAAAAAGTGCATTTTTCACACACTGGGAGCTCCTAAAGGCACTGTCCCAGACCACACTCCAGCTAATACACAGGACCTAAAAACATTATTTACGCAGGACACTGAAAAGGCCACAGTTTGCTACAAAGCGTTTTCTTCTAGACTGCTCTCTTGTAAGATCTCAGAAGTAACTAAAATTTAGTATTTTCAAGGGTAGGAAGTAGGGGATGGGGAAGAAATGGCCTTTGAAAAGGTGCTTCTAAAGCAAATCTTGAAAACCTTTCAGGAATCCCACAAGGTCAGTAGGTTAAAAGGGCAGACTTATAATACACAAGGACTTTGAAAAATAAAAAGTATACTACAAACAGTTGAAAAATAGTTTCTTCTTCAATTTTAGGACATCAACCGATTTGTTGTTTATTATGCTTTACTAGCATACTATTTACTTTCGTAGCCCAGAGATACCAAAGAAGGACTTTCAAAAAAACATACATGCACTCTTCAGGACACTAAAGCAGACTTGGAAAGGACAATTCATAAGGAGCTGTAAGAAAGAATCAGAGACACACAGATAAGGTGACATGTCCTCACCAGGCTCTAAAATCCTGCAGTTCATTGTGAAAAAGGTAGTTACTAAAGCTAGCCTGCCACAGAAATCAGCTCAAACATCTATTAACAACACACTGGATTTTCTGCTGTTTAAAATTAAGTGATATCCTGTCATTCATTCATTAACTGTCACAGCTCATTACATATCTGGGAAGTATTCTGGACTGCAAATAGACAATTACGAGTTTTCCCCTAGTTCCACTAATTCATATATTGTATACAACGAAAATACTTCTGAGTAGGTCAGATATTGCGAAACTCAAACCCATGAAGCACTGGTCACTCTGACGTCTATCTCCACGTTGGCATGATTCTGGATGCTATTCAGTCAGTATTACTGAAATCAATGTCACTAGTGAGGTGCTTAAAGCACAGAAAAGTGCATAAGCAGGGAATTAAGAGCTTGAACTATTTCTTACTATGCTCATATTACCACTAGTGCATTTTTAGCACATTCTCTTACCTTCAAAATAGCATGACCCAGTGACAAAATCTGAAGTGTTATGCAACATGAGCTGAAAATGCCAGCAGTTTAGGATGAAAATACATTGTACTCTCCCACATGGGTTTTTAGGTCAAAAACATAGAGGACCTGAAAGCAGCAGGCCTGCCAACAAATTATTTGCAAGGATTTTATTACTCTCTAATGGTTGATATGGCACATCTAATTATTGTACATTGCTCTGTTCAGTCAGAGCCTTTATTGTATAGAGGCACTCCACAGCTGAGAGGTTTTTTCCACATCCTTACTCTTCTGTTTTTGATAAACTAGCCTGACTCCCAAGAATCTTAATCAAGTTTCTCTGAAATATTCAGTAAGTAGAATCAGGACTTCACAATTTCCTAATTAATTCTGCATGTTTGATCCATTATTTTAAAATCCAGTGCTGAATATAGTTTGGTACTGCCATAGGCAAATAGGCAGGGAAGCCAAAGATTAAAAAAAAACCCCAAACACAACACCAAAACCCTAAAAAATCCCAGCACAAAAATGCTCCTGGCTCTGACAACTGAATACACACAACAAACTACCTATTTTATATATATATATATATTTCAAACAAAAGTAATTTTTTTTGTATCCTCCAAGTTAGTAATTCACACTCTAATAGGCTGGGTTGATAGTAGGTATGTCTTGAACTAAAATCGAGATTGGAAAAGACCTCTGGGAACACATGGTCCCAAAGTCTGTTAAAAGCAGGGACTTAGGTTACTGTGGTGGTTTGACCCTGAGTTGATGGACAGTCGTTTACACCAATAACGCTTCTCGAAATTGATCTATTTAAACCGCATGGAGGGGCGGGAATTCTCTCTTGAGTCCGGCTTTTGGACAGGTCACTGGGCTGCCCGCTGGGCCAGGCGGGGCAGGCTGGGCCTAGCCGGGCCTGGTCGCTGGTCCCTTCAGCGTGGCTCAACAAGATTGTGGTCGCTCAGCTAAACATCTCAGCCGTTCCTGCTCCGGTAGAGCAGCCCCGTGGCTCCGTGCGGGCCAGCCCTCTCCGCTGGGAGAGCCCTCCCTCTCCGCTGCCCGGCCGCTCATGTGATCAACAGAGACAGACGCAGGCCCGGCTGAAATTAACTCCTTCAGCGCTGTAAGTTCCCCGAAAGAGATGAAACCTGCAGACATCAATCCTTTCCCAGGTCAGAGGAAAGGGAAAGGCAAAGGCACGTAAATAGACACCATGATAGAGACACCAAAGTCAGTGAAGAAGAAAGAGCTGAAGCCCAGAGGGAGGAGATAGAGGAGATGCTTTAAACCTAGAAGCTGAAATTCTTTTGTAAAGCTATGGTGATGGACTATGATACATCAGAGAATCCCTTGTAATTTCATGAAAGCATGGGGGGATGGAGTGTTCAAATTGTAGCCACGAGCAAAGATGCCTGTGCTGAAATAAGTAAATGTTGAAGTAGCTGTGATTTACTGAGAAGCTTGAACAGAGAGAGATAGTGATGAAGTGAAGACCCTTGCTCCCAGGAAAGAAGAAGACCTCTGTTCCTAGAAATGAAGATGATCCCACAGGTAGATGAGGAGAACCTTTGCTCTTGAACAGCTCATCCTTAAAATAATACCCCATCAGCTAAGATTGAACCCTCGAAAACAGTTGTGGGGAAAGCTGTAAGTCGAGGGAAGGGACTTTCACGTGCCAGCAGAAAACCACCCCAGGCGGCTGTTGTGCTGTGAAACTGGAAGCCACGAGAAGACTGTTTCTTGTGGAGAAGCCCCATAGCATGGGCAAAAGAGACTCCTCTCCCTAAGTGAACTGATGAAAGACTATTATAGAAGTGATAAACTGACTGAAATAATTCCAAATTTGTGTCTTTATGTTGTAAGTGGGAAGAGGGAGGAGGATGGAGGGAAGAGAAGTGTTCTGATGGTTTAGTCTGACCCTTATTATTCCTTTTTCTTTTAATTCTGTTAATAAACTTCTTTAAAATTTAGAGCCTGCTTTGCATTTCCTCCTAATTCTCATCTCACAGAAGGTAAGAAATGCGAACAAACCCACTACAGTTACATTAACCAAGACAGTGTCAAACAGCCTTGGATGATTCCAGCAAGGGTGACTCCACAACCACCATGAGAAACCTATTCCCGTGATGACTCATTCTCATGGTATAGAATTTTTTTCTTACATCCAAATGGAACTTTTTCTGAGCAACCCATTTGCCCTGTGCATCCCTGTACTGGCACCTCCTATACAAACCATCATTGAAGCACTTGGAAACTGTGACTAGGCTGTTCTCTTCCTGAGGTTGAAAAAAATCCAATTCCTTCAGCCTTTCTTTCTTCAACTCACTAAATGTTTTGGTTGCCTTTTGTTGAACCCTCTGTGGTTTCTCAACGGGTCTCTGGAACTGAGGGAGCAAAGATGGGACACAGTATTCCAGGTGCAGCCTAACAAGAGCATGGAAAATAATTGGATCTCATGATTTGCTTGCTAGGATCTTGCTGATGCAGTCCAAGGCACAGTCTGCCCTCCTTGTATCAAGGGTGCCAATTCCACACCTGTTCTGATGGGGGAGGAAAAGGACAATTATGGTGTGGAAGCATTAAGAAAGGCATGGAGGCATTTATGGGAGTGTATTTAGGAGTTGCAGACAACCGAGAGAAAAGGAAGAAACACATCTAGTAGTATGCAGACTTCAAGGGTCTTACTAAAAATTGGAGGCCTGAAGAAGTTCAATACTGAAACCCCAAGCCACCCCCCTCTAGTGTATTACTGGTATTGCAGCCCTACATGCTTCAGTTTTCAAGGCAACCCATTCATAAGCACAACAGCATTTCAGATCTTATTACAATGGCAGTAGCACATACTAAGTTCAGACTTACTCCTGAGAGAGATCCCTGTGGCCAGGAGCAGCAGACAATCCCCATTATTTGTTTGCACTAGAGAACCAAGGATCTGTGTAATGACTCCAATCCATACACTGTGGCAGTGTCTTTATAAACTGCTGCTTCCTGTAATTAACTAGCCTTTCATGTGGACAGGATAATGAGCTGTTCTACCAAAAATCTGAAATAAAGCAAACAGACACACAAGCACTTTTACCAACTACTACTGAAACAGAGAGTAGCATTTTGTCATTTCTATAAAGTACAACTGATTTCCCTCCTTGACTTGTCAAAATCTCAGTCCTTGAAGACTAAGATTAGCTTGAAAACTGTAACTGACCACAAACGACAACAAAACAATCTGAGATTATGTGTCATTTTTAACATCTCTGTGGCACTTTGGAGACTCTGAAATTGCATTTTAGCCCCAAGACACATTCTTTGGAAAGTGGCTACTTCTGACCCACCCACAGAAGGGATGGTTTTGAAGTTTTCAGTTTATACACATTCACCATTCTGGATTATACTGAATGTAACTGTAATGTTTCTTACATTCAACCTTCCAGGTGCTACCATTAAGGTTTTCAATACAGTCCACAGATTATAACACTCCATAACTTAGCATGGTCTGGTGATTCTTACCACACACTACCCAGTCTCAAAAAAATCCATGTTGCTTCCCCCCACCACTCCCAACTCAATTATGTCAGCGAGTTATTCTGTGAAATGGAATATGAAGAACTTAACAGACTTTCAAATTAAGATAAACTGTAATGTCGTATTTATGTTTTGCTGCACTTGTGCCACTCTACATAAACAGCAAAGTAACTCATAAGAGCAATTGAAGCACGATTCAATGTCAAGAAGCAACTGTGTTTAAAAAAAACAAAAACAACCAAAACCCCATATACTTCCTTACTCAGACCTGTTTCCTTTTTGTATCCAGACTCTTATGTAACTGTGTAGAAATAAAAATATTAGCTATGCCGAGTCACTACAGGAAGGCAGGGTTGCTTCCACGCCTGCTAAGCCTCAGCAACAGCACTGCTGCTTCATCAGCTGCAGTACTGGGAAACCACGTCTTCCCTCTTGACTTTCATAGTCCCAAACCAGAGCACCTGTCTCAAGTTCCCTGTGCCCTCAGACTCCATTAAAGATACAACCATTTTGCACACACAGCAGCTGCAAATCTGTCAGGGTTTATCACCAGGCTCCAAGATCATGTGCCAAAAAACATCAGAAACATCAGCCCCTGGAACTATCCAAAGACACCTGCCTCTCTTTCCCTAGGCCACTGAAAAATGCCAAGCCCAGGAGAAGGCTAATCCACATCACCAAAACAAAGGAAGACAAAAGCCCCAATCAGGTGCCTCTTGACATCAGAAAACAAGCAGATGGCACAGTTGTTGTTGCTGACCTCATCTGGCCCATGAAAACTTCAGAAGGATGAGGACTCTCAGAGCATGGCTGAATGAGAAGGATTAGGAACAGTTCCTCTTTATCCTGACAACTGAAAACACAGAGCAGCTATGAACTCAGAGTCTCAAAGCCTCTTCCAGAGCTCAGGAAGAATTGTGTGACCCAAACACATCAAAAACGGCAACCCCTTCAGCTGCCCCCACATGTCCCTTTCCCCATTTACTCAACTGAAAAACTACCCTGCACTGAAAATTGGAACATAGAAAATGCATTAACAGGCTTCTACAGAAGACACACCTTTCATCAAAGATTATGAAACTAACAGCAGAAGTCTTTGAAAAAAATATTTCACTTCCCCTGAACTTACAGTTTAGTTATTACTAAACGCACAAGCACAGACCAGCATACAACTGTTCTATATCAAGGGTGATGTACCATCACTATCCAGCACTTCAGAGTCATGGAATCCATAGAGTTAAACTCCTGAAGGTAATGGGAGTAGGCAAAGAACTCAAAACAGTGCCATGTCTCAACAGATCCCAAAGACTTGCAAGTGACATCTTCAGCCTTCTCACTTCCTCCCAGATAACACGAGTTATGGGATGCAAAAAACTGCTCTGCTGTCTGCAGGTCCTTAATGATCAGCAGCTCTAGAAAGCCTCAAAAATGCTGGCCCTCATACTTTGAAGAGCAACCGCACATGCCCTGCACACTCATTTTCATCCCTGGCCTCAAGAGTATGCAGGAAGATGGACAGATCTTGCCAGAAGTAGTGCATGGGATGTTCAGAAACTTCTCTTTCCCACATGCATTCAATGGAGATGGTGCAGAGACTGGACACAATCTGACCTTCAGCTCCTCAACATTCAGGAGACAAAGGCATGAAAGAGTCAATACTCATACTTCTCAACCGCCAGCAAATGCATTATTTCCAACTACTTTCAGTTTTCCCTTACTTTCAGGGAAGACTGTGCTACCACCTCCCACGGCATTATTCTGAATCACCTCTTACACAGGATTGTTCTTTGGATTCCAGCACATGGAAGCCAGGAATTAACTGAAAAACACACCTGTCATTTCAAGATGTAATGAAGCTTAAGTCTCATGACTTCTGGGTACCACCTGATTTTTTTTCATATCTAATTCATACTTTCCAAAAGTTGAAGTTGCCAGTACTGGCATATTTATGTCCTACTACTTCATAAGTTGTCAAAAAAATCTGCTGGCTTTTAGTCAGTTATTACACACACATCTTTATAACATTTCTACACAGCTCTAGCATTGTTATGTGTACAATTCATACCTCTTCCATTTCATTTTAAAAGACCCTGAACTGGAACTGGAATAATTCAGTATGATCAATACTCTCCTTCAATAAATCTGTTAAACATTGCTTTCCAAATCTAATTATGAACCCTCAAAACTTTATTTCTATAGAGTTGCATATATTAAAATATTAATCATTTGCCAACAAAGCAATTCAGTAATCCTGAATATTATTTATTTAGCCTGAAGTAAGTTTTTCTTTGATTATGTGCAAATTACTACGTGTAGTTTCTGAATGTATGGAAGAATCTAACACCTCTGGAGAATAAAAACATGCTCTAATGATATGAGTAAATATATGAATAACAGAGACTACTTTATAATTTAAATATTTATAATCACAAGCCTATACTAGGAAAACTGCAAAATTATTCCAGAATTCCATTTGTTCACTCTATCAGTCCTAGCATTTTATAGATCAGAGGACATACTACACAGAAGTTAAAAAGAAAAGCGAGTATGAGCCTAACTTCTCATGGCCAATGCAGAAGCACTGGTTGTGTTGCAGCTGCCCTCCTTCTGAGAAAACAAACATTTTCTCTGGGTACAAGGCCAGCACTAGGGAGATACCACCAGGCAGACAACACCTGAGAACATTCAGGTGGTGCTCAGCATCTGCAGGAGGATTTCCAAACACGCTGAAGCTTTGGACTGTGTGAAAATTGTTCGCAACGGAGACGGAGCTGACTGCTGAGTGTGGAACGTGCATTTTTATCTGTCCAGCTTGGCTGTCATCATCAACTTCTTCAAGTTTCACTGTTGTGCTCCTGCTGAGAGCAGCTCCATCCCCTAAACAACCCTCAGCAGAACACCACACAGCCACTCTTCACACGTATTTATTTGACCAAAGCCTCAGTTAGGGGTGTGCTTGCACAGAGCTGGGGTTACACACAGCCCCTCACCCCTCCAGTGCAGGATGCACATGCACAAACCTTCCCCTCAGTGCCCCCAGCCTTCTGAGACCCTTTCTCTCAGTGCCTTCCTTAGATGTTCCAGCCAGTCCAAGTGCAGAATGATCAGAGACTCAAATCACCCCATCCCCAGAGCTGTCAGACCCTGCTCATGAAGAACACGCTTGCTTGGTGAAGAACAGCCTTTGGGTACAATTTTAAATTATCACTGTCAATATTTCTTGCACATTTTGGCAACTAACATTCCAGTGCGCTACATGACAGCTCAAAACATTTTCTTTTGCAGCAGAGAAGCAAACTGTTGCTCCTTCCTGCTTGATTAAGCAGCTGATTCACACTCAACATTCATAAAAGATGACTAGATTGAAATTTTTCTTTCCCAGTGTAAAATAAATCCAGACACAAAAAGAAAGTCAACTATTTCAACAGAACATTCAGGAGGTTTGGGATCTTATAACAGGTAAAAAACAACAGCACCTCTAAATCTCTCCTGGCTTCTAATCTGTCCATGTGAACCCCTGAGCATCTACTTTTAATCCAGTGGTACTAAGAGCAGTATCTGAATGACGATCTCAGAAACAACACAGACTTCACCACCACAAAGAGTTACATGAGAAAGATCCTGCTTCTGACATAAAAATAATAATTTAAAAAATGGTAGCACAGGAAAAGAGAGACTTCCCAGAACTGCTTTTGTAAAGCATTTTCCAGAACCTATAGCTTCAAAGGGAAAGTAAAATGTGATTACAGCAGATCTGCCACCAGAGGATGGACACCAAAATGTAGCATGTCTTCAGTGCATTGGAGAAAGAAGAACAGTCCTACATTGCTCCACCAGGACCCTTGTGCATTTCTCCACAGAGGGATCAATGCACAAAGAGCCTGCACCCATACAAGGACTTGCCAAGCAGAGGCTTGTCAGCAGTGCGACCTGAAGGAGAAGCGACACCAGACAGACTTAGTACAGTGCCACTACTCTTCTGATGTACCTCCAAGAGTTCAGCAGCACGGCCTTTTCCTTCCTGTGTCTTCATTCTCCAGATGGGAACTTGGTTCCCTGTTTAATCACAACTATTTCCTCTTCTTAGATCATTTTTAGGGAAGGCTTCACAGTGAAAGAACACTTTTCTAGGCTAGTTGCTATAACTACAGTAAGCTGTGCACTGCATAGCGTACAGAGCACTATGTTGTGGCACACAATGTTAATTGCTGTAGTTTCTTGATTGGTTTCTTTGATACCACAGCGACAAAGGTAATGACAGAAGTCAAAGACTTCATTGCCTGCCTGCAGAGCAGGGCTAATTGACACCTCTGTCTTGAAGAACATTGCTGTCCGAGTTTTGAACTCCACTCAGTCCAGGCCAAATTTAGCCATCACTGATGTAAATTTCTGCCAGACACCTTTTTAATAATTTTGAAAAAGAGAAAATAAGCACAGAAAAGAGAACAGTACAAAAGCCAATACATTTATGTGACCTGTGGCAGCAAAGAGACATGAAAACAGGACAGAAGGAAGGGCCATGGAGTTTCACAGGTGGTACATTTTGCATTACACAGAAGAGAGAGCAAGATAAACCAGGCTATTACTGGAACAACTGGCTGCCTTCTTACATGGCTGCCTTCTTACATGGTGCTCATTTCTGCTTTAGGAAATACAGTTTTATCAAGAACAGCATCCTAAATTAAAGAGGCATCCAAACCTTATAGACTTGTCCATATGTCCCATTTCCAACAACCTGCACCAGTTCAAATATTCCTGCAGGGTCCTGCAAAAAGCAGAAGAAATAACATTATTTGGATTAGAGCAACCACTTCATAACAGAGACTAATTGTACACCATCAAAATGAAATGTCTGAGGCACATCTCCTACTGATCTGCGTTACACCCATAGGGGGAAATTGCCAAATCACAGGGTAAGAAATGCATTAACATTAAAGTTTTCGGTCAAGTTTCGCAAAACCCTATCTACAAAACAACTCGGTGAAGATTCGCAGGATGGTTCTACAGCAGATACAACAAATAAATGAAGGTGTGTGAAAAATACAACAATTCAACTGCTGACTCAGCTTACTAGTAGAATAAGGAAAAAACTCCAGGTTTCCTAAGCCTTACCACACTGAGCTAGCCTGGAGGCTGAGCTGCTGTCCTCTGCTGTGAAACACTTGGTATGAGAAATGCAACAAAGGAAAAAACCTAAAGAGCAGAATTGAAAAAACTACAATATAAAGCACCTAAGCCCAGTTTCCTTAGTGAAGGGAGTGTACCAAACCAGGCAACCTTAACTTACAGGCAGGCTGAGAACACTCAACTCTCCTGTTCTGCAAACATAACAAAGTGAATTTGACTGAGGTACTGAACTCTTGGCTTTGAACCCAAACTAGACTGCTGTTAATGTACATAAAATATTAATGAGTCAGGTGATCAGTGATCATTCCACATGAACCAACTTCCATCCTCCTGCTATAGCACCACTTGCTCTAACACCAACCACTGCAGCAGATGTTCTCCTGCAGCACTGCTGCAACCCCTCAGGTACTGGCAGCCCATCTTGTTGCAAGGCATGGGCAATGCTCGCTCCTGAATGAGTACATTAAAAAATCTGGTGCTTCGTTAAAACTCACTTGAGCAATTTATTTAAAACCATTAAGAACTCAAGAGATCAGTTTATTGGTTTCTAAGCCGTTTATAGCTCGGCTCATTTCTTGCCATGGTATCACTGAGATTTTTATATAAAATATTATTAACTCCATGTGTCAGTTTTACCACATTTATTTCAGCAATCTGTCATGTCAGTTGATGCCTATTGGTCCTGCTGAGGGATGCGATACAGAAAAACATTATCTCAGAAGTACAATTTTTATGCCCCTGGTTGCAAAACATCCTTTTTTGAAAGGTATCAAGCTACTCTCCACTCCACTTACATGTTAATCTTTCAATATAAGTAATTATTTCTTCAAATCTGATATGGAAATGTTTACCTTGGCAAAATCCCAGTGGAAACACACAGGCTTTTTTTCTAAGCAGATTTTGCCTTTATTGGCACAACTGTCATGATAAATGGCAAGAGCTTTCAAAGCAACACAGCCCAGATTTCCACACCTGAAAGTACTAATGAGCTCATTTGGTTTTATCTTTAAGGTAAATGAGTTTTAATCTTAAACTTCCTGGACTGTCAACCTTACAGGAGTTTTTTTTTTAAAAAAAGCAATGCATAAACCAGATCAAGATTACTTACTTTTGACCCATGCAGGTCAGTCTGTGTCGTTTTTCTGTCTCTTATTTTAAAACAAGTCAGTAAGCCATCTAGACTTAAACCCCGATTCCAAAAGCCCTCACTAAAAAGGAAATCAATGGGAACACTCACATATGGACTTAAGCACAGGTGTAAGAATACCTACAACACTGGATCTCAGTGAAGTGGTTTGCTTTCTTCTCATTTCCTCATTTTACTTATTGACTAGTCTGGATATAAACAAGACATGATTTGCTTCAGTGGGGCTAAAGTCAGCAAATAAACCATTGCTACTGCTAAAGCAACTGGTGGGTGGTACAAAACCTCTGCTTCATGTGCAACCTCTGCACAGAACTGTGCTGTGGGCAGCTTATGGTCCAGGCAGTGAAACTCACAGCAGCTCTCTGAGGAATTCTCCCAGTAAAAGGCTTCCATGCATAATATCTACTGCACTCCATGGAAAGCACAAGCAGCACCCTAACTCCCCACCTCTCCTGCAGAAAGCAGCATTGCTGAATTAAGAAGTGCCCACAGTGCACAGAATCCCAGAGGAACTTAAACTGCATTTTCAACTTGGACTTTGCAACTGTCTCTCTCACTTAAATGCATGCTGTCTCCACTCTTCTTCTCTAAGCTTATTTATTATGCAAATATAGTAATTTAAGTGCCTCAAAATTAGCTTCTCTTTCCTCTTTCAATAAATTTCATTCTGATTTAGCATCCTAATAGTTTGCTTCTAAAGGCTCCTGACACTCTAGGAAAGACCCTAAAAATTATCTAAATAAACATTAGCATTAAAGTTCATATAGTGCAAATCCTACCCTGTCCTTGCTAGCAAATTGAGTATTAACATCTCAAGCCTCCACAGCTCTGAGTGCAGCCAAATACTTGGCCATCTCTCTTCTTTTAATCAGGACACCACAGTGATCCAAACCTTGTTGAGAGTCATAAAGGATATTAATCTGGGCTCTGACTTTGGTCCTTGGATTGCCCTTGTTTGCTTGGATATCAGCACTGCATTGTTTGCTGGCATTCTTCACAATGGGCCACCTTCTTAATTATCCTGGAGTTACATATCATCACTGATGTAGTGCTTCCTCTCAGCTACCACTGAAGTCCATGGTCCAGCTAACCCTTCACCAGCCAGCACCTGCCAAATTGCCACTTTCCCTTTGAAAGATGCCAAAATGCTGGCCTGAACATTTATCACTCTAACGTTAATTACCATCATACATTGTCCCATATGGTGGCCACCTTGGTTTCCCTCAAGTCATCTGCAGCGCACTCAGAAAGCAAGAGCAAGACTGCTGACCCAGAGGCACCCAGGCCACATCCATCTCCTCTGCAAGGCAGAATGAAAAGCAACGCATGCAGCAAGAGCCTGACCGAAATGCACTTTTCACACCTCTGTAGCTGAAGAAGATACAGGTGTCTTAAGCACAAGTTCTTCTACAGGGCCTCTGGACCCCAGCACCTAACGCAGAGTTCAGGGGCTTCTTAGCATCTGACTACCCTGGTGAAGCCAGCAACATTAGGAAACCACATGCCCCTTTCTTTCCAGGGAAAGGGCAGAAGGGCCCTGGAGAACACCCACGTGGAGGCAAGCAGGGCCATCTCATGCAGTTTGAAAACAATCTTGCTCACAATTGTGGGAGGCTGGAGCACAGCACCAGACAGCTCCCACTGGCTACAGGAACACCTCAGACACAGCAAAGGCAAGGCACCTGTCTTTAAATCATTTCCACAGCTTAGCGTCACCTGCCTCCCATCTCCTACTTAGCACAAACCCCAAACTAAGGCTGCTGACATGCTCAAAGGGGTTTCTTCCAAAAGGAGACATTTATCCCTCCCCTGTCAAGGCTGAAACTTGCAGTGCTTTCAGCCTTTGGAGGCTGTGAATCAGATGGTTCTGTCACAAAGCCTGCTGTCTGCATTGCAGAATTACGCCTTTTCAAACTCACACTATTTTCTTATTTATTTAAGGAGATGAGATTCATCTGCCAAGACTCTAAAGAAGAACTTCCATTATTTTGCCTTACACTCCTGAGCAGAGCCAGATGAAACTTCTGCTTGCTTACCAGAAGCTTTTTGCCATCTCTCCTAACTTTACTGTCCCTGCTGCTTTTTCCTCTTTCTGCCTCCAGTCTGGAACACCCTCCTCGCCATGTGAATATTGCAAAGGCTTCTTCTAGCCCTCTTTCTTTTTTCCCTGATATTTTTAGAAAGTGGCTTGCTTTCATTTCACTGTCTGGGGATGACTGCTTTTTGCCACGATTGAACTCTTCCCTCCCTCTTCTGTTGAGAGCGCTCCACAAAAGACCTTCCTGGGTTGGAGGGGTTGCTCGGTGGTCAGCTCCTATGTAAAAAAGGACAAGTGGAACTCGGGGGCATCACACACAGCCCTGTTACCGCTTTGTGGATGTGAAACACAGCACAGCTTTTAATGTGGCCAAAGTTTGGCTTACATTAAAAATATAAGAGGATAACAATAAACATTCACAGCAAACCAGGTGAATGCTGACTTTTTTAGCTGGGGGGATGTGGGGGTGGGAATGAAATATCCCAAACTTCAATAACAACAAAAAGGCCACAAAAGCCAAACCCCCACGCACATATTTTCTTCCAGAAGATCCTAGTTTCCCAGTTGTTTTCTCTCTACAACATTCACAACACCTTTAGGGATGTCGGTAGAAATTATTTATTATCCTGGCAGGGGAAGGAGCCTCCGCGGTGCAGCGCTCCCAACCGGGCAGCGCAGCGCTCCCGCGGGACCCTCGCTCCAGCGAAGGGAGCGCGACCTCTGGAGCCCCGAGGCTGCGGGACCCGGGGCGGCCCCGAGGCTGCTCCCCCGAGCAGCCCGCGCCTCTCGGGCATCTGCGCTACCTGTGCGGGCACGGGCAGCATCGCCCCGCTGTCCCCGCCACCACCACGGATGTCCCATGGTCCCCGCACAGCCGCCCCGCAGCGTCGGGCTTCCCCCACGCGCGGCAGAGCGGAACCCCCTCCGACAAGCGGATAACGCGGTGTGAAGCCTCGCACACGCCGCGGAGACGAGAAGCAGGATCGGCAGCCCCGAGCCCGGGGTAGGCGTCCCCCCCGCCGCGGGGCAGCTCCCCGGCCGTCCTTACCCGCAGCGCCGCCAGGTCGATGCCGTCCAGGCTGCGGGCGGCGCAGTCGCGGGCCATGGCTCCGCCGCCCCAGCTAACGGTGCCGCGGGCGGCCCGCGCCGGCCCGGCCGTGCCCCGGCGGGCGCAGGGAGCCGGGCAT
>VXAZ01010076.1:308847-349377 GCA_013399875.1 Gymnorhina tibicen
GAAGGGCCGGGCCGGGCCGATAGTGGGGACCCCTTCGCGCGGCAAGCCCCGCGCTCCCGGCCCGGCGCTGCGCTCCGGCGCAGCGCATGGGGTAATGCCCCAGCCGCTAGCCAAAGCCCTGAAACCTCCCAAAACTGCATTGGCAGCGTCTAAAGAAGAGGATTTTATACACACACACGCTGAGACACTCCCAGCCCCTTGCCCTGGGTGACGGGTGCTGCGAACACGAGCCCACGGGGGTGACGGCAGCGATGCTCCCAGCGCCGAGCTCACAGCAATGCTCACAAAGTCGGCTCAGCCCCGCGGCCCCACGCGGAACAAGGGCACGGGCGGTCCCCGCGGTGCGGAGCTGGCAGCAGCCCCTCCGCCAGCCCGGCCCCGAGCGCCGCAGGCAGATGCACCGCGGCACCACAACCTCTGCTGCCTCTCAACCTCCTTCCCCCGGTTACTGGGACCACAGAAGGACCCCACCGTACTACCGTAGTGTAGCAGGCTGGAAGGACTTGTGAGCATTCTTGGGCCTCGTATTTAGAGACAAAAAAACAGTGGAAATGCACTCATTCCCGAAGGATGTTCAGGGCAATGTCCCCCCTGCAGAGAGCAAGCAGAGGGGCCGATATTCTCAATCAGTACTTTCACAGTTGCAGACATAAAATCAAGACAAAGCGGTCAAAGTGTCTTTGGTGCCTATTAGCACACCAGGATGGCTGCAATGCCAGCAGCGAGGGGCAGTGTTGTAATAAAGGCATTTGGCAATTTCCTTGAAAGAAGTGCTGATGTATTACTCAGCTTCAAAGTATTGTACTACAGCCCACGCTGGGTACATTATTGCTAACGTGACCCTGCATTTGTGCTCTGTGCCCACTTGCAGGCCAGCATGTGGAGGCACTGCTAAAGAGTTGAGGCCGATCACTGCATTAAAATGTGAGTTTGTTGAAGATCTAAACATGTAATGCAGCAATGTGCAATACAGCAAAAATCCACATACAGCAGCAGCCCAGCCCCCTGCTCTCCCCTGAGCAGCATTTAGAAAGTTCTGGCCCTCATGTCACCTTTGTCAAAGCTAAGCCAGAGCTTTGCTCCCCATTCGAGCCTTCCTGCCTTACATAAATACATCATTAGCCTTTTTGCTTGTGCTATTTCTCACAATCCCTATTTATCTCTTCTCTCTAACCTTCAGGCTGTCCTCTGTCTCCTGCCACTTTCCACTTCCTTCCTGCCTCCCTGGTGAGAACTGGTGTGAAACTCTGACTCTTGTCTACCCAACACCCTCTCTCCTGCTCCATCTCTTAGATCCTTTGCCAAAATTAATCCTGCCTGCCTTGCTCACCTCTGATGAGTGCTCCAACTTGAGGATATAATTTCTACTTGACAGAAAGCTCTACCCAAAAATGAGATGAAAATCTGTGTTTAGAAGTACAACATGGCTTGTAGTATTTTTGCAGGCAGGTCTCACTATCCCTGCTATCTGCTTTTATCACCACATTTCATTGCCTTCCCCCTGCACCCTGCTGGGAGTTTCTGTGGATGCTCTAGTCCCACTCACACCACTACAGGCAGGGCTCTGAGCAATTCTTCCCTTGCTGCTGAGGAAGGCAAAGCATCATTTCTCCATAAAGGCCTTGCAGGTCTACCAAAAGCAACAGCTGGTTTTGTGACTGATATTCACAGCAGATCTGCTGAGGCTACAAATGTCACCAGGACAGGCTACTTTACATTGTAGAACCAGATTTATGAGGCCTGAGTTCTTCACCAGCTTGCTGACTGGTTCTACAGACACAGAAATGTGGTCCAGGTGTCCCCCACGGCCTTATACCCTGCTCCTGGAAAATCCTTCCTGAAGCAAACAGGGTGCTCGAGCTATTGCTGACCTGTGAGCAGGCTCTCCCACTTTGCTCTTCTGCATGAAGCTGTGTGGCAGAGTAACTCCCAGGAATCAGGAATTCGATGCATTAGTGCAATTGTTAATAAACCCACATTCACCTTACCAATAATAAAAAGTGAACAGGTTCTCTTTGCAATAAATTCAATTTTAAAAATACCGAACAACCAAAGCATACAACACAAGAGACAATTAAATGCTATCAGTACAGCTTTCCTCTCCAGCAGCCATAGTCAAAACTCTGAAGCCAAATTTGGCAACCACAGACCTGAACATAAACACCTTTCAAATGTCTATGTGCATGCAAAGGATGTTTTGTATTAAAAGGGAAGTTCAAGAATGAAGGGGAAAGAACTTCCTTTGTTTCAACAACGGAAATGCCATTGTACCCCCAAAGTACTGGGCTAATTTCTGAGCTCTTCTGTCATCATCCTAACACAGATTTGGGTCCATAATAATCCTACCAAGAGTAATTGCCCCTGCCAGATGTGACACTGGGTAAAGGAAGAGAGTGTTTAAAGCTGAGGCTCAAATTGACATGCTGGCTTGTTTCCTCTAGCTTTGTTTACATTGGGTCTCAGCTACAGGTGTGAAGCTGGCAGAGAAATAAACAAGAAGATAACTCATAAGAGAACAGGATTTCTGGTCTACAGGAAATAAACAGCTTCTTAAAATGGGAGTTTAGCCTGAAAAGGACAAACTGACTTTTTTCAGCATTTTTCAGTTCTCTGAACTGTACATTCAGAAAAATTATCATTCAGAAAAACTCCAACACACATGGTCATCTTATTGAAATAATCACCCAGATGATGCTCAGGGAACGGACATCCCTGCCACTCCCATGGCTGTGGGAACAGCAAGGCTCAGCGGCTCATGCCACATCTGTGACTCCAGAGCTGACTCTCTGCATATGTTTCCCAGCATTTTCAGGATACAAATCCAACATGAAGCTCAGAAACCCCAAAGCTTAAGTTAGGCTCCCTGCCATACAGGTAGGAGACAAATCCTTCTTCAAGCTTCTGGGTTCCCCTGCTCCCAACTTCATGGTGGAGAGCTATCCCAGTGCGCCAGCCTGTCCCAGGACTCCTCTCTGCAGCAGCTCTCCAGCATGTGCTCCAATGTTAAATAGGATCTCTATGAACACCAGCTTTCCTTGGCACTGAAACACTCCCTGAGAGATTTATTTTGCTGGAAGTTTTCTTACCTTCTGTAAGGAACCTACATTATGCCCATGCCTGAGGCACCTGATCAGATCGATGCTGATGCTCCAACATCAGCACCTTTCTCCCAGAATAAAAATACTTTACAAAATTCTCCATTACTTTTGGGTTTTATATGAACTAGAGATTTTAGACATCTCCTTAGTGTTTCTTTAGGGCACAACCCTTGGCTGGCTAAGATTACACATTAGAAGTCTTTATAGGCTTGCATACAGCCTGGATATGTCTGGATGCTAGCTTGGTAGCAGTCATACAATGCCAGGAGTACTATTTCATGACCACAGAAAAGCAGAGAATACTTTTATCAGGTCACACCTTGGAAAATACCAGGATAACTTAGTGCAGCTGCTGCAAAAATATTTTGGACTGTGAAGGGAAGATTTAAGTTTCAGGTCATGGACATCCAGTTACATTCCACTTTAGTTAAAAGATGCTAAAAAAATGAACTACCAACCCAATCCACTTCATATCTTCAGCATTCCTGGGACCCATCCCTACAGTGCTTGGAAATCACAGTAAAATGTCATTGTTTTTAATGCATTGTTGGATTATGCTCTGGATATTTCTCATGCTTTGTCCTATTTGAACTAAAGAAAATTCCCACTTCACTCCAAACACATTAAGGCTGGGCCAGAAAGTCATATTTAAACCTGAATCTGTCTTCAGATTTCCACTTTGCAGAGACTGCTACATTAGGATCAACAGACAGGGTTTCTACCCTGAATAAACTGGAAATACCAGAAATCCAGACAAACAAACCAAAACAATCATTTCCTGTACAGTACTCAGTAGCACATACAGTAGTTTTCAGCTCTTTAAAAATTAAATAACTTTTTTCGGTTCCTGGCAACCATGCTAGTTCAGTTTCACAGGATATCCAAAATGAGACCAGCTTCCTTCCCAAAGGAATCCTGAGTGGACAGGCAAGCTGGAAAAAGTGCCTCTGACTACTGTAATCCCAGCCAGGATGTCCACCTCATTTCCCAAGGGTAAAGCTTAAAATATAGATCTCCCACAAAATGTGCATTACTCCAAATGCCACTCGCTGGGACTTTTGCAGGAATTTATTTTCTTTCCAGTGGTACCCAGACAAGCCAGCCTGTGCCAGGCTGTCCCCACACACAGCACAGGGAGCACGAGGAGCCCTCTCCTTGCAGCACCGATAACCCTCCATGGCTGCCTGACCCAGGACTTCACAGCATTGTTTCAGCTCAGCCCTTCAGAGTTTCTCAAGGAAACAAATGCTGCCACTGGAAGTTTCCAGTTTCCCATCAGTCCAGCACACAGCCCTGCTCTCCCTGAAAACAGCCACACCAGCACTTCCAGGGAGAGGAGTCGTATCCTCTGTAACAACGGTATTTTGTGCTCCTGTCTTTGGACTCTGTTCCAGCACCAGTTGAATCCTCAATGGTGATTTTGTGCAGTAATACATGAATTATACAGATAATAATTCTGTTTCCCTGTGTGAAAGCTATTTCTATTACTTTATCTCTCCATGAGAATTTTTCCTACTCCGATTTTCTTTTCTTTCCTGTGTCACTGAGTATTTCACTGTGACTCTGCCTCGTATCAGAATACCAAGTCAGTATCTGCCTCCTACAATGATACCAGTGCACAAAGGCTGACTGGCAATTTTGCAAAATAAAGAGAAAGATAATTTATTGAAATAAATTGAACTCCCACATTTTGTATAATTATTGTATCTTGCTGTTGTGCAGCCATCTGCCTTGCTATAAGTTTTTCCCTTCCCTCCCATCTTCTGCAAATTTATTTCATCATTCAAAGTAAGAACACTTTGAAACACTTTGCAAGGAACAGTAGCTATATGTTAGTAGGTCATCAGATCCCAATGGGGTTTATGAATACCATAATGAAGTTCAGCCCAACATCTGTCTGCTCTCTGAAACAGATGCAATTATGGAAAAAAATAGCTGCTGCCTCTTCACAGGCAGATCTCTCAATAAAAAAACCCCACAAATAAAACTGACAATGCACAGTTTAATCACTGCTACATTCAATTCATCAGTCAAAATATCACATGGCAGGCAGTTTTTTTCTGAAAGCAAGACAAGTTGTGGTAATTCTTCTGGCAGACAAGCAGGGCGTTTTTTACTTTAGAAAATCCTGCAGGCACGGCTTTGCCAACCAAATACTAACTCTGGATGACTCAGACCACTGTTCCCTTTTATCCAAACCACTGAAGTTTGGTGGTTAGCTAAAAAGGAACTGGTATCTGAATCACCCTTAGTTGGGAGGAATTTTCAGATTAAAGTCTTGGGCACAGGGTTTTGGGGGCAGGGTGTTGGTTTGGTTTCTGTTCCCTTCTTTCCCAAAGGAAAGAAACAAAGATCAACAACTTTAAATGTGGGGACACCTTTCTTACTCAAAAAAATATTTTAAAAAAACTAACTTAATCCTGTCTTTTTAACCTTCTCATTGTCGTGTGTCAATCGGGCACATTCTCAGTAAATTATACAGATTTTTCAGTCCTGTTGCAAGCCTAACCCATGCCTCACAAAATTACACAATTTTAACCTTTCTTTAGCTATAAAAAAAGCTCAACTCATTGCTCAAGTGCATCTTACACATCTGCATTTCCCAGGCCCTCTGCTTCTCCTTTTCTTAGAGGAGGAAAAAAAGGCAAAAGAGGAACTGTAATTTATGAAACTCTATCCAGCCCTCTGGAACAAAACCTGCCCTCTGTGACCTATATTAAACATCTTTGGGGAAGTCTCCTCTATTCTTGCTCCAACTTCCCTTTAGTTCCAAGCTGCTTTTCATCTCAGTATTTTGCCAACTCTGACCATTTTAAACACACTTGGGTGCCCCAGTGCAGTGCCTGAGTCTTTTAAATCCTCGTCTTTTCCTCAAGGGAATTGTATGCTGTGTTTGGGAGGCTGCCTAATTTGTGTGTGTCTTCTGGATGGGGAAAGCAAAGGGAAGCTCATTTAGGCATTGAGCAACAGTGTCCTCTTCCAACATTAACTGATGAATAAGTCTGTGACTTTTCCTGTAGATCTGTGCCAGTCCTATCTAAACATTCTCTTTGTATATTAATAAACCTGCACATAACTTCCAGCCAAGTTTCACTTGTGCCTGTAACACCATGCTCAGCCTGGAAAGAGGCAGCACAGCTCTCATGGGGGTCTGTCAGCTTCTCACTGCACAGCGTTTTGGGCAGAGCATTCAGTAGGTGCACTCGCCTTGATGTTGGTGCTACACAGTGTAGCTGTCAGCTGAGACTGTGAACATTTAAAAAATTAAATCTGACAAGTTGTTTAGTGGTTTGGGAAGAATGGGAAGGCTCTGTACTTCTGCCAGTCGTTCATTGATATTTAGTCATGGAAGTTTTGTGGGAAAGAAATGTGTTTGCACAGGTCTGAGACTGGGTGTATTCACTGTTTTTATTGATAACTTGGAAACAAGTGCTAAATAAACCCATTGAAACAATATTCACCTGACCAGCAGCTCGTGCCATGTTACATGCAAGCCCAGCCTGCACACAGTGGGGTGAAGGACTGTGGCACAGATCCTCCTCCCATTGCCTGGGTACTGCCCAGAGCCCGAGAGACACAAACTATGTCAAATCTGTGGGAACACCTCATTGCAATACTGTAGGACAAGGGCTGATGGGATCAACTGCATAAGCAAGGAAAGACAAGGGAAGGGACTTTCCCTCCAACACTGCTTTGCTGAGGCAGCAGCTCCAGCATCTTTCTAGTAATGCACAGAGCAGAAATGAAGACTTGGATTCAGTGAAAGGAGGAGGCACAAAAATTAATACTGAGGACAAAATTGTTTAATGTGCCCCCTTGGAATAGCTAAAGCTCTAATCTTATTAAAAAAAGAAATGACTTTTTATTTTCTCCTAAGGAGAAAATAGTGGCATTTTAATCGCACGAGACATAATGAGAGCCAGTAGCTGAAGCAGAAACCAAACAATAAACAATAAACCTCTCCCCAAACTAAAAAAACCTCAAAAAAGTAGAAACAAAGGCACCACATGTTCACAGACCTCCTGGTTTCCATTTCTCATGGGTCTCTCACTTTCTAATTCCTAGGGTGTGAAAGAGTGCTCAGACCTCCCCAAATTAGAGCAGCTTTCAGCAGCCTCTCAGACAGCTTCACTAGTCCGAAGTTACTGGGGAGCCAGATGTCCTGGCCACAGCAGCCTCTGTGCCACCCAGGAAACCTGTTCCCTCTGGAGGGCTGATGGCTGCTGCGCAGGAGCCAAGTCACAGCCAGGCCCTGAACTGCCACCCTATAGCACACTTGGGCTTCTCCTTCCAGCAGGGAGATTTGGGGATTTAAACCAGCTTCTGTTTTCACAGCAGCTTAAGTTCTTTAAGGAGTTTAGCTCCATAAGCCAATTAAACATCTTTAAGTCCTTGAGCTCTCCTACCTTCCCCGAGCAGTTTGCACGATTACATGGCTTTACAGGCTGAAAGCTGGTTTCATCTAGCCAGGACCTGAGCATCTTAGGAGGTCACAGGCCTAGCAATCCCAGGTGGAGTCAGCAAGTCTGGAATCCTCTGCAGACCAGACTCAGAGTGCTGCACTCTGTGGCCTCGATCCTAAGAGCAAATTCTTGCAGGTTTGGAAAAGGCCAACTCCACCTTTATTCCTTTACTTTCCAGAAGCCCCAGCTCTAGGTTATAAAGTAATGGATGGCCCATGCGCTCGTAAACTTTACACACTGAGAGTGGGAGTAAACCAGTTATTATCCTCATTTACACATCCACCGTAGAAGTGTAGGCAGACATAACTGGTGTCATCCCCTTGGGTCCCATCCCAGTGCCTTATCTCTCCTTCCTGTCTTTTTCCTTTGGATTAGTTAACACTACACGTAGGAGAACATTGTCATTTGATATTTGAATATGAAAGCTTAGAACGAAGTCTCTGAAGTACTGTTCTAGGCTTTTTTCTTAGGGTTTCTTTCTGTTTGTTTTTAAATGGACAAATCAGCAACATCTCGAAAACCAGAAAACCACAATATAAAATTTTATGAGAAGCTATCACCAGCCCCCTTTGTTTCCTGTAGAACATATCCTGCACAGCTAGATATATTTTTATATAAAGTATATAGATCTACATTATATATACATTTAAAAATCATTGTATATGTTCTAAATGCTCTTTTTAAGTCAGTTAATAACCATATGTCATTATGTTGTCAGAATACAGTTTTAACTCCTTCAAAGAAAAACCAACATGCTGCAGTAACAATGTGATTTTGTAAACAGTTGTGGATTAACATTCAGTGACCACTGAATCTTCTCTGTGATTAAAAATCCCCACCAGCTGCCCAATCTGCTTTTGTCAGTGAACTTGCTGTCATTTTATAGCAATAAATATACAGTTTCCCCACATACTTGAGGTCAGTTGCACTTACGCCTGGAAAGGAGCATTTACACGAGTGTTATGTGAAGGGCAGATCTGTGGCTCTGGAGCTGCTCAAGGTCACCATCTCTGTTTCTTCTAAAGCAGTGACAAATCATCCCAGAAAACTCTGTCTGCTCTGCATCCAGGTAGTGCCCTCTCCATCAGGTTCACCCAAGAAGGATGTGACACTGAGGTGCAGCCCTTGGACCCTGAAGCAGTTCTGGGGGTGCTGGAATGGGCTTTCCAAGATGAGCCCTGTCCCAGCACAGCACTTTGTGCCATTCATTACCTGAACCCCCAACTCATCAATGCCTTTGTGCAACTTGGCGACCTGCAGCTGTCACTTGCAATTTGCAACACACTGCTCTGCTGCAGCAAACAAGAGTGATGCCTCCACTATGGTCCATCACGCTTCCCCCAGAACTTTCCATCCCCCCAGTTTCAGGGCACCTTGGCTGTGACTCAGTGGTTTTTGGGTGGTTTTAGCCAGCCCAGCACTGCTCCCCTTGGCCCTGGCCCTGGCTGTGCTGAGCCATTTGGGACACAGTGCCATTTGTCTCCCCAGCCTGGCTGTGCTGTGGGCTTCCCTGGTGTGGATTAACACCCATGTGCTCAGTACCTTCTCTTCTTTAATCTGTTCTCTCAAACCAGAATCCTCAGGCTGGCTGTGAACAGACATGCACACACTGTGGGTGCTCACACACCTCCTCTGAGCCACATGCTTTCTATCGTCTCTTGCTTTGAAGTAGCAGTACCACTTCCATTCTTTTTCCTAGGTGTTTTTTTCTTTGATCAATATAAAAAAATTCTAAAAACCTACAGAAAAAAAACCAACCAGAAAACTTTCAGTTTAACTCTGCAATACTTGAACCCTTTTGTTCTTTTTGCTGGATTTAGGTCACCCCACAGAGACCTTTCTTTCTTGTCCAGGCATGTCCTCCTGCTCAGGCTGATAACAATTTGCTTTACTTGTGTGTGGCTGTAGTGGTTTGGGTTTTCCCTTGACATTTCTGTGAACAGTGTAGAAAAGGTTGGTAGTGTTTTATCCTCATTCCCTTTCTCCTTTTCACTTATTTTGATTATTCTCCCATACCAATGCTGGCTGTTTCTCCAGTCATATTTAATCCCCTTTGTGGCCACCTCAAATTTTTCAATGCATATGCTGGCATTAAATTGCCTGTTATCCTGTCCTAATTTCCATGTTACAACTGCTCAGAGGATAATAAAAATGTATCTTTTTTTTTTTCTCTTTGCCTTTGTATTGTTTATTGTTCATCTATACTGGGAGAGCCTGTGAGTCCTTTCATGACTATTATTTTTTCCACATGTCCAAGCTCAAACTGAGAATAAGAAAGCTTCCAGGGCTGATCCTTCCTTGGCCAGCATTTCTATTGCATTTTTGTTTTTAACCTTTTGAGAGCCATTTTCTGCAGTTTTGCATTTCCAGTTCCCAGATAGGAACCTGGGGGTGGCAGGGAGGGCTCACAGGGGCCAGCTCTGGGGTGACTCTGCAGTCAGATATGCTGAGGCTCTTTGCAGAGGCATAAGCTAAGAGAAAGGTAACTGAGACCTGGTTGCCCTTAAGGTCAGGAGGGACAATTCTGGCCTCTGTGACTTTTGTGGTCTTTCACAGCATAGCTGACTCTGGGAAGATTTGGTTGGTTTGAGTGGCAAGCTCACTTCTTAAAATTTGGTGTAGGACTTGATGTCCTACCCATGTAAAACTGGGGGAAGGGGGAAGATCGTGGTTTTGTACTGCAGCTGGCAAACTGAAGATACTTCTGGTAACTTCCCTCCATGTTAGAGGGAAATCACAAGTTCTGCCAAGCCACATCACATTAACTAATCTAGTTACAAAAACACAGACTCTGTAACTCACAGGTCTTTTTTTGTCCTTGATCGAGACCGTTGGACCAACTAAAGCCAAATGCTCAGAGTTACTATAGTCTTCCTTTTAAGCCACACAGATTAATGGAACAAATTCTCATTCAGAGAAATCAGGTACAGATCCCTAGTGACTATACTGATTTGACTCTGGCTTTTGAGCAGTATAAATTACAGCAGAATATCATTATTAATTTCAGCTGTCCCCTGCTCTGGCAAATTATCATTCATCTCCCCAAATGGGTATCTCAGCTGGAGACCTTTATTTTATCAACTTAGTGGAAAAAATCTACACTGTTTCCTCCATCCAAATTAGCAGTCTTTAGCAGTGGGGAAGTCTTTCTTAGATGTAGTGCTGACTAGTGCTTGCTTAGCAGGCACCAGCACATTTTTTACCTTCCAACACATACCTGAAATGTCTCACCAGGTCCATGGCTGCCTGCTCAGGAGTTAGTCACTTCCTCCATAGCCTGTAGGGAAGACAGCAAAGTTAAAGAAATGCTCAGTTCTAACAAAACTTATTGTTGGTGTCTCACCGCTCACATGTACACTGAACTAATTTCATTCCATAAGGAAAACACCCAGGCTGAGGCCAGGGACTGATCATTAAAGACTGGTTTCTTGATGTTACTTGGTAAGCTTCTGAATCAACCAAGTACCATAAAATGTCATTTCTAAATGTTACAGTCAGCCTCACTGCCCAAGTGCCATATTTCAGGTTGCCCATGAGGAACTTTTCCCTTCCCAGAGCCAGGGAATTAGTCATGTGGCTCAGTGCAAAGTACTAGTTAAACATGAAAATATTTTGTCAGGGAAACAGTGTCAGTGCAGGGTGGTTGAGGGGATCAGCAGGGATAACCCAGCACATGGTAAACCTGGGAAAAAGCACAGTGGGCTGGGGCAGGGGAGGTAAGCCCAGGGGAAAATCTCATTCCCCGTGGTGCCAGGCAAAGCCATGCAGACACACTGAGGCTGATGATAATGTGAGGTTGTTCTGCTTCAGCTACTTTGTGAAAACACTGCTTCCACACCACAGTTTTTAAGTACTATTAAAGAAGGTAAAAACTTGCTGCAAGTTAAACTGGTCCTGGCTAGGGTACCTGGTGATACTTCAGCCACTCTCACATTGTAGCTTTGCCTCCAGTGCTATTCCTGTGGCTTTTTGCTGGCTTAGGGGGAGTGAGTATTAGAAATCAGACTCTCTCACAAGGTTTATTGAAATGCAGTTGCATCTTCTTCTGTGGAAGGGACAGTGACAGCTCCTGGAGCCCTGTGCCCTGGATGCTGGCCCCAAACAGGCATCCCTGTGCCATCCCTCACACACTGTACCCTTCTGCACTCCCACCTCAGCTTCTGTCACCACCCTGCACAAATCACTGCACTTTCCCTGGCTCTCTTGGAGAGAATTTGTGCTTTACAGTCTTACTGTAAAATAACAAGAATCAGGCTTTTAAAATCAGGAAGTTTCTGTAAGAGACTTCTGTGCTTTTGCTATAATCGCTCCATATGCTCCTCTGACAATTTCCATGACCTTATTTCTCAAAACAAAAAAAAAAGAAAGAAAGAAAGAAAGAAAGACAACTCCCATCATCCCTCAAGTCTCAGAAGAGCTCTCCACACAGTAAAGGAGAAGCAGAGGCTGCCAGCTTTCTATCTTGATCTCTTCTTACACATGTTTAACCCTCAAGGTACAGTGGATGCTGAGATTTACTCTTTCGTAACATTTGTTTGGCTGCCAGAAAGGAAAAATGATTAGCAGTTCAAAGGCTACATTGCTGTATTTTGCAAGAGAAGCCCTTGTCATGGGCTGCCTCTATTTTGCTGACTGTGGACGTGAACTGTGATGTTCAGCTGGCCACAGGGCACTTGCGTTCTCTGCCCATTGGGCTCTGCTGACCCACCTCTCTGTCCCATCCCAGTGTTTGTGGTGCCGTGTGGGAGATCTTCACTGCTGCCCTGCAGGGCCTGTTTATCCTCTCTTCCTCCCATGGGCAGCAGCACCCAGACATCACAAGTGGTACCCAGACCTTGCAAGTGGTACCCAAGACCTAATGTCTCATCTCCCACTTAATCTGCATGACCAGCTGTGACCAGCTTTATATGGCACATAAAACACTTCCTGCTCTGTTCAATGCTATTTCCACGCCCTCTCCCTAGACTTCAGTATGGTAAAAACAAGTAAGATGATGAGCTTTTAAGATACAGTTAATGGTTTAAGAAAGGGATTTAAAACAAATTGCGAAATTAATGACTATTGTTACTGTTTCCTTTATTAGCCCCTTATTAGCCTGTTTCCTGAGGACAGAGCTGTTTGGATAGGATTTACCTCTCTTTGGACCCTGAGGAGCTCAGAAATTTGGTATAAATAGCTTTAGAAACCTTTTTGTGGGTTTTAGAGCAGGCTGCAATGATCACAAGATGCTGCTGCCATTGTATCCAAGCAGAGCCCATGCCCTACACATCCCCACCAGCTGCCAGCATGGGCAGATCTGCTGAAGAGTGGTGGTGGGCTCCTTCCCCTCACGCATCAGCTCCTGCCCCTCTCTGCCCTGAATTGCTGCTCTGTAGCATCTCTTGGATACACTCACCCAGCCTGGCTGCTTCTGCCATGTCACTCTTCTCGTGCTTGTATTTCACATCTGGGGAGTCTGCCAAGGACAAGCCAGGTCGAGCAAGTTCATGAACGTTCTCCTTTGTTTTGTTGTCCCAGGCTGCTCACTTTTGTTCCACAATAAAGGGGCTGCTTTGAATTATCTGTGCAACCTGTACCTACACCTGCATTGGTCTGGGCAGTTTGTGCAGAGGGTAACTGAAAACTTATGGCCCTAGGTTGAAGCCTTCCTTGCAGATTGTCAATGTCACATCACAGATGCTTCTTCTGTTCATTATGTTGATGGGTGAAAGCAATGACGTTTGAACTTTGTTCAGATTTTTGCTGAGTTTGGCAGCATAAGAGCCAGAGCTCTAATATGGGTTCAAGCTGGTTGTTAGGTACAAATTATGTGTCAGTTCAGTGTTTTCCCCCGCTGTCTTCTTTGCCAATAATTTGCTACAGTGCACAGGATTCCTGTCATCCTGCCAACCTGCGTCCTTCCAAAGTCACTTCAGTACCCGTGATCAGCTTCTGTCTTTTCCCCTCTCTGCAATGAGCTGCTGATCTCACACAGAAGCATCACGGTTCTCTCTGGGAGAGCTCTGCCATACCCCCAAAACAACCCCGCTGTGACCCCCTTGGGGCACCCCCAGGGGCTGTTCACACAGGCTGGAACAAACTTTTTCTGTTGGTTGAGATGATGTGGCCACAGAGCCAGGATGAGGCAATTTGCCCTGGAGTTACCAGTCCAGTCCAGGGAATATTATCTATTGCACTATCCTACTCCAGAGTGGGATACTGTGGGCACAACCCAAACTCTGCCATTGGTTTTTGGTAGGATCTTGGGTAAAATGGCTCTAAACCCTACTTTTCATTTGCTAAAGGGTGGATTTGCTAAAGGGTGGATTATTTGCTAAAGGGTGGATAATATTTCCCCAGAGGAGTTAGATGTTAGATTGATTGTTTCATGATCACAAAGCCTTTGATATCCTTTAATCAAAGAGCTGTTAAGGGTTTTAAAGATTGTTATAATTTGTGGAAGAGATGTTAATGCTCTGTGTGCAGCCTATACAGAACATGGAGTCTCTAATGTTATTTGGGGACTAAATATTAAATGCTCCCTTTTAAGATGCTGACAGAAGTTACCTTTCAGCCTCACACACAAGCTGATTAGAGTAAAGTGTGCTTTGAAAGCTTCTTCACTTCTCATTAGACCCTCTCTTCTTGAGTTACCTCATAAGAAGTTAGTTTACATTAAGTCTAGGCCACATTAGGGTCTTGATTTCTCATGGAAATACATCTTCATAGCAAAAGCAAAACCCCTTGTGCTCTCTGCGTAAGAATCAGTAATTCTCTCCTCCACATCATAAATCCCAAGGCATGCTCTGAATCCCAAGTAAGTTTGATTTAGAAAAAAATTAGGTGCATATTCTTCCTTTGACAATTTTCATTCCCACCTTGGCTTGATTGTATTCCTCCATTAAAAGAGGGCACCAGAGATTTGCAAATCCCTCTATCCAGTATGAGCACAGTCTGAACTGGTTCTCTATTCTCCAGCCAAATACTTGAGCCCACCTTGCCACGCTGTGCATGGTGAGTATCTCACTGCCCTCAAATTTAGCCCTGTTGTGCCACCAGCTCCAACAGGTCCAGCAGTAGTTGTTGGTGCTCCCACTCCAGCAAACCACTTTGAATATCCACAGTGGATACTCACAGCCAGGAAAACATTTACTACCCACTGCTGTGTATGAAGGAACTACTTTACAGTCTCAGAAATTGCAAAACTCATCTCATATAAAAAACATTGTTCTTTGTGTTTGTCCTGAAGAGAAAGAAGCCCTTAAAACCTTGTAAAGCCAATTACACTCTATCAAAATGAATTAGAGGAGTTTAGAGAATACCTACCGTGAGAATCTGGCTCAGCTTGACAAACTGTATTTTTATTATTATTATTTATTTGCTTTACTGCTTAGTCTGTAGCTGTGCAGTAATATTGCAAAGAAGAGAAAATGCTGACAGGTCATGTTCTGCTTCTGTTGGCAGTGCTGATGTTTTATATTTATATGACAAATATCCTGGCAAAGCTTAGTAACTTTTACTTTATGTTTCCCTTCTTTTAGACATTGTTTTATAGCTCTTTGGAGCAGCCTTATTAACCTCTGAATTTCTCCAGTGGCACTGAAATGATCGAATGGCTTCTTGTGGTAAGCATTGCAAAGCTGTCCTTCCCTCAGCACCACAAACGCTGCAGGTCCTTTCTTTAGGAAAGCAAAATATATTTCAGAACACTGTTATTTGTGTTTGCAAGAATGTATCATGCCATTACTTTCAGTTTTCAAATTCTGCTTGCTTCCTATAACAAAATATTCCAAAATTCCCTATTTTTAACATTTGCTGGGCTAACTACTGCTAAATTGGAACTGCTTCAATCAATGTTATTTATGAAATTTCAAAACTTTAAATACTTCCAAGACTGTAGAGGAAGGTACATTTCTCTATTTTTCATTACTTTATAAACAAATACAACAATATTGATTATGTTAAATCAGTATTATTGTACTGTTCACGTACCCATTTTCCTTTGGGCCTGGGCAAAGAAACACTTCTGGCATTACATGCAAGTTGAAAACCTGTGGGACTGCAGAAAGTGTGAGGTTTTACTTTGTGGGGAATTTTCCCACACATAAAGAAGCAGATTTTTTCTTTTTCTTTTTTTTTCCTGTGGATGAAACCAAGAAATTCCCATCCAACCAAAAGCTGAAAATTTAATTTCAAAATTATCAAGGCAAGGAGTCTGAAGCAAGTGGGCTGCCAAGAAATGACATCTTTCTGGGGAGCTTCGCACAGCATCCATTGAAGAGTGGACAAACATGATGCATTCATACAAAAGCTGTCATTCCCCTTTAGTTACTCAGTGTTTCTGCCTGGAAAAATTCTTGGGCTCTGACTGCGCTCTTCTTTCTTTCCCTTCTTCACATTCTCCACTTTTTTTTGAGTCCCAGAAACTCTGCAGCCCCAGCAGGAACCTCAAAGGGTGCACAAGAGAGGATGCACAAAACGCTGCATGGCTGTGGAGGTCTCCTGCAGACAGAATTTCTGGACAAGCCATCCCATGGGATGAGCTCCCAGTTGCCCAACTGGGACACAGTGCAAAACCCTGCTGCTCTCCCATCCACGGGGTGGTATCACTGCCCGGCTAATGGGCATTGATGGCTTTCCCTCCTGTGACCAGGACTGTGAGACCTGACAGCTCTTCTCACCTCTGTTCAGAGGCAGGCATTGGGAAAGTTGCTTGGAGGTCTCCATAAGGGCTCAATTCTAAAGCCTGCTGAATGCTGTGATTTCTGGCACTGAACTGCCCTTCCAGGCCCCTGCTCAGCAAAGTATTTTTCACTGAATTAAGGGGAATTTAAGTATGTGCTTATGCATTTCAATGAACAGAGATAGCCTGTTGAATCAAAGGAACTACTGAGAACAGAGGCCCTTAAAAATAATGGGTTTTTTTCCCTTTAAAAGTATCTGTTATTTATTCCCAAGTTCTTATCTTGTTTATAACAAAGAATGAACAAAATTCCTTTCCCAAGGCTGGATGGTCCTGGAGCATATCCACACCAAACAGGGACAAAAATAAGCTTGATTTTAGACAGAATAAATAAGCAAATACTTCTTAGTCTCTAGCCTTCTATCTCTTTTGTCTTTTGTATTCCTCTGTACACAGTAAGAGTAAGGTATTATGGCCTTATCTAAAGTCTGCTGGACTTGATGGAACTCTTTCTGTTGGCTTGAATAGGTTTTGGAGCAGACCTGGTGGCAGAATATGGCAGTATCTTTATAGAGGCTTCTCATCTACTGTCTAGAAAAAGGAATATTATTAAAATACCAGCCCAGCACACAGCCCCCAAGAACTGTCAACATTCATTGTGTTACTTCATTTAAAATTACCCTGTTTTCTTGCTGAACTTTCTTTAGGAGCATAAATCTGTAGCACTGGATAGGCTTCCAGCCTCTGGCTCATTTTATAGACAATGTTTAAACCACAATTGCCTCTGAGGTACATCACACACAAAAGTAAGTACACAAGCAGTAGCTTCCAAACATTATCATAAACCACATTTAAGATGAACGTGCCCCAAACCAGAAGTCCCCATGGTTGCAATAAGGATGTTTGCTGCTGGTGATTTTTGTCACTGGGCAAGGCACAGCTTGACAAGCTGGGGGTGGATAGTCAGGGTGGTGTCCTGGCCTCTCCCCTGATAAATCCAGCTGATAAAGCCACCATGGCTTTGGTGAGACAGGGGAACACAAAATGCCTATATGCCTTTCTATTTCAGCTAATGATATTTCGCATGAATGAGCTGTGACATTTTTGCCACCAAGGCCCTGACCCAGCTGCCACCACTGCCACAAGGGACCCCACTGGAGGGCTGCTATGGAGATGATTCCCACAGTGGGACAAGCTCATGGCTCCTGTGCCACCCAAGTCCCACAGATGGATGCATTTCACTGTTTGACAGTGATTTTCCACTGAAGTGCTACCTATGGAAACACCTGACCTCTTGCATGTCACAGAGGGGCTCAAGCATGTCCAGACAAGGACAACAGAGCTGTGGAAAGGTCTAGAGCACAAGTCTGATGAGGAGCAGCTGAGGGAGCTGGGGGGGCTCAGCCTGGAGAAAAGGAGGCTCAGGGGGGACCTTCTCACTCTCTACAACTCCATGAAAGGAGGGGGTAGCCAGGTGTGGCTTAGTTTTTTCTCCCAAGTAACAAGCAACAGGACACAAAGAAATGGCCTCATGGGAGGCTTAGGTTGGAGTTGGAAAAATTTATGCACTGAAAGGGCTATCAAGCACTGGCACAGGCTGCCCAGGCAAGTGGTGGAGCTGCCATCCCTGGAGGTATAGAAAAAACATATGGCTGTGGCACTTGGGGACATGGGTTAGTGGTGAGCTTGGCAGTGCTGGGTTAATGGTTGGAGTCAATAATTTTAGAGATCTTTCCCAACCTAAACAATTCTATGATTCTGTACTGGTATCACACAAAACTGAGTCAACAAGAGGCCCCCCGAGCTCCCCCACCCCGACACTAAAAGCAGAGGGGTACAGGCAGGTCTGATTCATGTATATATTGTCATAGTGCTCAGTATACACTCAGAAATCTTAAAGCAGATTGTGACTTGGCATCTATAACTAAAAGATATTGATACACAGACACTCAGTGTGCTTTTGCAAAATGACAGAAAACCTGTTCTTTTCATGTTTCCTCAATACAAACATGATTGCATTTTGCCTTAGAATAACTACTGCTCTGAGACATATTATCATCAGGTAAATGAATTTGTTACCCATATTAAATCCTTGTAAATAAAAGAAGCAGACCAACCTGCATATGTTTTTTATTCTTTTCTTTTCTTTTCTTTTCTTTTCTTTTCTTTTCTTTTCTTTTCTTTTCTTTTCTTTTCTTTTCTTTTCTTTTCTTTTCGAGTTTGCATGCTTAATACAGAACTAGCAGGTTTAAAATCTCACTGAACATTCTATGTGAATTAATCAGATTCTAGAGTAATGTGGGAAGGAAAATAATGAAAAGTACAGCTTTTAATTTAAACATATGAAGCTCTTTTCATGCAGGGCTTTCTTTTAGGATTTTTTTTCTGTTTTTTTTTTCTTTTTAAATTACACTTTGCATTAAAGAACATAGCCAATGTAAACACAGTCTGTAACACTTATAAAACAGTGCAAATTTTGTAAATTTTTGGGAGGAGGTTGAAATACATATATTTATAATGGAGGTAAAATCACTTTCTTTCTCAGTAGAAAAATACATCTATTAAACACCTATATGTTTGGAACTTAACTTCACAAAAGAGAAAGTTATAGTTCTATACTGTGTAATACATTAATATCTTTTCTAGATTTCCATTTTCAGTGTTAGTGTCAAATGCATAATAATATTAGAAAAAAATGAGAGAAACGTATTATTTAGAACCTAATGAAAAATCTTACAGACAATAACTGGTGAAGGAGGGCATAGAATAAAGACTGGGGAAAGAAGCAATGGAAAAATACTGACCTCTATGAATTATTGCACATTTGAGATAATTTTCATGGCCTTTGGGCCAGTTCTGGATACTTTTAAGTCTTAGGTCAGTGTTTGTTTCCATTTGACAATTTACAATTCAGGTACAATTTAGGAACCACTGCAAAATGTCAAGGATTTACTGAACTTGTTTGCTGATGAAACCACAGGCAGCTGAGTAGAGAGTGCTAACTTTTATTCATGCAATCAAAGAGAAAAATGGTAAAGACATACTGAAGCACAGGCAAGGTTACCTGCCATAAAAATATTTTTGGGAACTTGCTCCAGCAGATCTTATTGAGACAAAACTCTCATGTCTGCTGTGTTGTCATTAGAGCCATGCCAAACACTCTAAAACTGGCTTTTGCCTTCATTATTTAGAGCTTTTTTCCTTTAATATGGTTGTCTCCATAGCCTGACTCTGCAACCCTTAACCAGCTGAGTATGGAAACCTCCATGAAACATACTGGTACTCACTGAGCAGCAATGCCTGATGCTGAGCACCTCTGTAACAATTCTCATCCACCAGCAGCAGGAATGCCACTCGAGAGCTAAATGACAGTATCCTATTTGACTGATGGGATCGCTCACACAAGTGTGAAATGAAAGACCTTACCAGTTGCTTAAAAATATCACTTTTCACTAGTTGCACAGACAGCAGAAATATTCCTGCTTCTTCCATATTTAAAAGGTACATAAATTGGCAGGTAGATAAACAAGAGAGAAAACTCTAATTTCAGGTGATTATCACTGCAACAGAAGTCAGACTTACTAGTAAACCTGAATAATTTAGCACTTAATCTCTGAATATTGCTGTAGTACTTCTTTTCTATTGCTGATGTTCTCACAAAAAAGGTTAATTTCAAATTGTAACTACTGGTTTTGGAAAAAAAATACTACATAAAACTACTTTACTACAAATCTTAGATCTTAAGAAATTTCAGATTAATGAATTGGCCAATAGACAGCTAAATTTATACTTAAAACAGTTTGATAAAAGTCATTAAAGATCTGCAAAAAAATGTGTAATAATCTATAGTTGACAGAAAAATTGTTTCAAATCCTCCTAAACATCTTCCAATATTCTAGTAAGTTGTTTAATAGAACTACATTGCTAACCATTGACTAGGAATACAACATGCCTCACTAATAAAATGAAGAGATGCTGATGGGAGCAGGTGATTTATTTTGTAGTAACTGTTACTATGCACTTTATTGATAAAGCTTCATCTGCATTGTTTCAGCTGGGCATCTTCTAAGAAGTATTTGCAAGACAATGTTACAAGGAAGGTTTCCTCCTCCTTCTTGTTCAGGATGATTCACCCCTTGTGGTCTGTGCAGGAGATAATAATTTTTGTAGCATGATTAGAATTTCAAACTGTACTGAAGTCTATATGAAAAACCCAACAACTTCTGTGTATTTCAAATACCGTTACTTAAATATGTATGGACGTTGGAGATTGTATACAGTGACCTTTTATCCATCTCAGATTGTAAACCTACTGTAAAGTGACAGGATGAGTTTTTTCTCTCCCCCCTCCTTTTTAAAGAAGCAATAAAACTGTACATTAAAAGACAGGAACGACATTACTGAGTTACAAAAGAATGCCCCCTTCGTCAATAATTTGTAAATGTAAACAAAAAAGTTCAAGTAGAAAAGCAAACAAATGTGCTGCTGTTTGGAATAGGTTTTCTCACCCCATGGGGTTTAGGGCAAAGTTCTTTACAGACGTGTCTTCATGACGGCCATGAAGCATCCCTAAAGAGTCCTGATGTTCACTACCAGATATCACTGGTGAAGCTGAGCTCCTTGGCTGATAAAGGTAGCAAGGGGTTGTTCCTGTGGAACTCCTGGGGGTCCTTGGCAGCGTTGTTCAGAGGTAGCTGTCCGTTGAGGAGCGTCAGGGGGATGTTACAGTATGTGTGGTGGTTGCTGATGGAGGTGATGGGCAGCCTGGATGCAGACACGTCGTACTCGTACCCTCTGCAGTAGTGTCTCATGTGCACAGAGTCTGCCTGCTGGTAATCGGTTAAATCTGCCCTTGACTCCACCAGCGTGGCAGAAGTGCCTGTGACGGCAAGAGAGGGCACAGTCTGGAGGTCTCCAAAGAGGCCCTGCTCTGCAGAATCCAGGACCTGATGCCGAGATACCACCTCCTTTTTCTTCCCTGGCATTTCAAAGACTAGGCGCTTCCAAAACTTAGAATTCAGTTTGCTGCTTTTTGGTCCTTTCCACTTGACCACTGAGAGAAGTTTGATGGTGTGCTTTAATGATTCCACTTCATGATAATTCACCTTCCCTTTTAATTCAGTACACTCAATCAAAATAACTTTGATTTCTCCACTGACTAGCATGTTATGGAGTCTGTTTTCCATCTCAAAAATACTCCATCCTCTCCTGAGAACATAGTCTGGAGTTAACACGATAATGAGTCTTCTGCTTTGCTCAACACATCTTGTGAGATCTTCAATGTAAGCTACAAATTATAGAAAGAGAGAAAGAGTAAAGAATAAAGAAGTCTATTGTATTAAAACATCAGGCTTGCAATCAAGTATAACAAAATTCTGCAGTTTACTGAGCCACACCATTTAAAACAATGGCCATTTCAATATACTCCAACAAAAATAGGATTGTGTATCACAAAATATTTCTGTTTATGGAGTACACATAGAAAACTCCTTGATAACACCCTCGATCCTTTGCTATTTTTCCCTGTTCATTGCAGCAGAATGACATAACACCTTTGCTGTATAGGTGCATTAGTGAATAAAAACACAGTTCACTTAGTGAAAAAAATATAGGTCAAGATCAATGTAATGTTTGTGTAAATTCTAACATTAACATTGGTTATGATTAACACCATGCTGAGGGATGCACGCTCTGGGAAGCAGTTCCCGTGTTCCAGATGCACAGACATGAGGGTGCTGCAGGGTGTATGAACCATAACTTGCAAAAGCTCAAAAAGAAATGAACCCTCATCACATGCAGAACTTGTGCTATTGCATAGAAGCATCACAGTAGCTTTTTCTTCTTCAGGTATTGACCACAAAAGCATAAGAACATTCTTTGTGGCCCAGTGGTCTGTTTTAATATCACAAACCTGTGCTTCTATGTACCCCAAGGTATTAACAGAAACTTTGCAAGTGACAGGAACAAATGGAAAATTTAAACATATTGGAAGTATTTATTTGTTCAGACATCAGTGACAAAGAAAATAGTAGAATTCTTTTATTCATGCATGCCAAGTAGTTGCAAGCGATCAGTGTAAGCAGAAATGCCAGCCCCATCAGAAGGTCCATGATGCCAGTTTATGGAACTTCAAATTATTCGTGAAATTGGACTTGGATCCCTGAGTTTCACTTACCCCAGGGATGGTAGGGAAGAGAAGCCAAATACATGGGTCTGACATGGAACAGGATGGGCAAGAGATCTACTTACAGACCTGATCCAAAACCTATTCAAATGAACAGACTTCAACAAACTTCAATGGGTTTTGGGTCAAGACCAGAAAGATTAAATCCCTTGAACAAAATGTTCTACCCCACTAAGGGCAGAAAATGTTCACTGGTTGCACAGCATTCCAACTGCAAGCTTTCAGACAGGATATCTTTGTGTTTTTAAACTACATGAACCTCTTGACCATGCTACTGGGAATGTGCTGCCTGACAACAGAGGAGAAGCACGTGTTAGAAATGAAGACTTGGACACAAGAGCTGCACAGAACAGATCTTTACTCAGCACAGGGCAGGACTTCTCTTACACATCTGCCCTCTAGCAGGAACAATAATTACAAATAACATCATTAATCAACATCTGTTACTGCAAGACTCATTTTATAGTCCCAGGCACCATACCACAGCATGCTTATTCACACCACTTCCAGTAAAGTAAATAGCTACAAAATAGGCCAACAGGAACATTCTAAAATAGCTTATTTGCATGAGACTGAAGGCATAGTTAGCATCGAATCTGCCTTTACCAATGTTTTATTTCACCACTTAGCAGCAAGAAGAATTTCTTTCACAAATGGAAAAAAGAGGCAATTGCAAACATCCCACAGACACACAAAAATTTAAGACATACACATACATTACAAATGTCTATGCAACAATCCTGACTTTCAGTTAATGGTTTATGACTTTTTAATCATGCAGCATTTACAGGTTTTATTTTTCTTGAAATGCTTTATGAGGAAAACCCCCACATTGTTCTGTGTAAAATAGTTACTCATTAATGAAAAAACTTCAACATTAAAATCCACAGGAGAGGCAGTGCAGCAGGGAGAGAATCAACAACAATGAGAAAATGATAAGCAGAACTGGTGAAACAAAACTTAAGGAAAGGTAGAAATGTTCAATACAATGGAAAGATATTATCCCAATGTATCAACAGCTCAGACTCTTCATTTTCTTCCTTTCTTTCTGCTCCCAAAAAGAAAGAATTTAGGTGGGAAGCTTCATCATTAGAGGTTGAATCTGCAAGATACAGTAAAACAACAAACTATCATGCATCTTTCCTGAGACATATTCATCCCTCCTCCAAACAACTCAGAACACTGCTATGCACAAGACAATTCTCTGCAGGACACAATACTGGGCAGTATCATATGTCCAGGGTAGTGCTGAGCATGGCCATGCATATCCAAATGCATCCAACTGAGAAAAAACACAAATCAACAAAACAAACAAAAAAACCATTCCACTTTAATCTCTTCAAATATCTAGCACCAATCATTTCAATAGGAACACCCCAGCAATAATCCATCATACCATGGCAATCAAAAAGTCATCAGCCTTTGCTTTGGGCAAACAGGGTGGGAAGAAGATGGGAGAAATTCCCTATTTTCTTAGGTGGACATTTCTCTGCTCTGTGCTTCTCACATCTCTTTTGGATGCCCACCTTCCTTACATTGCTACAGGTTAGAGCTCTGTCCTCAGCTGACTAATGAACACCTTCACAAACAATCACGAGGTGAATCTCTCAAATTCCACGTTTGGAGCTGGTCACTAGTAGACGTGGTCAATGAAAAGGGGACCTGTTGATGCACTGAGGATAAAGTACACTGAGTTCTAAGAAACTGGAACCCCAAATTTCCAGCCATCTGGTCCAGAAGTACTTAGTACTCCCACTAACTCCAGCTTGGGACTACTACTGAAGGCAGGTGACAATTTTCCTGGAGCCTATGGTTCCATTGGGTGCACTCTACCATATGTCATATTTGCACAACTTGAACATTTCTGTGAAGAAAAGCATGGGGACACAGATTCCTGTCTCTGGAAATTCCAGCTTTATTTTTCCCAGTGGTACCAGTCTGACTGCATAAACCTCTGAGTTGCTAAATCATCCGCTCTCCTTTTACTTCAGCATTGGAGACTTCCCAAAATACCGCAAGTTCAGTTGTCTTTCTCAAGTGTTCAGTCCATTAGAACATACTAAATCCAAGCAATCTATATGGCAATGTGGGATGGAGAAAGGGTTGCTTTCACCTTTCCAGTGAGCTAAGAAATTATTGTCAGGCAATAGCTCTCTTTCATTTAAAAGAAAAAAACTGAACAGGGACTTCAGGAATAATGTCACCAACTAGGATCAACTGTAAAATTCCAGAGCAATGTATTTCCATAAGATAAATATAACTTTGCTGTAACTTCACTTTTGCTGCAGGAAGTGTCAACTTCAATGATATTTCATTGTAAGGGGAGAAAAAAAATTGTCTTGACAAAGTCAGTATGGAATTATTCACTTTTAAGGGACTGTATTTTATCATAAATTAGAATGTAAAAATAATATGTCAGCATTAGAACAAACCCACTTGATTTTACTGAAAAAGTACATTTTAAATTTTGACCATTTTCCCCCCTCCTTGAAACACTATTTTGCAGTATGGTACAAAACTGTTCTCAAAATGTTAGGAATTCCCATAGGTAAAAAAAAAATTACATTGTGAGTGGCTCTATCAGTGACTTACTTGCACCACATTCAATGCAACGCCCAAGGAGGAATGGACAGCAAGAAGTGTTATACCCAAACCCAAACACTGTTTTTGCATGGCTGCCCTTGAGTAATGAAGACATATCATCGGACAGCAAATATGTGCCTACCAAACACAGTCTACGTGTAACGATGCTGAACTGTAGTTCAAAGCACTGAAGAAGAAAATTCCAAGAGGTGCATCCCATTTGCAATTAAATCATGTGTAACTGCCTATGGAATCCTGAATGAGATACATTAACCACAGGCTGGAAGGAAACCTAATATGCAAGCAGACTAGGAGCAAGGAAATCAATGAACACAGAGTTGCTTACACAAAGAAATGACTGACTAACCAGATTCAGATGGTTTGCAGAAGGAGTTGAGGGAGAAGGAAAAATACTAGAAATCATATAAAGTCCTATGGATATTTTTGGGAAATGTGGTTTGCAGCACTACAAGAACCAAAGAGTATCTACCATCAAACCCATGCTGGCTGGTTCCTGGCACTGTGAAAATAACCAGCCTTTCTGTGTTTGGCAGTGTGACCATCACTTGAGAAAGTTATTTACAGAAGAGTAATCCAGTCCTCGTTTCCTAACTGAATAGTTGCCAAACCCTGCGTCTGATTACTTTATTATAATGCCAATAATGGTGTGTCTTGCTTTTCCTATTTATTAAATATGTTTTGCTTCTCTTAGCTTGGACCAGAATAGCTGAAACACAGAGCAGAGCAATGGCCCCTTCCCAGAGAGAGCCCAATCCCAGGAGGAGCTGAGGGACAGCTGATGAGTTCAACATAAATAATGCAGATTAGTGCACTACAGGACAGCCAGCTCTTCTGCCTTTTGTTCATATTTCTTCCTCTTTCAGCTGTCATCCATGTGTATCCCTGCTACCCTCGCCCATGCCTGACATTAAAAGTAAGATTCATACAGAGCATACAACCAGGTGCTTCTGAAAGGAGTTTGTGGACCTGGATACTGTATTCCTGTTCCAAAGAAATGGTCTCCTATACCTAATTAAGGCTCACTGGGAACCCCAGACACATGGTCCAACTGGGTTTTCTTCATGCAGGAACCCAGGAAGCTGGAATTCACCAGGCAAAAACCACACAGATAGGCAGACAACTACAAAGTGCCGGAACTACAATATTGACTGTCATATGCTTTTTATCACATGCCTTAGACACTCTCCCCTTGTGCTGAGAACTTCTCACTTTTCAGGTAAACAAATATTTTTATTCTATCACCATTGTTCTTTTCACTGCCTGATCTTCATACCCTGGGCTGACCTGGAGTGAGTTGTTGGTGTTTTTTCATTCCTGTCAAGACCAAATGCACATATGCTTAGAGAACAACTAGATGATGCTCTAATAGATATGCATTGCTGGTATTAATTAAAAGTCTAACTTGACAATTTTTACCTCTTCACTTTCAGGTTTTAAAATAACTTGCAGAAACCATGGAGAAAAGTACTTTCCTCTGATGTAGTCCTGATTTTAGAATAGCGAGGTGCAAATATGTATTTTTCTCTGCAGACATCATCCTTGGCAAGACAAAAAATGGCTCAGGTGAAAACATAACTCATCCTGTTAACCCCCCGCCAACTACTCAATCTCCTCAGGTCTCCTAACACTGAATTAGAAAAACTCACGGAGCTTGAGAGTGTTTGTTGTGGGAAAGGGTTTGCTAAAAGAGCCCTGGAAACGAATAGGGTGAAAATAATGAGAATTGCTAAGGAATTCAGTAACAACTGCAAGTGCATCTCAGGGATCACAGTCTCCTTATGCAGGTTAACTTGTCCAATTACACCTAAGTTACCTGGGCTGGGAGGTGTGTGTGCTGTCAGCTTTGACAGAACGAAGAACACTCATTCTGTTAAGACCAAAGAATATTCTTTAAGAAAGAATAGCTGCTACAGTACTTCCCATAACATGCAACTCAGTTCCTGGGTTACAAACTTGGTCTACATTGCCATGTTTCCCTGCTGGGTCGCCCTTCTTGCCTCCCAGCCGGCATGGCCGTGTAGGATTCTTTTCCATCTCGCCAGTTCGGGGAGTTGGATCCATCCATGCTACTCTCAGGCAGCACCAAGAGTCATCACAAAGGTCCTTGCTGGCCACTATGTGATGGGCATTGCTGAGGCCTTTGGCATCCTTCATGGTGGTTCTCCCTCCCAGTAGGACAAAATGCTCCACTGGGATAAAATTAGCATCCCAGCAGAGCTCAGAAACCAATACCTACTGCAAAACATGACTCAGGCCCCTCTGACCGGAACCCTGGGATCTGCTTCCCAATGGTGGAGAGGTGGCCTCAGTCCCCACAGCCATCACCTCTGTCCTCCTGGGGACAGCAGCAGTTGCTCCATGGACATCCCTGAATCGGACGGTTCCCAGCGCAGAGCTGAAAGCAGAGCTCGGCCTTCCCATTTGCAGAAGGTGGGTGTGTCCCAGCCACAGCACATCTGGCTGTAATCTCCCCCTCGGCTGCACAGGGACATGCAGAGCCCATCACAGCTTTTCCTCAGAGGTTAGCAATGAGCCAGCTGGACAAAAACACAATCAAACTTGTCCCTGAATTTTCCCGAAGTCAGCTTTTTAGGTTGTTTGGAGAACTGCACAAGAAAATTAATGAAATACTATTTAACAAATCTATTTTTTGCCTGCTCTCAAATGCAGGGAGCAGCTGTACGAGCTGCTGCATGCCAAGAAGGAAGTGAATGGTGCACACCCTCCCGTGGCAGTTCCTCACAACTGCAGGGATTGCAGGAAGCACCCACTGTACACAGCTCCTGGCTGCACTACTGGGGTGACACACACCAAGGTACACAGGATAGAGAAGGACACACATCAGAGCAGAGAGTGGGAAACGATTACATTGATGAAAGTAATTTACACTGAAAGATGAGGAAGTGAAGAACATGTGAGAAGAGAGATTTCCTAAAATAAAACAATAGCTGTGATCAACCCCCCGTTTTTCTATAGAAATCTACCCTGGAGAGCTATATATTTCGTCACATCTGCCACTTTTTGAGACAGCCACTCTAAAATATGCTATGTTTATCTCTGAAGTATCTAGCCAGCCCATTCCACAGCACACTGCCTTCAATAAGCACTGCAAATCCTCGTGAGTGGTGAGAATTAGGCAGAACACAGCCACATTCCACTACTCCAGGGCACACGGAGAGCTCACAAATGCAGGAGGCCGAGTCTTCCCTCCTTCCCCATCCCCTCGCCCTCACTCTAGCCCCTCTTGAAATAAAGTGCTTTCTCTCATATTTTTTTCAAAGCTAAAGTATGCAAATCACACTCATTTCAGCTCCACATTTTATTCTGCCTTGTCATTATGTCTGATTAGGCATTCTTGAAGCTCCATGTGTTAGAATCAGGCCTTTTCATAATACTTCATAATACTTCATAAAAGAAGTGAGTTTGAGAGGAAAGAAGAAGGATTAAATCTGTGAATGTTCATAAATGAGAACTGACATTTTCAGGTACCCTACATTTTCAGGAGAGGTTTAATGAATACCTGAAGTGATGGCAAGTATTTGCTGACGCCTTGCTGACAAAAATAGACAAAAATAAAGTAACATGCTGGCTGGTACAACAATTAGGAAAAAGAAACTCATTTCAGATTAATCTGTGCTTTAGCATAGTTATCACTGAAGGGTTAACTTTAAACTTCTTAGTTCACTTGCATAACTGCTATGTATAACTCTGCTATATTGTTGGATATGAAACAACTAGTTACAACAATTCTGTGGTTCTCACCACAAAAAGATGTATTTTCTCTTACTAATATCTAAAAATTTGAGATAACTTGCATGTACTGTAAGAAATTAGAAAGCTATGAGCCAAATTGCCTTTCTTGAATTTGTCACTATGGGAGAAAAACTTACACCTTGCAGGGGCAAAAAGAAAAAGTGAATCAGCGCTAAACTAGGAGCTGCAAATGCATGTGATAAATTCAAAACCCCTGCACAGTACTTTGCATCATCTCTGGTGAAGCTCTGACTCCTCTTTCCCAGTGGTAAAGGGCTCAGAGCTCTGTTTCCAGTACTCTCAAATGTCAGAGAAGAAACAGGCTCTAACTTTCGGGTCAGGCACTGGGATTTGGCACAGTGAGGCGGCAGTTTCAAGTCTTTTGGCAGGCAGGTTGTAATGCAGATATGCTCGAGCCGTTCCATGTTTGGGGACATCTGCTCCACTACAGCCATTGCTTTGTTCTCTTGTTTGTATTTCCTACACAGTAGCACATACAGGGAGAAGTTCATGTTTTCTTCTACTGCTTTTATAAAAGTGATTTGGAGATGGAATTTGCAAAAAAAAAAGCTGATTTTTCACAAGGGTAGCACTTCAAATAAATGTGATGTTACAGCAAACATACAGTTTATTCAAAATTCATCAACACAATGGATATGATTCATGGTCTTTTTGTTTGCTCAAAAAGTCTGGTAGAAGAAATGCCATAACTACCACTAGGAAAGCACTGACCGTTGGTAGAGACATCCAAAGCTGCTGCTGAATCTTCAGACATGGCAGCAAAACAGATTTGAAATGGACAACTCTATTTCACTGTCAGCGTGGAAAACAGCATCTGCTCACAGGGCTGTACAAAGTCCTCTGAATAATTACTTACACAATGTCAGTGACTTACATGATGCCCACGCTGCTCAGAAATTCAACACTCAATCAAAATTCTAATGAAGAAATCGTACATTTACCATTAATGGGGAAACTATTTAGATCTTTATGAGACTTCCCAGTTAAGGAAAAACCCAAAAGACAATAGAAAAGACGACTTTTACTTGTAAAGCAGCTGTAGACAAACAACTAATCACTGAAAAAAAATAATAATCCCATTTTCAATCATGTAACAGAGATGATAAAATCCTTTTAGAAAGTTTCCTGCTTAGTTACCTGTGTTTGATGTAGACATTTTGGACTTGGTATTGCTTGCAGTGCTGCAGCCTTCCATGTAGGAAGGTCCAGCTCCTGTCTCCACTGAAATCAATGGCAGTTCCCTTTGATTTCAGCAGTGTAGGAACAAGCTCTAACAGAGAGCTCAAATTTGCAGCACTGAGAAAACTTTTCCAATCTTTGCAACCACTTCCCAAGCTTTTCCGTATCTAGTACTTATCACATAGTCCAGGCCTTTGTGACGCATCAGAGAGAAATAAAACTGAAAGGTCAGAAATACTTACTTCCACTAGGGATCAGGTCCCTATCTGGAATGAAGAGCTTATATCCATAGTGCTTTTCTAGAACACCTGGCAGAATTTCAAGTGCAAACTGCTCCTCTTCATTATTGTCACGATCTAATGCATCAGGATCCACTTTGGTGTATGAAAGATAAGCATCATATTCCTTGTTGTCTGTAAGAAAACAAATAATGTTCAGCCTGCTGTTTGCAAGAACACTCTAAGGAATACAGGAGAGTACTGGGAAATTGTATTATTCATTGAAACCACCAAGCATTTCCCAACAAAATGGGGACTTTTCACAGGAATATATAATCTGGCTTCCAGACAGAAATCGCATGGATCCCTTCAGTTTCCTTCTGCATGTTGTGCAGTAACTCTGCTCCATGTGGTCAGACACGTGTCACAGCGGAAAAGATCATGGGCAAAATTTTCGTATAAATACTAAAGAGAAAACTTTTATTTTAAGCCTTTACATATTTGTAATGCAATTCTTTTAACTTCTATTTCTCAAAAGTGCTAGGATTATGTTAAAGTTTTGAGCTTGGAAAAGTTTTGAGCCTGGAAAGTTTTGAGCAAGGAAAATTTCCTTCCACAAGTAATTGTGAGAAAAGACATGACTTAATTCAAATGAATACTGACTATTCAGAAAACAATGCCAAGTACAAACAGTTCAAAGTATTTTCTTCAGAAAATCCCATAGTTTTAAAAATCAGTATCATAATTTTAGAGGTCACTTGATCCAGGAGATTTGAAATACTTGGGGATCGTGTTATAAGAGAGACAAATAACTCCCATAAAGGGAAACACTCCTTCTCCTCTTCCTCCTCCTCCTCCCCCTGCCCAACACTGGGGCTTGTCTCCAGCTCTGCTTCTGAAACATGGAGCTAAGAGCTCATGAACAGAAGTGGTGCCACTGCAGAGCTGGGGATCCATGCTGGGATCAGACTGTCTTAGTGACATTTCTCTTTGTATTCCTCTGCAGTAATGGCAAATAGTATATTGAAAAACTTAACCTTCAGCAATTCAGTCTCCAGGGAAGAGCACAGCTGCCATTATTTACAGAAAATGAAAAATCAAATAGTTAATGTGAGAACAAAACTGCATGAACGGAGGGTTTCTGAGTACCAATTATCTGTAAAGAATAGTGCACATGAAAGATAATTAAAGCAGTTAAAATTCATCAATGTATTCTGATAAAAAGAACAAATACCTGATCATAATAAAATATAACTCCTGATGACCTTGAACTGATGGTTACTTATAATTCCTGACACAAAGCCAGACCCATGAGGGTCTGTAGTCAAAGCATGTGAATAATTACATATTTGTAAGAGGCAATTTGCCTAGTGTCACCATGGCTGTAGGGGAGGATGGAAGATGTCCACCTGGATTGCTGACATTCCTCTGAAGTCAACAGGCCAGCCAGCTTTGGAGGCCTGTCCCAAACCTGCCACCCTGTCCATAAGGAAGCCTGCCAAAACCTTTTAAGAGATGCCAGTGATCCTGGAGGCACCATCCCTGCAAAGGTCTGAGAGCTGTGTGAAGGCAGCAGAGCCCTGACACCCCTGGCTGCAGAGCACCGTGAGAGCCCACGGTCCCTGAGCCTCCTGCCTCTGCAGCTGTGGGTGCACAGCTGCCCTCTCCAGTCACCTCAGCTCACAGTGCCAGTGAGCAAGATGCTGACAGAACCAGCTCCCTTGGGCTCCTGGGAGCCCGTGTACTGGTGTTACAGCTCCACAGTCTCAGCATGCTCCTCACAAGCTTCATGTACCAGGACAGAGAAGAAGGAGCTGCCCACACTCACCCACCACTTGCTGTGGGGGCTCTGGAAGCAGCACTGACTGGAGCCATTTCCTAAATGGATCCCTTAATTCTCAGTGTAATTTTCTCTAAAAGCAACACTACACACAACACAGGAAGTGAGGGTGTCCAACATTGCTCATGTGGGATATTTTTAGAAATAGGAATAAAGCAGATCTGTTGGGTTCCAAATCTTTTTTATAGAAGTACACATATAAGTGGAAAATTACCCTGGGACTGCATCTATACAGTTGAGTGCTCATGAGAGCTCTGTATGCTCCCACTACAGCCTACATGCGAAGAAACAAACATCCCCATATATGCTTTTACGTCTGTAACATTCTGCCTCCATCTTTCATCCTGCAGGATCAGAAAAGACACAAAGCTGTGAAAGGTCTACTGTTGTGCACTGGAAAAATGAAAAGTTGTTTTCAAAATTTATAGGCACACAAAATCCGCTATCTATTCATGCGGCTTCCTCTAAACAACCAGAAAATAATATTGTTTCAGAAATTAAAAAGTGATTGAACCAAGGAAGTTACATGAGTAAAAATGCAGCAGCTTCACACTGAAAACATAAGATAAACAAATTGAAGCAGGGTGGAGGAAGTTACCACTTTTGGTTGGTGTGAACCAGGGATATTATGTTGGTATAATCCCAAGGTGTTTGAGTTAAAGTACTTTCCAAACCACATAATTTCACCCTTCCCTTTGCCCTAGGTACCAGTATAAATATTGTGCAGTATCATAGAGTATGGAAAAAGCATAATTTTAGTTTTTTCCCAGTCATACATGAGGATCGAGAAAGAGCAAGTTTCCTGATCTCTATTCCTGCTATTTATCACAGAATCACAAAGTATTCTGAGTTGGAAGGGACCCACAAGGATCATCCTTCCTCTTTCTAAAATCCCCTAGGTGTCATTCTATCCATTCTCCAAAACTCCCATGGATTTCATCGTAATGGAACCTTTTCACATCCTATCTACCCAGTGTGAAACAGAAACATTTATTACTGTGGTAACAGTAATGCCAACTGCAGAAAGCAACATTTCTGTGCAACTGCACATGGTTTTGGCACTATGGAAAATGTGTTCCCTGCTCTCTTTTCAAATACATTATAGTTTCTAGATGTACCATTCCAGAACCTGTGTGACTGTTAAGTGTTGCAGTGGGCTATGGCAAGCACCTGTACTTGAATACGGCACTTTCTCTCTTTAGCAGATACTACTTAGATGCATATTAATAGCATATCAATTACAAAATAAGTATTAAGAACATAATAATAGGATTTAAAGCACTTGGATTTAGTTTACGGGGCTTACTCCAGCTTCATAGGAGAAGGAATGTTCTATATTCAGGAGAATTAAAGTTTCAATTTAAAAATACAAGTTTAGCTTTAGGCACCAAACAGAATATATGCTAGTTAGAGGGAAGGTGGGGGAAGAAAAATGGAAAACAGCCTAGTTTATTCCTAAACATACTTCCCAGGCAAGCTGCGCATTCCCACCAAATTGTTTACAGTCTCCCAATTAACTGAGGTACCTAGTTAGCCTCATAACAATCACCTCTCACTAGTCAGAGGTCACTGGAAGCCTTGTGGTAGTTCAATGAAAATGTTTCATGAAGAACACCTGGTGAAAAGCTGCTCAGATACGTTATGGATCCCAGGAGAAGGGACCCTGGGGACATGTGGCACTGGACACATGAATGTGAAGAGCTCCCCTAAGGAGTGAGTTCACAAATTACATGTGAGCCTCTGTAACAGACTCATGAACAATTCTTCTGGCTCCCTTTTCCTCATGGCACAGCCCAGTGACATTTCTGTGAAAAGACTCATTGATCTCAGGGGGCTTTGGGAGAAAGTCTTAGGGCTTTACACTGTTGGGTGCTTAGTAGTTTAAACTAGCAGCAGGTATCTTTTGGGATTCATTTCAATCTTGCCACTTTGATTCTCTGAAGTATTTCCATTGCATATATTGAGTTTCCTGTGCAACTGCTTACCATCAGCTGCTTCATCTCCTCCAAAGTTCTGTCTGTAGAACAGCATTAACTCTATGTTGTAGCACTTATAGATGGTCACGAGCAAAATAAGCAGAAGAAGGATGGCTCCCAGTCCTCCAGCAAGTTCTATTTTGTAGACCAAATCTAAAATTAGCAAGGAAAGGCAATAAGGTTATGATCTTTCCAAGCATTATTTTCTCTAATCCACCATACAATTCCACATAAAATTGTGCAGCTTCCAATTATAACCACCATAACATTAAGAATGCCTAATAATTTTGTCCATTACCTGTTACTTAACTTTACTCATTTACTCCATCTACTGCCCATCTAAAATCCAGAATGCATTTGAGGCTATACATGTAATTCTCCTACACAGGAACTATGAAGTGATTTTACACAGAGGATTAACCAACTTTTAATGAGCTGGTGGAGTTTGAAACTTCTGCATTGGCAGAGTGCATCAAACGCTGTATGAAGCATGTGAGAACAGATAAATCGTACCCCATTGGGCAGGATCTAGTCCCTCCCCTGCCAAATTAGACAGCTTTGGTTTTATATTTGTGAAGCCTGTGGACAAGCTGATGTGAGCTGCCAAGCCAGGGCTTCAGCTGGATCACTGGAAAATGAGTTGAGCTTGCAGGAAGCCCAAGATAACACAAGAAGCCAGAAGCACACTTCAGGCTGCAAAGAGCCACTTTGTTTGAGTTGTGATGGCTGCTAACAGAGTTCCCACATATTTGTAGACTTCACATTATACTTTAATGGGACCTAGTGTTAGTTAAAATTTCCTGCTCAGGTGCTTTTGTTAGGAAACATCACAAGAACTCAAAGAACTTCACAAATGCATGCAAACACAGTGATCCATCTTTTACAGCTGGGGAAACAGAGGCTTAGAAAAGAGAAGCAGCATGTTCAAGGTCAGCAAACCAATGACAAAATGGGATAAAACCCCTTGGATACCAGTCCAGAGCTCCATCTGATGCAAGAGACTAACTTGAACAGCATTGCTCTTTATCCTGAAATGTCCTCTGAAAGTAATATTGCTCCTAACACCACCTGGCATATTACTTAGCCATAAAAGACAGAGGATGACAATTTGACTCTCACAGCCTGTATTTGTTCAGATAAGATGTCATGAAGATATTTGCTCCTGTGATAAACACAGCAAGAAGTTGCCAAACTAATACAGGCGAGACAAAGTTTTTGTGATCTTTGCGCTTCTAAAACTTAGGTCAGAAAAAATTACTCGTGTGTCATTTGTGTCACTTTCAAGATAAAAAGCAAATTAGTTGCATATCTTTGGGGGTTATTCTTGCCTTGCCATGCCTTATAATTCAATAATTAACATCAGATGTCAAGCTATTCCCAGTTTACAGTATCTCTGATGTCTGTCTGGAAAGAAGTCATGGACTAATAGCTGGAAAAAGTCTATTATAATAGCTATTTAATCTCTCTGAGAACACAGGGAATTCATGGGACTTTTACTATGCTGCATGATAAAGCCTGCATGTACTCTGGGGGCCAAATCTAGGCAAATGGAGAACAGAGTTGGTTAAAATCACTTTTGATGGGATTTTTTTTTTTATTGTATTGAATCTTTTTTGCTAGGAAGCTGAGATGATGGCAAAGCTGCCAGCTTGGAAGGAGAGAAAATGCTGAGCCTTGCAGCCCACACAGGAGCACAGAGTTGTGTCCACTTTTGGCGGGGGGGAATGGCAGGGTGTTAAGCAAACCCACAAAATCCAGCTCAAAAGGCAAATTTAATCAGCTTTTGCATGTCCTCTATTTGTCCTTCTGCCCCATGAACTCTCCTAGAGTACAGACATAAGGAGGCAGAAAGCCAAGGCTCTTGAGCTCTCCTTATTTCCATTCCAAAGTGGAGGCAATGAGAAAAACCCAGGATGTTCAATTTTCTTGCCTACTCTACTTAGTGTTGGCCTCTGATTAATTCCTTCCTCCTCAAGTGGTCCTCACTGAGATAAATAAGAAAGCAGCAAACCCAACACTAGAAAAGAAGCTGAATCTGGTCTCTGTGCTATAACAGTGACTGAAAAATAGCAAATAATAATATTGATAGTTTCTAGTGCAAAATAATGTAGAAGGACCTTGCCACAACATATTACACATATTACAGAGGATCATGGTCTTTAAAATAGCAAAAGTCTCATAAATACCCAATAAATGAGAGACAAATACATTTTAGAAGTTCCTCATAATTTAGTGATGTATCTGTATCAAACCCACCCCCCCTAAAATTAGTTCCTTGCATGTCTTGATTAAAGGCAGCCTCCTTGTAATAAATCGTGAGGAAAAGTCATCATAATATTTACTTTTATCTCAATTTGCTACTTCTTGCCACTAAAAGCATGGTCTGACTTTATTCTGACAAGTTATTTATCTTTCAGAAAAGTTATATTATAGACTATGTAGACTTCAGTCACTAAAATACTGTTTTCAAATTCTTTTGAAGGGAATCCTGAATAATTCCCACAACTAAGGGACAAGTGGGTGTATATTGCATTTCCATGTAATTTGAGCACCAAATATGCTAGGACAGCACAGAGAAAAAAAAATAAAAGCAAACCAAACCATGGATTGTCCAGAACTTATTTCTGAACTGCTTGAAAGCAAGTAACAATGTAGTCTTGAATTAAGTCAGTAAAGAAGAATGTGACAGCAGACAGTTGTGTTCAGGTCTTAGGAACATGTCTGATTATGCCTTTGCATTGGTAGCTTCGGGTTTGAAACTGAATTTGGTTCTTTTACAGGAGAAAACCCCAAACAATAAAAATAATCCTAAATGATGGCACGTGCTCTGGGGCTATTGCCATACTGGAGCTCTGCAGACAGCACTCCTGTATTCTCCTGAAGATTTGTGGGGACTGTACCACTAATACAGCAAAAGACTTTAATATATTTTCCCTGAAACATTTGAACAGCTGATTTTTCTTTTTTTTTTCAAAGCAAAGTAAGTGCTAAAAATAACCACCTGATGTCAAAACAAGAACTCTAGAAACTCTTATACACCATCTACAACTTAGATTTTGGGTTTATTCCTGGTTTTCATCCAAGCCAGATAAAAACAGAACAGAGGGTAGGTCTGGAGACAAAATAGAACTACAAGTGCCTCTTGTCAAACATGGGTAATGCAGCTCTTAACAGGTAAGACTTTGGAGGGAGGGGGATTTCTCTGACTGAGAGATCTGTGCTGTAGCACACTGCAGTAGAAATCCCTTCTTGGACACACACAAAGAATGCTGGTCAACAGCTTTCTGCAAGCCCTAAATCTTGTCCCAGCTCAGTAAATACAGTACTATTTCCCGGCTCATGAATATCCACAGTAAAATCCAAGCTGGAGAAAGTTAGGATAAGAAGCAATTAAATCAACTTGCAGAAAGGAAAAGTTTGGTCAAGTAGTCATGAGAACTTAACAAATAACAAATAGGACAATGGGACAGGCAGTCAAAGGACACGGTAAAATACAATGGTTATTTTAAATGACACTTTAATAGCTTGAAAATCAACTACTGAGAGTGCCTGAGGGGAATATAAGTTTTCTACAGCTACAGTGCAGAGAGAAATGAAATAGTAGCTGCAGAGTGGTCCTTTCCACCTCCAAATTCTGTATTCAGCAGTGCTTCTTCCGTAATTTCAGAGCCGCAGAGCTCTGAAATATCTGCTTTTTTTTTTTTGTTATAAATAAACCCAACTCATTATTCTACTATATGCACACAGCAGAACATTTACCAGTGCCAACAGAGATACACTTACTATCAGTTGTATATTTATGAGGTTCAGTGGAAGGAAAGAACGCTTTTTGCACTAGAGAGACTAATCCTTCATCATGATGACCAGATTCCTTAATTAAAGTTGTGACAACCTGTCAGTTTAGATCATAGAATTGTAGAAAAATACCTCCCAGATCACTGAGTCGAACCGTTAACCTAGCACTGCCAAGCCCATCACTAAACCATGTCCCCAAGGGCCACATCTACATGGCTTCCAAATCCCTTAGGGATGGTGACTCCAGCATCCCCAGATCCTTTGCCACCTGGCAGCTTTCCAGCCCTTCTGCCCCAGCCTGGAGCTGCAGGGAGCTGTTGTGACCCAAGAGCAGGACCAAGCATTTAGCCTTGTGAAACGTCATACAGTTGGCCTCAGCCCATGGATCCAGCCACTCCAGATCCCTCTGCAGAGCCTTCCTGCCCTCCTGTATGCAAGTTTGTAAAAGATAGTAGAATGATCTGCTAGATCAACATTCCTTTAGTCCAACTTTGCCACAGTGAAAGCACACAAAGGACTGGAACTGCCCTTTCAGTTTTGCCTGATGAAAACAATTCTTCTCCTCTTTTGGCAAAATAATTTACATCCAAGAATGATGGCAGAATTCTGGACAATGTATTAACTCTTTAGTCAATCTCCTGTGCTGATGTTCTGTGGTTTCACATAACAGCTTTGTCCCAAGGGTGGAACCTTCCTTTACTTTCCCAGCAATTGCTATCTTAGAGCTTTTGTATTTCCCAATACACTGTATCTCAGAGAGATCAGCATCCAATTTAAATGTCAGCCTACTTATGAATAGGAGAGCTGATTGAAGAAACAACATTAAGAACTGCCATGAGATACTGTTACACTTCTTCGATAATGACTTTTTCAAACACAGAGCACAGTAGCACTTTTTAATTTGGCCCATTCAAATCCAAATGGTTTCCTTTCTGCTACAGATAATTTGTCAGTAGTGGTGTTCCCCATTCAGGAACAGTATCAAGCAAGACAACCATGATGGGGTAATTCTCCCTGGATTTGTAGCTCCCATTGCATGTTTTCATTCCCAATGCAGTTAGAAATCAAAATGCATGGAGACAGCTTAAAGTTTTAAAACACAAAGCCAGGAAGTGCAGAAACATGAGAACATCTGACCTCACTGCCAGGACACCTGTCCTAAACAATGTACATTTTAACTGGCCTAGTTAGTCAACTCTGGGTCAAATTCATAGGCTGTTTAGTCCAAAATACTTCCTCTGATTATATTGGTGCCTTATGGGTGACTGTATTCCAAGTCACAAGTGCATCACCTGCAAGGCCGATTTGCTAGACACCGAAGAACAATTCATAATTTTTGTTTTCCCACAAATGGCAAACTGTAATGGTGAGCTGTACACAAGCATACTTCAAGGACACAGGAGTCCAGCCTGGCTCAGAGAGGTCAGCAGGACCTCTGACTGACATATTGCTGCTGGGAGCACAGATAAGTAAAAAGGGGGAATTACCTTTTTTGCGCAGAAGAACACTGGCATGTTTCCGTCCATTTCTGTTCTCCACGTGACACGTGTAGTTAGCCAGGTCTGCCTCCTCTACAGCATCAAAGATCAATGTCAACTCAACTTCTTTTTCTCCAAGATGTTCTCTGAGGAGTCTGAAAGGAAGGATACAGCCCTTGCTTTAACTGAATTAATATGGATGGCAGATTCCCAAAAGCACTATGATTTCTCAGCACAAGACAGTGTTACTTGGCCTCCTTCACTCCTGGAGAAGGACTTAAAAGGAGACTCCTTGCCCGAAAGAGGCTTCACAGAGGCATTTTTCATGAGCAACAGAAGGCTTTTTCTCCTGCCATGTCTAGTGAGGAGCTGAACCAAGTGCAGGAAGAGTGGCCATGAGCGCAATGGTTATGTGCAGCTTCCTTACATTGGCTCCATCAGAATTAAATGCTAAAAACAATGCTTCTTTTAAAAGAAGTGACAAATATCCATTTTCCAGAAGCAGGATGTGCTACTAAGCCATCAGTGAGCAAATTACAGGGCAATTTAAAGGCTGGGTATTGTGATACATTTTAATTCAGTCTGGAAAATCAACAAAAGGAGCTGTGCTACTCTCTGGAATTTTCCTCTATTTTCTGGGGCTAGATCCTGCCTTGTAAGGGGAACAGTGTCAAGAACAAGAGCTTTCTGCTCCTTTGAGCTGACAGAGGAGACATGCAAAATCCCCACAAAGGGACTAAAAGTTCTAGCAGACTTTCAGGCCAGAGGTACAGCCTTTTCATGTCATTGTTCTCATGTGAACATTAAAAAGAATGCAAAGTACATGCAAGTGTTTTCTGCTGCTGACATTCAGTCTAAATATACAATACCCTATTCTCTCAAAAGGATTATCACTTGCTCAAGAAAAAGTTGCTGTTCCTTTGAAAAAGGAAATGTAATGTCAAGTAAAATCTTCCAGGTTCATTTGATCCTGTTTGTGTAATGCTGCACAAGAGAGTAAACAGAAAATGTGGGGTGCCCTCTGTCCTGGGTTACAGTGTATTCTATTACCATAAGCTGTTGAGACCAGGTGTAGCAATGTTCCTTGCTTCCTCCCTCCGGACTATCTCCTGTTAATGGGCCCATCAGTGCCTTGCCCCATGACTCACCATCCCATTGTGAGATGCTCCGCCCAGGGGGAAGGAGCCAAGCATTCCCACCTGGGTATAATCTAGGGTTTGGAATACCACAAGCAGCCTTACGTACTGGGATCCCAGAGG